>VZTG01009497.1:49824-253175 GCA_013397845.1 Melanocharis versteri
AGAACTCACTGTCCTTGTATAGGGACTGTCAGGCTGAAAAAATGGAAAAAAGTAAGAAGGAACTTAGATACTAAAGATTTTTCAGGACATCAGCTTCCAAAACTAGTAGGTTGTTTTACTAAAACTACTTCCTTTTATCTGTAAATTTCTTACTTATAAACTCCTTCTCCCATAATCCTAATAAAATAGACATTAAACGATGACACCACTTTATGTTCTGCCTTGATGTTTGATGGGCTGCTACCACTGTCATGCATCTCTTTGCGACTGTAATGCTGAACTGTGCTGTACCACAGAGTACACCTGTGGTGTGCCCAATGCTAACTGTGACTGGGAGGGGAAAGAGGAAAACTGGAAATTAGCTGAAGCCCCTGGTAGGCAGTATAAGCCTCATGATAGGCAATACAGAAAGAGACCGAAAAGAATTGAAGTGAGAAGGGACATGTGGAGATAAAGTTCAAGCTCTATGCTCAAAGCAGGGTCAGCTGGAAGAGTTTGCTGAGGGCCATGTTCTGTTGGCTTCTGCCAACATCCAATGCCAATATCTCCAAGAACCAAGATTTCATAACCTCTCTTGGCAATCTGTTCCAGTGCTTGACCACCCTCATGATAAAAATGTTTTTACTAATGTTTAGATACAAACAATGCATGTCTGTTACTGCTTGTCCCTCTACTGAGCACTACTGAGAAGAGTCTGTCTTCTTCTTCTTACTCCCCGCATCAGGTATTCATACACCTCAGTGAGATTTCCCCAGAGCCCTTTGTTCTCCAGGCTGAACAGTCCCAGCTCTCCCAGACTTTACTCATGGGAGAGATGTTACAGTTCCTTAAGCATCTCAGTGGAACTTCACTGACTGTCTCCATTATGATCATGATTCTCTTGTTCTGGGGAGCTCAGAACTGGACAGAGCACTCCAGGTGTGTCTCACCTGTGTGGAGCAGAGGGTGAGGATCACCTCCCTCAAACTGCTGGCAACAGTCCAAGATGTTCTGGTGCAAGGGCACATTGCTGGATCATGTCCAGCTTATCGTTCACCAGGACCCCCAGGTCCTTCTCTGCAAATCTGCTTTCCATTCAGTCAGCCTCCACTTTGGTGAACATGATTATTCTTCTCCAGGTGGAGGACTCACACTTTCTTTTCTCAAACTTCATGGCATTCCTGTTTGCCCATTTCTCCAGCCTGCTGAGATACACAGGGTGTGTCAGCCATTCATCCCAGTTCTGTATCATCTGAATGCTCTGTCCCACCCTCCAGGTAATTAATGAGGATATTAAACCATATTGCCCCCGGTGTTTTCCCCTGGAGCACGTCACTGGTGACTAGGCCCCAGCTCAACATTGCACCGCAGATCACAACTTTAAACATTCTTGGAAGCATGCACTGTAAAAAGCAAATTTGAAAGAAAGAATCCTAGTACAAGGGGCACAGACAGAAAAGGGAGAAAGACGAGCTAAAAATGCCAGCCTTCCTATCTGCAATGACAGTCTGATGCTGAAATATTTTGACAGCATCCTGAAAGTGTGTTCATGATCTATAGGCAATCATGGAAATCTTTGGAGTTAATGGGTGTGCTTACCACACTAAGTGGGAATAAATCATAGCAAAATTAAATATGCATTGGACTGTAAGGGAAGCTGTGATTGGGAAAAAAACCAAGAGAGGACAGAAGAGCTGTCCTTGATTGCTCCACTGGCCTGGACATGCATTGGTGGAGTTGTGCATGACTGCCTGTGACAGGAGGATGTGACCAGAGCCATGGGTCACAGGAGAAAAGGGCAGCATACCGAGAACTGCAAAGAATCCAAGGAAGANNNNAAAAAAAGGTAGAGGGAACATGACTATCAAGAAAGCAAGTGTGGGTTTTTGAACATGCAAATGGTTCAATGCTAATTGCTCCTGTTGTATTCAAGGATTTAGGAAAGACCTATAAGATCTATTTATAACTTAGCAATAAATATTATGATCTTACCTTAGACAAAAATGGCAACTGTATGCTTCCTGCAGTGGATTATTCACTGTCTCTGTGTTGTACAGACAGAATTCTGTCCTTGCTAAATGAAGTGTGAACACACACACACCCCTCTTACCAAGAAGTGCCTTGGTCTCACAGTTTCACTGTGGTTGCATCTCCAGGACTGGTTTGGCAGAAAGGAAATACAGGAAATGGATGTCTGGTGTCTTCCAAGGCCAATTTTCACTCCTCTCTTTACATTACCTGATAAAGAATTCTGGCAGAGGTGGAAGAAATGCTGTGTAAAAAAGGGCTCATGAAATGGAATTTTACTCAGTGTCCTTGGTAATTTTGCTAATTGCTCACGCTGTGAAGGGCCACCCCTGGTCAGAATAGAGGGACAGGGTCCTCTTTCCAGCTCTGCATATATACTGTGCATAACCTCACTGGGTTTTGCCTCCTCCAGTTGACATTCTTTATGTTTTGTCACAAGTAAGGATCATTCTCTGCTGACAGAAAGTCACCTGGGCACAGAGGGAAATGAGGTCCAGTCTATGTTCTCCAAACTGGACCAGAGCACAAAAGAAGGCAGGACCTGTCTTTCATAGTGTGTTTTACAACTGAGGAAAAACTACTGAGAGTCCCCAGACATCCACCAATCTTTAAAACTCTGGGGATGAGAATTCACTTTAAAAACTGTATCACTGCAGTGTCTGCGATGTCAGGATTACTTCAATAATTCATGTCCTTACACTGTATCCTGTTTTAATATGAAAAGAATTCCATTTAATCCTGTGTTTACTTTTTGCTTTAGTTCTTTCCTTTTGTCACCATTCTGTGGATTAACTCTCACACAGTTGTCTTGTATGCACAAGCTCCCCAGATTTTCTATTATACACAGGATAACTTGTTTACAGAGAGCTTTCCAAATCACTTTTACTCCATGTTAGCAGAGTTGTGATCACTTGGCTCTTGCCAGCAGAATGGGAACTTAATTATCAGACAAAAGGTAAAGGTGCAGTGATTTTCTTTACTTTTGAGGAGGATGAAAAAGATACACACCTTTTCAGTTAGTCAGACTGCTCAAATGTGAGTTTTCAGGTAATGACAGTAATAGGTCACACAGAATATTTGTATCTGTGTTTTAAAGCTGTTTAAAGCAGCTTGAGCTGTTACACAATACCAAATACCCCCCTTAACCCACATTTTCTCCCATTGTAATCTAATGTCTTCAGATTCTTGCAATAACAGGGTAAAAAAGGCTTTGACTGAGGAGAGATCAATGCTGCAGGGATTACTTATGTGCTGAAGGTAAATTAGGCAGAGAAATTATACCCTTTTGGGTTTTGTTGTTGTCTAAGTGTCAGACTTTGTTGTCAGCCAAATTCCCTTGAATTGCAATCGCTTTGCAATTCACTGGAAAGCGATGCTCAGTCTAGGGCACATCCCTGCCTTTTCCTTATAGATGTCCCTTTCACAGAACACTTTGTGCCCTGTGGGATACATGTATTATTCCTGTCTTGATACTTAGCTTATAATATCAGACAGCAGCAGAGCTTTTGAGATTCGTGATGATAAAACAGTTTCTGAGATGCTGAACACCGTGACTCCAGGCAGCTCACTGAAGAGCTCAGTGTAAAGAATGCTTCAGAAATTTTGAAATTCTGTTCAAAAATTTATATTTGTGGGAAACTGGTTTGCAACATCTACTTCTGACTTACATAAGAGGTACATAATAGGTCTTGTAGCTGAATCCTCTTTCTCCTTTGTAATCTACAAGACTCAACTCCATTTTTATATGAAAGTGCATTCCCATAAAGCAGATGGTGGGAGACAGAATTAGTGCATTCGAATTTTGAAAGAGATTGTACTTCAGGGGGTCATACCTCTCTCTCAGCACACTGAGGGGTTTGAAATCATCCTGTAGGTGTAATATTAATAGTAAGCACTGTTCATATAGATTTTGATGTTCCACTTGATGCTTTCTAGCTATTGTGCTACTTAAAGCATTATGGGTGAACAGTAGTTTGAAATACTTTAAATAACAGCTATTTCACACCATTTTCAACTGACAAGCAAAGAAAAATGTCTTGCAAAAGTATCCTGGCAACAGGGCTTATAGCATCAGTGTAATTCTTGTACATGTATTAGGATGCTGTGGAACATCTCTATGTTCAGAAAGGAGAGCTGCAAATACATTTTTTATCCTGAAGCGACAGTTTTCCTGAATTATAATGGTAACTAACCACCCAGACTGGGGTATCTGTGTAGAAAAGACAATAAAAGTCAAATAAAATTGGTTTGCGTAAGCATTTTGTAAGACTTTACCATTATTTGAATTAAAAAGCTCATCCTCTTTTAGAATCAGCAGTCCTTGATATCACAGGCGTCTAAAATGCTTATGAGTGACTTAGAAGTACTTATAGAAAACACTAAGCATTGAAACCTGCAGTGAGAAAGATGGCATTTTTCACAAAGCCTTTCCATTGGGAAAGAATAGCACTTTAAGCCCAACCAACAGGGCTTTTTTAGTCACAGGCAAAGTAAACAGTAGCCTACAGTGACAGACTGCCTGAGATGGCAGATGAGGACAGGCAGTGCAGTGCTTGAGTAGCCAGTCTCTGCCTCCTACCTGCACAGCCTTCTGCTCTTTCGCTGCTGTCACTGAGCAAGGGATAACGTTTGTGCAGCAACAAGAAAGAAGCAGTGGGAGTAGGAAGCTTAAATTGCCTGGGTTCTTTGCAGCTTTCTGCCCTGGCACTGCTCCTTCCCCTCCAAAGTGCTTTGTCCTCATTTCTGTAGCAAAATGTCAGCGTTGTGTACACTGTCAGGAAGCCTTGAAACCAAGGAAAGAAGTGCCCCAAGTGACCCCGAGTGTCGAATCAGTTCCAAGTAGCAGAGCACCATGGAGTTCCATGGGGTCTGCTAAGGACTCTACTGATTTTAAGTAAAGGACTTGCAACTGCAATGAGTAGTGATATGGAGCATAAAAAGATATCAGATATATCCAAACATGTCTTAAATGTTTCTGTAAACTACAAAACTTCAAAGGGCCCCAATATGTGACATAATTCAGAACAGAAGGTGAAAAGAAAAAAGGAAAAAAGAGTATGTGATATGCAACTGCTGTAACAATGTGAAATACTTGAAATAAAACCTTTAGAGGTGTTAAGCAATTTATTTTGCATGTGTGCATGTGTGTGTGCGTGTATTCTGTGCCAGCAGTACAATTTACACACATCCCTTACTCCAGCCATGACAGGTATCACCTCTTTCCACATACCCAACTGTAAAAACCAGTAATAACACTACATCATACACGCCACATAATTCATCAGGAGTGTGCTTCTGTGTCAATGCATGATTCAAGCTGAGTCAGGGAAGGCTGAGGTTGGATATCAGGAAAAGGTTTTTCACCCAGAGATTTTACCCAGACTGTGCAAAAGGTCAGAAAATTTAGTTAAGCTCTAGGTTTTAACTGATGTTCTCTGTAGCTTAACCATATCTGGGAATGTCTTCTATTTCTCAGTTAAGATGGGATAGTTAAATATCTTATGAAGCATTTGAACATGAAGGTGTCTACGATTGTATAGGTATGCAGAGAGCATCAGAACTGGATACATTCTTTGCATTTTCACTCAAAGTAAGAATAACAGAATTTATTGAGCAAAAACTAATTTATATAAGGCTTATTGGCAGCTGTTGGTGCGACCAACAAAATGAAAACTCTTGCTATTAATTAGCCCTGAACATTTAATTTGTAATGAACTTGTAAAGTTTAAATGGGGTAAATATGTTTTAGCTCTTAAAATCCCTCTAAGTTCAGGAAGCTCTTTTTCCTACTCTGCTCTATAATAATATGTAAATTTGAGTAGCAGCAGCACAATGTACTGCAGGTGGTGACAGTACTCCTGTGGCAGATAAATGTCTCCCTGCTGAACAGGATTCTCAGGTGAAACAGGGCTTTTGTTGACTTGAGGCTTTTGGATGACTGCATTTTGTCAAGATTCTTGTATGTGAGGAGTGCTTGAAGAAAAAAAAACCAGATAGCAAAGGGTAGACCATGCCGGCTTTTTGCATTGGTTCACCAGGCATTTCTACACAGCAGATGTGAATGAGAAATGGAAGTAATATTATAGGCTTGAGGATCTAATGTCAATGATTTTTAGGATGTCTCCAGATGTAGGGCATTAATTTCATTCAACATAGCTTGGTCTAGACATACTTTCTTGTTTTAATTTTTAAAAACAATGACTAAAATTGCCTTTTGTGTAAAAATTTAAGATGATTTAAACCAGTTCTGTCTAGTCCAATCTAATGTTAAGAGAAAAAACTACAGATATTGGGGTAAAAAGATGATAGGCAGAGGGATTTAGGTATACAAGTACACATTTATACTTCTGAAAATGCTTGTTTTACTGTTTTCTTTATCATTAAAGAACCAATGTAGATAAGAGTGCTAATACCATAATGAAAGCAACAATTAGCAAGCTGAACAATTCTATTGCCACCCTCCATCTGCCTGTGGCATCACATTTTCATAATACAGTGAAAAGAGACAAAAAACCTGTCAACCAAGAGAAATATTCCACTAAACACCTCAAACACTTTTTTTGGATGACAAAGACAGATGAAAAAGGGAGACAAGTAAAGAGGAAAGTGAGGGAGAGAGTGCTGCTGAGAGCCTGCTCAAAAAGTGTGTGTGAGAGAAGGATCAGAGGGTAAGATAGAAAACAGGAACAGTGATCTGCAGGTCAACTTGATGCAAGACATGCTGTATTCCAAAGAGGACCACAGGAAACTTCCTGAGGGCAGAGGCAGCAAAATATTGGAAGGCAGTTATAGTTGTTTTAAGTGGATAGAGCTCTGCCAGGCCTACACAAATTACATCCTTAATTCTGAAGAGGAAGCAATGAGGGAAGAAATAGGAAAAACCTTGGCAAGAGTTTTGAAATCTTGCCAAGGATGGCAGTGACCCCAGAGAAAGGGACAGATGGCTAACTCAACTCCTGATGCTAAGAAATTAGTAGGAGCAACATGACCACAAAGTTGACTTCTGCTATGAGAAAGATTTTGGGATAATCAGCAAGGATTTTCAATCATTTTCATCTCTTATGCTTAGTTTCTTTTGCTTCCAAGAAAACAGGATGGACTACATGGTCTCTTGACATCTTCTGAAGTCCTGCATTTTTAAGTTCTCTGATTTAAACTAACTTGTCAATGTCAGCTTTTTTATCACAAGATCATTAATTTTAAAGTAAAGGTCATTTTCTTTCATCCTGCTATAGATACAGACCTAAAATCCAACTCCATTATGGGAAAATGTCTGACAAACAAGTATGGTATGAAATATAGGCGTTATCATGCTGTATATAGCAAAGACAAAATAATAGTGTATTTGAGGTAATTTGTATGGACTCTGAAGCATGGTGGGAGGCTGGAGGCAGATAGGACCAGCAGCGTAACATTTTCTACATATTCTCCTATAAGCTGTTGTTTCCTTTATGTTTCTGTTTTGAAACACATCAACCAAGATACAGAAATTATTACTGTCTCAGACCCAGCAGAAAATATATTCAATTTACATTCTGGCACTTAGCATCACTAAACTGAACAATATTCTGGGTAGGGTAGGAGAACTTTGTAAAAGCCTCTTCTTGTCAAAGGAATTGCTCTGAAGTATCAATTAAGATTCCTTTCACTTAACAGAATGAAATGTTCCATTCATTGTGCTTGACAAATCATCCTGCAAAAACTGCTTCTGAAGATTGTGTTTGATCACTTTTTCTCATGTTCCTTCTCTAATGAAAGAAGAGATGGATGTTAAAAAGAAAGAGTAACAGGTAAAGATGTATAGAAATCAGCATTTATTGACTGAACAAACATAAATGCCGCAAGTCACACATAATTAAATTTCTCAAAATACCTTTACATGTACAGTCCCTTAATCTGGTTGTGGACAATTAATTTTCAGTAATTATTTTTACAAGTTTAGTAGTAATGTCCTCACAAATATGAGAAAGCAGGAAAACATTTAACTTTATCTTTCTGCATTAATATACAGGGAGGTTTATTACCACTGATAAGTAGAATACAATGGAAATTCTTTGCAGGAGAGAAGGTGATAGCCAAAACTGGGATTTTTTTTTCTACATATTTTCCTTTTTTCTGACCTCAAGCATAGCAGTGGTGTTTTATCAATTCTTAAGATGCTCATTTCCAGATTTTTTTACTTTGCTAAGGCAAAAAACCCCTGCTAAACTTGCCTTCTTGCCTAGACAATGGCCTATTTTCACCAATAAAGTTGCAGAAAGTTACTCAGTAAAGTGTTAGAAGAACTGTTTCTTTCCAGAAGGAAGCTCCCTACTGAGGTGGAAATTATAAATTTAAAAATTATCAGAGAAGAACAGATTCTGGCTCTTGCACTTCCTCTGGTCTGAATACTGCAATCACCTTTTAGTTACAGAAAAACTGGGTAGCAGTACCTATTCTGGTGATGTTTAAAAAGAAGTTATATCTATGATCAGTTACATTAGATAGAACTCGGTATTTTTCTGTAGGGAATCCTTATCTTTGGATTCAGATGCACCAAGAAGTCTCTTGGAGTTGGCCTAAAGATCTCAAAGCAGGATGCAATTTCAGAAACTGGGGGTTCTAAGTCGCTTCTTATTCAGTGTATGAGGTTTCTCACTGCCTTTCTGAGGTCTATGACTCTTCTCAGTCATCATTTAAAGAAGGGAGAAAATCTAGACCTGTGGCCTTAATTCAGCAAATGAGATGGTATAATGCCTAGTTTGTATCATTCTGAGTTCCTTTTATTCAAATTGTTCTTTAGGTGTGGAAACCAGTACATGAAATCTATGAACAAAAACTCCATGAATTTATTGGATCACTAATGAGATGATCAGTACTCCAGGCTTTGTAATTCTGGCAGTAGCCTGCCTATGTCCATCAGTCTTACTTGTAACTGTTCTCTAAGCATAGAACTCGCAGGGACTTCTTTTCCTTTGCCTTCTCATACTTCCATCTTTGTGAGATTTTTGTTTACTTCACTACAGATATTTATGCATAGAGTCTGACTGATAGGCAACAAAATTACTCAGTGGAAAGAAAAAAAAATAACTCCAGATTCCGTTAAAAAAAAAACTGTTGAAATCTTAGCAGAACCACCGGTGCAAAGTTGTTACATTAGCAACAACTCTCCCTTGAAAATAAGCAAAGGTTGAATGCAAGTAATTAATTATTCAGGTTCTTTATCTGGTTCTTGCAGCCTTGAGATCACTTGCCTGCTCCCAGCTAGCCAGAAATCAAACCCAATCTGTAAAAATAAACTATGACTTTGAATGGATCAATCACAACTGGTTCTCTTTATTACTTTAATTGAACCACCTTGAAATTACTGAAGTATTTCTTCTTAATTATCAGTTCTCATTTGTTCTGAATGACTATATTCTGCTTCATTCCTTCAAGAACAATTTAGAAATATACCATGGAAACCTCAATAGGTTCCATTGTGGAAAAATAATAATGAATTTAAGAAGTGAATAAAGGATAATGATCATCCCAGAGATATAGCAGTTAAAATATCAGGGAAAATTATATTTCCAAAGTAAAGCATTACTTTTCACCCTTTAATAAAAGTGTCACTATCACATCATGAATATCCCTAATGGTATTAATTCACCGAGGCTCTTCTTCAACTTTATCTGTCCTTCTGAGCTTAGACAGTCAAATGCACTTCTCTGTTCCCAACCTGACATCAAAGCTTTCTTATTCCTCTGAGTATATAGGTCAGCCGCTGTTCCAGAAATGAGTCGGTTACCTATTTCCTGTGAGTTCCCCTAACATTGTTACTGATAGTCTAATGAAATGGGAAAAGTAGATTGGTTGGGCACTATAGTGAAATTCCAAGATAATATGAGCTTAGCTAAATTTACAGTGGGGAAAAGTTGTCTTGGCTTTTACCACAGCTCAAAATACATTCCTGACTAATCACTGCTGAAGCAGAGAAAGAATTCTGTCTAAAAGATACAACCCCCCCCAAAGATGGAGGTAGTGACATATGCACCTCCTCCACCTCTGCTTTTCTGGGAATGCCTGCCTCCAGACAGAATAGTTCTTTGCTCTGAAAGGCGTTCACAATTAATAGACAAACAAATATTTTCAGATGTTGTGCGAGAAGGAGTGGCTTTTCCATGGTCACTTGAGAGTCTGTCATCTGCACCAGAGTGTCCAGTTTCCCAGTGCTGTGTGTTGGTGCCCATTAGCTGCTTGGTTGCACTGATAACATCACTGATACAGTGCTGGGAAGGCAGCAGCAGCTGCGGTGCTCCAGCTGCTCAAGCGTCTTGCTACTGGTTTAAATGAGACATCAGGGGGCATCAAATGAAATGTTAGAAGGGCTGGAATGGGAGGGAAAAGTACTGCTGTGCTGTTCTGTCATCTAATTTTCTGTCCATGGAAGTGATCTGAACACCTTTAAGTACCTCAGATTTTATTGTTCCTCTGCTTACACCAACATGGTGGAGCAGTGAACTTGCTGTGACTCAGTACTCATCATTTCTTTGCTTATTTGGGACTGTTGGAGGCAACAAACTTTGCAACATATATTCTCTCACTATGAGATGGACTTCTTTATTTTTGATTTCCTTTCACAAGGACATAAATTAAAGTAAAGCTGTGGTTTTTGTAATGCTCCAGAGCTCCTCATTGTGGCCACTCTGGAATCGGCTGGCCTACAAGGAGGTACTCTTCCTTCTGGGAGCATCCTGATGATGCTTACAGGTCCTTTCCCAGTTGAGATATTCTATGATCACTCAGTCCTACCTCTGTGCTTTCTCTGTCACAGTTAAGTACACAAATAACTCACCATGTATTTTCCAAGCTGAGGAAGCAGTTCTCTTTCTAAAGTTACACATCAGGAAGATATTTCTTGACAGTCATGGTAATCAGTTGCCAACGAAAAGGCTCTGAAGGCATTTGATCCACTGTCCCTGAAGGTCTCCAAGAGTAGATAATGTACAAAGAGTGAGAGACAAACATAGATACAATCCCGTTCCTGCAGAGGGCAGAGAGAGATGATCCAAGTCCATCAGGTCTTTCCCATTTCTATTAGACATAATTAATGCAGGAAAATAATTTCTCCCCTCCCCCCACAGCTAACTGGATTTCTAGGGGCCCTGTGTTTCCCTCTCTCTCACTTAGATCATTAACTATTTTTTTTCCCTTCCCTGTGTACACGTTTAAATTCCATTGATGTTAATGGAAAATATATGTGCAGAGAATAATAAACATATAAATATTTGGATTCTACTAACACTCGTCCCCAGGGCATTTTAGTAAAAAAGTTCTAGGAAAATACATTTGTGCAAAAGAACCAGAAGCACAGAAGGAGCAAATTTGATGTCTCTTTTTTCCCACTGCACTGAGATAAAAAAAGCAATAGAAAGTGTCTTTTTATTCTCTTCAGATAAACCTGTTCACATAAAAAATAATAGACATTCTAGTATTACTCCAACAACTGTGCTTGAGGAACATGGCTTATTTCTGCCTAGCAGGGCCCGATATGACATTGGTGTACTTGTCAACTTCTTGAAAGAAGGAAAGGCCTTCATTAGAGGTCTGGAAGAGGCAGCATACAGATAAATGTTGATTCAAAAATCTTACTGAGATGACTAAATTAAGAGCATGGCCAATTTTTGCTTTGTCTCTCATCAGAGATGAACGAGATAACAGTGACTTCAGGGTAACTGAAGTCACAGGTGAGAAGAATCCTCTTGGAGTGGCAATGTCTTAAAAGCCATTAACAATGTATGGTGTGTATTTCTGTAGCATGTCTGCTACTTTATCACAACACTTTGATGCTATCACTAATATCCCAATTTTGGCCCTGTTTTTCTACTTTTATTACACTAGGACTGGAAGGGACTACCTATGTCAGCAAGGCCAAACCATACCAACTATTGGCATCCTTGCCTGTTTCAGGGGGGTTGGAATTAGATGGTCTTTAAGGTCCCTTCCAACCCCAAACCATCGTTTGATTCTATGATTCTAAGATTTATGGTTCTGTGAACTATAGGAAACCACACATGAGATGGCTCAGTTAGGAAGGTCTTGTTCTATATGTCTCTGCAACCCCCTCTCCAGCACCATATGAAGTTACTGAAGATCTGCAGTATGAGACCAGAAGCTGCAATGAAAAAGTGGCACAGAAAGTGGAGACTGAGAGGAGGCTGCTAGTGCTGAGAAGGTGCTGGGGCTCATTAAACCCTCTAAACTACCTTAGGGGACCACTTTTTCACAAAGAGGTGAAAAATAAGCACAGAAACATCCTTGCTAGTATGATTCAAGGATTACAATACCCAGGCAGTTCTGGTGATCTGAATGTGTAAACAAGCTGCACATTTTTTTCCCATACAAATTAACCACTGGAGAGAGCACAGTGTTCCAGGGACATCAGAGCAACTCGACTAGTTCTGTCCAATATTCTGCATCTTGGGAGGAGGTGAATGTGTCCCCACACTCATCACTATCTCTGAAGCCAAATCAGGAGATCGTCAGAACTCACAAGAACAGAAAGAGAAGAGCATAAATAAATTGACAGCAACACCTGTTTTCAGACTTCTGTGCATATAGCAAAACACCAGAGAGACCGGGTTTTGTTCCAGGAGTCAGCCCAAAGGCAGATGCTTTCCTGCTCTGCGGGTTGCTTGGAAAAAGGGTTTGTATGAGTGTGTCAGGGGAGTGGAGGGGATTTGCAGGGGCAGGGAGGCATATGGCACGTCCTGCCACGCTAATCTCCCGACAGGGCAGCGTCCACTCGGGAGCCTGTTCCGCCTGGATCGGCCTGGCGGCTGCTGCCGGGTGCCCGGGGCTCTCTGCGCCACGGCAGCAGCCGCCGGGCTCGGGGGGGCCGTGCCGAGCCCCCGGCACCTCCGTCCCTGCGCTCCGCCCGTGCTCCCTCCCTCGCCGTGCGCAGCGCCACGGGAATAATTCCTTCTAGAAATCTCGTAGGACTGCATTTTTTTTCAGGGGAAGCTCAAACTAGCATGGATTTAAAAATTTGTAGCAGCACGTAGCACGTTTGTTTTGCATCCACTGAAGCCTCTGGGGTGCCTGGCTGAGCGGAGAACAAGCCCTTTTCTTTAAATTCAGAGATTTCTGCCATGGCAAAGCTCTAACTACCGATATGCCTCTCTCCCCTAGGGCTAGCTACTGGCAGCAAACCTATGAAAACAACGTAACATTTCACTCGCTTTTGATATTTCCCCAAACCCACCCTCCTACAAACCAGCCAGTGGGGAGAGGAAGGTACCGACACTCCTTTTCCTAAGGGGGCAAAACCAGTAGGAAATAATTGAGCAACTCTGTGGCCCTTAGGCAACTGTAATTCCCCAGAACACACATGGTTATTATAGTGATGATTAGCAAGTTATGAATGTTCCTATTTCGCGTTTTTACTTTGTATTAAATTTGTAGGTATTTTCCTCCCTTAAGAAAGTCAGAGATATGCGAAATTGTGAACAAACACTGAAAATTGCAGCACACTTTCATCAACAAGGACATTCAGATAACTACAGAAATAATAAACAGCTTTCTGGACAACATTATGTAAATCCCTTTGGCAGTGTCCCATCCCTTTTGAAGAGGGGTCACAGGCTTCCTTGAGTGTGCTGAAGTATTACTGCAACTATCACCCTCCTTATGAACTTGCATGCTTTCAAAACAATTTCAGAGGCATCCCACATAATCTAAGATGTGGTCAACCTTAAGAAAATGATAAATAGTACTGAGTGCAATTCCAGAGAAAGAAAAAATCAGGGGAAAAGAGCAGAGTTGAATATTCATGTTCAGACTCCTAATAATTAAAAGGGGAAATTTTCAGTTTTCTTTCCAGTGGTCCCTTCAGTCAGTGTTTTAAAGAGCTATCTACTTTTTAAAAAAAGAAGCAATAGCTTGACAATGCTCACCTAGAAGCTGTGCCTTGTTTTCTAGAAATAAAAATTCAGCTGATCTTTAAGATCCATTCCAACCCCTTAACATTTTATGATTCTGTGGTTTTACAGGGTTAGAACTAGAGGCAAACAGGAACTCTGTGTACAAGCTACTTGACCTAGTACATCCATAGAGACTGAGGACATAGCTGGCTATTTATTTCTCCTGAAAAAGTTCACTGGTATAGCAAGCAAATTAGAAACACTTTTTGTCAGTATTTTCTAGCAAAAAGCCCCCACAACACCTGTTCCATGTCCATTCCTTGCTCCTTTTTGACAAAGTTGCTTCTTGATTGTGGGAAAGGGAATTAAGAGGGTAGGAAAAGATTGGCAAAACTAAATAAAAGTCAGATAAAATGGGTACTTTTAGACCAGAGAACAAAATCTAGCCAAAATGTTTATTTTCTTCCCCAAATTGCTTCTATGACAAGTTTCGAGCCTTCCTAGATAGAATAGTACATAAAGACCAAATACTTATGCATATGGATCCTTCTTCCAAGTTGTTCTTGTTTGGTTTAATTCTTCCTGGCTTTTAGCAAGCATAATCTCCTTTAATTGTGAGCCTTCCTTAATGAAAACTATTCTTGAAACTGTCATTTAAAATAAGTAAGTAATTGTTTTCCACTCCACATTAAATATCATAGTAAGCTATACCATTAATTCTATCACTGCTAAATCCCCACATCGCCAGATGCTGAAGCAGAATGGGACTATGGATTACAAAACATATGGATTTATTTACACTAGGTAACTTCTTTATTAAAATATCTTAACACAGTCATTACCGAGACTTCTTTCCCAAGCCCCTGCTGTCACACTCTGCTCTGCTCAGGAACACACACCACATCTGCTTTTCACATATGCTTTCCAGCCCCAGTTCACCCACACGGGCCCCTCTCACAGCAGAGTGTGCCCCTCCTCCCCAGCCTCAGACACAAACGCTCAGTGGGGCTGGAGCACCCACAGCAGTGCAGGCGCTTCAAATGGGCCCTGGCTGCCTTGGAGGATGCGCCCACACCATCCCTGCTCTGGTATCCCTGCTCTTCAATAAGAGGCTCTTCGTCTCGTGCCGACTGTGCCCGGTCCTCTCTGATAGCAGAGCCCTCCAGAAGCAATGCAGCCCCTCCAGCATAAAACTGCCAAGGCAGATTTTTCACTGGTGGCACACAGCCAGGGGTTTCTAACTCATTAAAAAAGAAGTTTAAAAAGCAAGCCCACACCTTCCACTCTCCTTTTCTTTAAGCCACAAGAGTATAAACCATAGACTAATGCTAAACACAGTCCCTTGGTATTGTGAAGTAAGAAAAGAGAAAGACGCTGGGATGAACTACCTGTTTCCTTCCTTGCAAACTGCTCAGACACCTTTCCGAGCAGTGCGAGAAAGATGCCCTCTGGAACAGATAGATGGATTCTTCTGAAGCTTTCAGTTCATCCTTAGTTTGCACAGGTCTGATTTTCTGACTACAAGAGCAGGCTTGCCCTTCCCCTCCCCATGAAATTTGTCCTCATTCTGCAAATAGATAACCAGTAAAAAGTGGAAACTATTCCTAACATGTACACTCTTTGTTTCCTACCTGTCTCTTCTTTACGTAGTTACAGACTTTCTTATCCCTATGGGCAGCATGCTTTTGCCTGACTTTCTGATTCTCCACTCCTTCGGTGATATTTTATATTTTTTTTTATTTCCGGGTTATTGACTTTGAGCCAAAAATGTGACCTTTTTTTTTTTTATTAGCAGAAAACACATATTCTAACAAAGGGCTTTTGAAACTGCCTCCATAGCAACCAAGGATTCTTTATAATAGAAGATGTTCAAGATCTCCTCATTGCTTAACAATGTGTTTCAAACCACAGCTCCCCTTCTGATGAACTAGATTTACAGTGCATATCTCACCACTATCCCCCCGCATTAAAATACTAAAGATAAAAACTAATGCCCTCTAAAATTAGGAAGGAAATAATTGAAGCTTTTTACTAAGAACCTTTTATTCTTCCCACCCCACCGCACCTTTACCCTCTTCTCAGTGGCACCAGTATGAATAACTTCTCCCTAGCACACCTCTTTTAAATCCCTTTAGTCCAGCCATTCTCAGGGTCAGAGTATATTGGCTCTTGCCTTCTGTTCATGAAGCCTTCACTTAACCTCTACCCAGTCTGGAAGTTTTCTCTCACCTGGTTCCCAGCCTCACCTGGGATTCAAGCCAGGTCCTACTCCTTCCTTCTCTCATAGTTTAGTTTCTTACTTTGCCCCTCATCTAACTTCTTATTTTAACTTCTTGTCCACTCCAAATTTTCTCTGTCCCCCACTCCCTGGCTCTTGCTCCCATTCTCTGCCTCCACTTGTCTGGCTTCATGAGCTTTTTTGCTTTCCTGTCCACTAAAATCCAAATGTCCAGATGGAAAATTGTCATAGTGTGATTACTCCTAAGAGTTCTCTCTTCCCTTGTTGCTTTATCTAATGGTCCTGCTTGATCTAACAGGCTCTTCATGCTGACACCTTTTTTCTCAAGCAGTGCAATTCTTCAGTTTAATCAATTAGGTTCACTATTGCTTGAAGTGCCAGAACATTTTTATTAACTTTTATAATTTGTAATATTACCAGCATGCATTCCAATATAGTTTTGCTTACAAATGTATGGTAGATGGCAGCTCCTTACTTACTATCAAATAAGTATAAAATGCATTTTACTATTTTATAAACAAAATCTATCAGAACAATCAGCAACAGTCAGCAATCAGCAGGCAGGTATTTAAACATCAACAGCACAGGTATTTCTTGTCTCCAGTCCCCTTACTCCTATGATGTGGATTACTGAGGCTTAGTTTTATAATGTTATTTTGGGTGTGGAGAAGTCTTTTTTACATGTACTTCTGCTACTATATCTTGGCAGATTTGAGCACAGAACAAACAAATGAACAGTGATAGTGTTCTTCAGATGGGAACATTTAGGGGAATCAAATGGGGCTTAAACAAGAATGTAGGTATTAATGATGTGTGTCTTTACAAACCCAACCAACATGACAATATAAGTTGAAGTAATAGTAATAAATTATTGTGAAATAAATGTGCTTTACGTACATCAAAACACCTTTGCAGAATGCCCAGGTAATATCAATAAATTACCAACAATAGCAGTGTCCAAAAATATTGACTGAGAACTAGAATTAACATCTAACACAGACCAGATGTTTGCTCACAGGAGCATTGGCAGTGTCAACATCAATGGGCTTCCGTGTGGAACAGTAACCATTTTTCATTAACAACAAAGTTGTCACCGAGCTGTGCTTATGGTGCTAACTGATACTTCCACATTGGGCCTTCTTCATAGGGGGTTAAAGCAGAATACAGGATACAACAGATTTCCAGAGGAAATTAATTAATTCAAACCATTTACAGCATGTTGATGAGGTTAGGTTTACAGTGCTGTCACTCAGCTTAGATAAAAACACATTCAGGTTTAGCTGATCCAGGATTTAGTAAGGGAGGGAGGAAAAACAAGAATTTAAAATGTTCTCGTGCCAAGAGTTTTTTTGAGTGTTTTCCCCCCTCTAGAAAATAAACACATTGCTCTGCATGCACAGATAGTTGAATTTTACTAAGTTTTAGCATAGTTTTACAAATTTGCTTGAGAAAACTTTTCTCAAAATGTCCCAAATTATAATTTATGGAAATAACAGGTACTTATATAATTCCCAAAAGATTTAAATCTTCAAATTTTGAAGATCATAATCTTTGAATTCTGCTTCCTACATTCAATTTCTTAAACAAATCTCAGGGAAGACAGTCTCATGTCATTTACAAAGTAATTTCAGCTAATGGAAAGAAGATGCAAAGAGAAGAAGACAACTGTACCATCACATCACCTTTTCCAGATTAAGTTTTCTAATGAGAGTGCTGGAAGGACAGAAGTGGATTGTCCTTTTTGGTGTCTTAGGGATCTTTCAAGGGGATGTTTTCGATGGCAGAGACAGAAATTAACAGTGTCCCCTGAATGCTACAAGCTGCCTGAACAGACCTCAATCCCTCTAGAAAAGAAACTACACGTACAAGGAGGTGCCCATTCTGCCATTTTGATATGCCTTTGGTACATCTTCTGTCAGCCCAGTGTCACAGGCATCGCTGACATCACCTGAGCAGTGGCTACAAAGCCACACTGGCACAGTTAAAAACTATTGCTTCTTCTCTCAGTTTGTCTGGGAGAGTTTTGGACTGGATTTACACACAGTAAGAAAGCTGTTAACTTTTTTTCCTCTCCACCCTTTTTCACCACAGGACTCTGTTTCTGTTTTGTACCAACTGTGTATCTATACATTTATATAGTTGAGTTTTCTTCCATTACTCTGACACCTAAACAAAAAACAATCTTGAAATAGTTGCTGCAGTTTTTAGAGACCACATTCAAACTATAGAAATGGACTTTTGGGTGAGAGAAAATTCATTAGTTTCTTTTTCTGTCAAGTAAAAGCTGTTAAGAAGTGAAGTCTTGGATGCGTTTTCAGCTCTTCATCTCCCAGCCAAACCAGAAATGTCAAAGAAATCACTTCCTTATTCCCAGAACTCTGCTGCTGGGGTGCTAGAGCAAAGAAATGATCCACTTTGAGGACCAAGGCCATCATTTTGACGTGAAACCTAGGAGCTGATGAGCTTGCATGAATCTGTAGCAGCTGAGTTGTGAAAAAAACAGGCTACCCTTTAAAGCTGCAAGACTCCATTCATCATTTCCACAAGGAGATTTAGACAACAGGAGGTGCAGTACACCAGTCTGGGTGGCTTTAATTGCAATCGCTGGCTGTCAGATCTAATTAGAAGAAACATGGTCCCATAGCAAGCTACAAGGGATGGCAAAGAGGAAAGGAGTTTTTGAACCTGACTACAGCTGGTTGCTCTTTAGAGTCTGATGTTCTCTATTTAAGGCAGAGTCTACCTCCATAATACCAGCCTGGTGGTACTGAGAGCATATGATTTATCATTCCAGTAGTAAAGAAGCAAGAGGCCTTGAGATGCAGTGCACAAGTCTAAAGAGGATAGGAAAGACAGAATTATTTAGTAGCTGAGTCCCAAGAGAGATGAAATGATGCATGTGAGTACTGGCCTTGGCATTCCATGAGCTGTATACGCTGCCAGCACTCTTAATCCAAGACGGTATGAAGAATTTGCTGAGGCTCATCTGCCCCACTGGCTACTGCTTCATGCTGATGTTCATCCATGTAGGAACCTGTAACAGTGCCGGGAATAATACTGAAGAGATGAGGCATCATACATCTCTGGGAAGGAGGGTAAAAGACCTGGACTCAGATGGTATTTTAATTAGATCTTCTGGGAGAGGGTAAAAGTCTGGGGAGAGCACAGATCTATCCTGAAGAAGAAGCCACTGGTTAACATATGGTGTCATTGGGAGGGTTTCAGACTTTATACACTTATGTCTAACTCATGATGAGCAGGGAAAATTGCTATTATTACATGGCAGTTACCACACATCATGAGTATTTTAGCAGTGGTTCATAGTCAATCTGGAAGAATATATCCAATTTTGGAATAAAGGGTCTGTCCTGGATTAAAAACTGTGCAAAGTTTTTTGTGATAATTGAAAGGCAAGGATATCATCATTTTACTAAAGTTGCAAATGACACAAGATGGACAACCTTTGAGTACATAGTAGAATAGAATCCAAGTTCAAAATTATCTCAGAAAGTCAGAGAATCATAGAATTTTTCAAGTTGAGAGGGTTTTAAGGATGGCACCTGTCCAGTCTCTAGGTCTTTGCAGACTGTATCATTAGGTCAAGCTGATCAGAGTCTTTCAAAACCTCCACAGAGAAAACAAATACAGTTCTAAAAGGACACACAGGGAATTCTTCTCTGTAAGTAAAAACTAAAAAATGTCTGTTTAAACAAAAAGATCTGAGAGTTACTGTGGCTCACAAGCTGGACAAGAGTCAAGAATGTTATGCCTCTCTGAAAAAAAAGAAGTAAATAGGAGTGTTATCTCTAATTCGGCTGAAATATTTGCTGTATTTGGCACTAGTGAGGTGTCAGCTGGAGTGCTAATGTCTGATTTTGTGCACAATTCAGGAGGGATGTGGACTGACTGAATAATGTATAGTGATTACAGCAAGGGTTTCTAATTAGCACAAGGGAGATTAGATCAGATGACAGGAAAAGCCTCCCAACAGAAAGGTTAGTGCAGCACTGGAATGCATTGCCTCGGCAGGTTGTGAAGTTTCCATCACTGAAGGTTATTGAAAAACAAGTTGGATGAGAACCTGTCAAGAATGACATAGAACTATGGAGATAGAAAGGGATGAGATGGCCTGTTAAGGTCTCTTTCAGGTCTCCTCCTATCTGTAATTTCTAAATTTGTCATTCAGATTTAGTGGAGAATTAAACTCTGTGACAATGTGTTGTTAAGGTATATCACTTGGAAACAACAACCAGGTTATTTCTTTCTGATCTGGATACAGTCATTGCTCATATGTGTCTGGTGCCTGTTCTGCTCAAGTACTAATGAGCTGAATCTGCCAAGATCTATTAGCCAAAATATTTCAGCTCACTTACTTCAGAAGATACAAAGCATCTCTGTAAGCAAATTTAAGTGGGAGTAATAAATTCTGCAAAAGATGCAGTAATGACCAGCTGGATGTGAGTAAATGGCAACTGTTTTTACGGGCATACCTGTTTGAGTAGCACACATCTGCACACATCCTTAATGATGGTTTGCAGATTTCATGTACACTTTAGCAAACTGGTACAAAGCAATTTGGTATCCTGTAATGGAAAAAGGACTCATCCTTTTGCAATGGTGGGCCCCTTTTATTCACTTAAAATCAAACAGCACTAAAGTATTATAACCTTCACTGCCTAAGAACTAGAATTAGAAATGCATTAAAAAATTGCAGCACACCTCCTCAGATTTAGAAGAAAAAGTAAAGCTTTTCTTTCTGGAATTTAGAATCTTGGGTTCTTTTTCTTGGTTACTTTTCTTTAAATCAACTCTGAAGAAATGATGCTTCCCAGTGGCTGGCATGGCTCCTTGAGAGCTGGGAATTCCAGGGGCAGTGGTTGACTTAATCTGGGATTTGGGCCAAGTGACCTAATATCTTTTTGCTTTTTCCACAGCTTTTAAATCTTCAGTACACTTTATCCTTTCAGAGAAAAAAATTATAGGAGTTATCCGAGAAAGCAGATGTTGCTTGTGGTGTTTTTCTGCTCAAACACAGAAGTAAGGACCACTGCTCACTAAAATCCTAATTTTAGTTAGTGCCATACTCCACCTACAGCCATACTGCTAACCCAGCCTTCTAGATCACTACTAAAACAATTTTATTATTTATGTAGGACCTTGTCCTCGGTGAGATGAATATAAATGAAATTCATGTTTGTTCCACTGATTTCAGCTTTTTCACCATTTAATTTCTGTGACCTCAAGCAAGGTCTATATAAACTGAATTTGGAATACACCTGGTGAAACAAAAGTTAACTGAAAGAAAAAGAAAGAGAAAATCAGGGTAGGAGGTAGTGATATAGATAAGACTGTGCTAATAGATTTGACTAATTACTGTTTTATTGTTATTATTATATTATTTTCATTGATATTGAAATAATTAATAATAATTCATGGCTATTACTCTTAACATCTGTAACCAGACCTGGAAAACATACTGTCTGACAGTACTAATGAAAGGATTTTTATTTATGTTTTTTTGAAGATACTGTTAAAATGGCTTCTATAGTAATAAATAACTTACATGAGTTTCCTGGTTTTTTTAATTTTTATAAAAATTAACTTCATTCCTCATTAAACATAAATAAGCAAAACAATGTTGACAAAAATTACCTTAAACAAAACACATAGAATCAATTACATGGCATACTGCAGATGTTTAATACTCACAAATGTAGCTTATTCAACTTTGGAGGGCTCAAGTTCTACTTTTCTCAGGAACAAAGGCGGAACATTATCATGCAGTGAATAAAACTGTGTTTCAACAAATAGCAACATAAGAAAAGCCAAAGAGCAAGAAAAAAAACCAACCTAAGCATCTCTCCTTTCTCTTTTGTCTTATTATGAATACATATATGAATAAGAAGAAGCATACCCAACACCCAAACCCCTTATAGCCCAACTATAAATGAAAACAACTAATTTTACTGTTACAATTAAAAATAATGCTAAAGTATAATAAGAGATTTTCAAAATAGCAGTGACCAATGAGTGCATTCGTTTAATACCATGAAACTAAACGCATTACGAGTGTTCGTGCCTATAAATGTTTTGTGAAAACTTCCCATTTAAATGAACAAGCAGAATTTATTTTACCAGTGCCTCTTCCATCTTTGGGCATAAAGCCGGAAAAACGTAGTGGGTCATAAAGCCCTGCTCCCTGTTGTTATAGGCAACTGAAACCTGTTTATAAATGCTGCAAGACTCATTATAAAATTGGCTAAGATTTCTCACCCTCCTGCTTCTGGTTGAAAGCTGTTCTTGGGATTAGAAATCTCCTAACTTGCAGTTTAAAAGTATTCATGACAGTTTTACACCATTTTGCTACTGTGCCAACAGTATCTATTAACTTAATAGCTCTTTTTTTTCTCTCTGATGGTTTTCACCATATGTGCTTACAGATATTTATGATTTTTCATATATATTATCTCCACTTTTATTTTACAGATCTGTATAGAGGTTATTCTCCAAATTTGTTCTAGTTTAAATTCAAAATCTTTGAACATGGACTGGATCCAGTATTTCAGAGGAGAATTTTATAGCACCTTATATAATGGCATCAACACGTCTCTATTTCTATCACTTTGCCTGAAGCACACTAGGATTATTTTTGCCTGCTTAGAGTCACATGACACTATTTGACAGAATAAGGATATTCAGGTCTTTCTCGTCTTCTGCTATTTCAAGATGATGGAAACTTATTTTATAGAAAATTCTATTTAGAATGAAACTTTTGATGATAAAATTATATCCCCTACTTGTTCATCTCTGGGCCTTCTGGGGTGACTAATAGAAATGACAGTGGTGATGGATGGACATTAACTCAGAATATCTGGAGCTGGAAGGGACCCAAAAGGATCATCAAAGTCCGACTCTTCTGTTCTCAGTGATTAACTGAGTTGGCTCATGTGATTTCCTCCTTGCTGTGTCATGAAGAGCCACCTACAGTACAGTGTGGTTTTCATAGAGAGGTCCTGTTAGTCTCTTAATCATGTGCACAAATTATTTTTACATAAAATGAATAAAATCAGGCACAGAATAGGACCTTGAGAAATTTTGTTACAAATCTCATTTCATCCCAAATTTTTAACTAGTGCCTCTTTCTCTGTCAGTCTGTCCAGCTTTGTTGTTTACATTCAATTCTTCTAACGTGTTCTGTTCTCCTATAATAGTTTCAAGTACTATGCATACATATGATTTTTCCTCTCATTTTAGAAATAACCTGAAAATTGGGTTTGTTTTGTTGCTTGAATACAGGGGTAATTCTTTGGGATCTGTAGTGTGGGAGACATAGCAACTAGTTTTAGTTATCTAGGATATAGACATTTATGTATCAGCTAGTCATCCTCACTCCCCTTCATAGTCACTGGGGAAAAAAATTGGCACATTTAATGCAATTAATTTCAGTATAAACTAGACCAGATGAGTCTTGCCCTTACACCCCTCTAATGACAAGCTTAAAGAGAATGACTACCTCAGGTGCAGATGTCTCCAGTTCATATTTTAAGCTAGTGGAGAAAATTCTTACTGTATACGTTTAGGACATCTCAGGTTTCCAAACAGGCAGGGTTTACCCAAACTGGTCTTCTGAAGAGTCCCATAATTTCCTTCAGAGCAATGCCTTAAAGATTGTTTTAGAATACTGGGAAACTGTTCTACTGGAGCCAATGTTTAATAAAAAATCTTGGATAAATTCAATGTGATCATGGAGTACAAAATTATTTCCACAATTGATTCTATCTTTAGTTTAAGGGTAAAATCAATTGCTCTTGCACACAACTCAGCTGGCATATCTACTCAACTGACCTATTAGTAATATATAGGTTTATATGGATAAGTATATAAAATAAGAGGGTATTAGCTGGTGTATCCTAATCAGTGAAGATGAAAGAGATTGGCCCTCATGCATAGATGAGTTCTGTAACTTTCCCGAAGTTTACAGATTTACATGAACATAAAATGGGTGTAGCAGATCAGAATAGTTCTTTTGTCAATAATAGCATGTTATGTGATGACTATAAAATGATTTGTCAGCAGGTTGTACTACGTAGTTACAAGTAAATGAGAGGAAATTTGGGAATTATGAAGAACAATGGAAGACAGGTATACAAAAAGCTGTGGTATTTCAAAGATTCTAAAATGAATTAAATAATAAATAATTCTAAATTGAAATTTGCAAATACATCAAATTGAGCAAAGACTTTCCTATATATTGATTTCACACATTTTCAGACTTATACTGGCTGATATTCTGGAGATATATTTTTGCATGTTCTTGTAAGATGATGTGATAATACAGTAAACAGACTGGAAGAAATATCCTGAGGACTGCACATACACCTGTGAGTATGGAGCATGGGGATAAGACCTGTTCCATTATGCTTGTAGGAGCTAGTTGTAGCTGATCCATTTTTCAACCATTATTGAAATGTCTGATACTGTATTCATGAGAGCTCCATCTGCTCTGGATTTCTGTGTTCCAGGAAAATAATCTTTCCCACTTCCCACAACATATTTTAGCTTTGTAAGCTAACCATACCCTATCCTTTTGTGCTGAAGCAATGAATTAATAACAATAACAATAACAATAACAATAACAATAACAATAACAATAACAATAGCAATAGCAATAACAATAACAATAATAATATCTTACCTTGAATTTTACAGAAGTAAAAGAGGTAAGGTTCTTAAAGTTTTTTTTGCATGGAAAGTTTTTCAAGGCAGAAATATTTTACTCATTTGACACAGTGCATCTGTTATGCAACACAGTATTAATATTCCTAATTCTGCCTGATTTTTTGTTAAAGAGGAGCTGCTTTTTGGAACAGTAAAGTTACTGTTGTGTTTTTTTACCCCAATGTAGAATAAATGCCACGTACATAGATTAAATGAGTGTTATCCATTTCCAGCCACAGAACAGAGAACTGGTATCTTTTACTGACTTTAGAAGTTTTCATCTGAGACCAAGTCTTTCTCTGAAGCAGGAAAAAGAAACTAAGAGACAGCTAAAAAAATGGGTAGCACTCAGTTTCCAGCCCTTGCTCATTAGTAAGTTTACAGAGTTACAGTAAACAAATAAAACCTCTTCTTCAAACAGACTTTTAAATGCAAATTTTAAATTGTAAATTACCTTATAATTTGGAAATCAGTGCCATTCCAGCAGGTGGGAAGGATTTAGGAATCACTGGAATGCTGAAGATGAAACTTTCCAGACATGCTCCTGTCAGGAAGATTAATATTTGACCTGAAACCTTCACAGTACTCCTTTTGCTTCCTGCAAACCCTGTAGAATCAGTGATTATGCTGAGATAGCTTAACCTGAGATGTCAGGGGCTGATCTATTGATGTGAAAAAATCTCTGGAAAGAAAAAAAAAAAAACCTTTTTCAAAGCAGCTCATGTATCTTGCCTGGAAAACAGTTTTATGGAGGGAAATTAAATAATTTATCTTGAAAATAGATCTTGATATCTATCTCAGAGTAAGCACAGAAAACTTAGGCATTGTCAGAGAGGTAATAAACTCTGGGCTGCCGTTGTGTTTACTGCTTCACAGGAGTTTGCTTAGGAAGCATACCAGAAACACGAAAATTGTTCATAGAAGAAGCAGGAGGAGAACAATTATACTATAATGAGATGTTTGCTATTTTTTTCTGTATCTTATGCATTTACCACATTCTCAAGGGGTAGTTATTTTTTCATAAGGCCAAAATTCAACACCATATCTGGATATCCCTTATATTTCATTTCACTTATTGACATCTCTAATATCTATAAATTGTGCCACATTAGGAGACTCACATGGTTGTACTTACCAAAGATACTTCTGGACAGCCTTCTTGGACTGAGGAAATCACATCTCTATATCTTATAAAGAGTTCTGTATAATCACAGTGAGCAAACAATGGATGTAGGAACTAAATTAATGTAATAATTGTCCATGCTCTTCCTGCAGTATGCTACTGTCATGTATTTGAGATGGTGGAATGGTCTTTTTCTCCAGAAAGAAGTATTTGACATTGTCTTTCAAAAATGAAATCTAAACTGTACTTTAACAAATATGTTATTTTGAAGTAAATTAAGTTTGCCAGCAAAGTGGCAATTCTGGTAAGAGTTTTCTTTTTCTTCAGTTTTTTATTCAGGATATTCAGTTAAACAGAACAGAGAGCAGCAATGCAGAACAGGACATATCAATAACTAAAAGCTAGCAGAAGCAAAATATTTAAAATCATACCTGCAACCTCCTCAGTTTTGTTTTAGTCTAGGATACGTCAAATAAAGTGAAGTGTTATTATCATGATATATAGCACTGTTTGATATCCTTGTAAAATTATTTTCAGCCCTGTCCCTGGTTAGCAAAAGTACATGTCCTATCTCTTACCCTAGAATTAGCTTCCTTGCTGGACAAAGGCTTTTAGATATGGAAGCTGCAAGATAGTCAATCTCTTACATGCGGCTGGGAGACCAAAATTGCTCAGAGGATTATCATGAGAGGCACTAGCTTTAAATTCACAGCGAATTCCTGTTATAAGGTAGTTGTTTGTCACCTTTCCTGGATAGCAGGTTTATAAAAAGTACATTAAAGGTAACAGGTAGGTAAAAAATATCTGAGGCCTTATAAAAAATTTTCAATAGCCTCAGCAATCACTCTTGAAATTCTGTAGTAAAATTTTGCTAATTATTCACTTAAATATGTGCCTGGAACATATCCATCTTAAGATTCATATTTCAAAAGAAAAAATAATTAAATTGTTAAGATAAAGTATAATAAATACAAAATAACATAGGAAAGGAAAGATAAAAACCCTTGATTTAAAGTCATACATTGGCCAAAAATGATACTAGAAATTTCCATAACAGTTTATTTTTGCAAAGAAAATTATTTTCAGACTTTGTTTATTGATTTCCACAGACAAAAGGTGTCAAAAAACTTAGATAGAAAGATACCAGATTGGTGTCTGGGGAGGGGGAAGTATCAGAGCCTCCTGAATTGCTGCCCAAAAAAATTGCTAAAAGATGTCAAATTGGTCCCAAAACCAAAAACACAGGCTTTCAGCTGCTGCTCCACAAGTTTTACACGTGCCATATTGGCCACGAAACAAAACACGGTTTCTCAGCTGTTGTTCCAAATCTTCATACTGAGCACACACAAATGAAGTGTAAATAATATTTTTATTTTTCAGAATCAGCAGAGCTGAATCTGTGCAAATGAGGAAAAAGGCCCTTGAGTCTGAAAGTGTAAAGGCTTGGAAGAAAGAGGGACTGTTGGTAGGAGGAGTCTTATGTTATATTGTAGACTGCTTATGGCAAAGATTATTTAAAAACTTTGATCAGTGGGTGCTTCTTCCATACTTAGGATCTCAGATAGTTGATGGAACCAGAGGGTTCAGAAAGATTCAGAAGGGAAGAATGAAGGCACTGAAGCAGAAATATGCTCCAGATTGAAATGAGCTGTGCAACTGTGAGAATGAGGGAGACAAGGAGGACGTGCTCTGGTTCCTGCCAGTACCACTCCAGACCTTTTCTCCTGAGCATATTCAGAAGAGATGCACATTTAGAAGAAAACATAAATAAAACATGAAAAGAGACACTGGACTTCAGAGAACTGCCTAATTGAGCCTCTGGGAAGAACCACTTTTCCCTGTGTAATCTCAGCCTGTGTTTTCATGGACACTTGTGGGGCCCTAATGGAGTGTACTTTCCAAAAGACCAGGTCTGTCATTCCCTTCTCCATCTCAAAAGTTTTCTTTCCTTCTTCCCAGCTCCAGGCATCATAACCCGAAATCCGTCTTTGTACTGGCCAAGATAATTTTGGACTTTTACATACACAGTTCTATTTCACAGTCCAGTAGAAAAACTCCATCTTTTCTGGTGGTTTTTTTTGTTTGTTTGGTTTTTTGTGTGTGTTTTGTTTTTATAGGTTGGTGACTTCTCTCAGCTGACAATTGGAACCAAATGGGAGTGTGTGGCCAGGACCTGGTAGAAGAGGAAAAAGGAAGACAGAAACCTGAATTCCTTATTTCACAGAAGGAGCTGCAATTCTTGAAGTCACAGTCTCAGTACTTATCAGTGATGCTGACATAAAAGGGTCCATTTCAAATCAATCCTTACTTTTCCAGAGAGAGGAAACACTGGCAGTATAACCATGCTCTGGCTTGGAGTCCACTTCATGTACTTGTCACCTAGAGGATGAACTATGATAACTTGCCTTTCCAGTGATTAGAGATATTTTTGAGCTATTAACTTGTGCTTAGTTTTCTTATAGACTGATCTCCAAAAGCATCAAAGTTTAATAATAAATAGCTGGAATGTATATTTAAAGTCTAATCTGTACTAAATGTCTGCAAGAACCCATTTTACAGAAAAAAAATACAATTATGAATAGTTTGTGTTGTATATATTAACCTGTATGTTATTCAAGTGCATTGATATATAAAATAAAAATGTTCTTGCAGGATGTTGATATTGATAGATATTAACAAAAACCATAATAAAATATATTTTGATTACCATGGTCCAAGGGAAAGGAATTGAAATTGTCAAAAGGTTTAACATGTTTTGCTAGAGAATAAGGAAACCTTTCATGCATGTACATTATGGATACGGGAAGCCCAAAGTTCGACTGTGTCTAAATGTATCATGTAATATTATCCCTCCTGACAAACTTTGCCTAAATATTCTGGCCTTCCAAAAACCTAGCCTAAATATTCTTGGTGGGGAAGCACAGTAAGAAATATGCATTATATTAGCTTGGTGTCTCTTTGGCTTGACACACATGAACTTTGGCATTACATGGTGAACTTCCCTCTGCTTTTTAGTTGGGTTATTTGTTTTAAGGAAACGAAGATGGAGACATTCCGGTGAACTTACAATCTTGGAAATACCTTTGCTGGGCAAAGAAAGACTGGAATGAAAGACATCTCATCAGATTAGGAGGAATTTTAATGTGTTAGTCCGCTGAGTTTGAGACTCAATGTGTTCTTCCCAACCTCCATTTTAAATCCAGCCTAAAGTAAAGGAATAACAGCTAAGGCCCTGGGGAGTAGTAAGCTGTGGAGGAGAGATTAATTGGTGTCAAGTAGAGACTAGTAAAGGATCAGCTGATGCTGGAAGAATTAGGCTGCAGGAAACATTTTATAGTTGTCTTTCTCACTGAAAGCATGGTATTGTTGTTCAACAGTCTAGTGCCTTTCCTTCTGTCAGCCTCACTGAAGCTTTTAGCAGGGCAAGAAAGTGGATAATTAGCATTCCATTTGGACGCCTGCAGACCAGCAGTCTAGAATATTAAATAGCTTTGCAAAACAGCAATGGTCTGAAGTGATTCATATTTCTTTGGTCTTTGAAATGCAGGTTTATATATGTCCTAAAAGAAAAAAAAAAGCTTTGCTCATAACTTCACATCTGCTTTTGACATTTGAAACTAATCTCCTTGATATTTGACAACAAATTCCTAAACTGGAGGTGTGGAGGAAGGAGATGATAAAAATGCTTCTGCACATGTTATAACAAGTATCCCATGTTACTCAGGATCTCTGAGCACGGTGCTGAAGGTATGGAAATACAGGGTATTAGTAATTGTGGTGGTTTAACCCTGGTAGACAGATCAGCCCCACCCAGACACTCACTCACTCTTCCCCCAGCGGGATGGGGGAGACAATCTAAGGATAAAAGTGAGAAAGCTCATGGGTAGAGATACATACAGTTATAGGTAAAGCAAAAACTGCACACTGGAGCAAAGCATTAAAAGAAGTTCCATCACCACTTTCCACAGGCAGGTGTTCAGCCATCCCCAGGAAAGCAGAGAACCTTCATGTTCAATAGTGACTTGGGAAGACAAATGTTACCACTCTGAACTTGCCCCCTTTCCCTCTTCTTCCCCCAGCTCTACATGCTGAGCTTGACACCACATATTATGGAATATCCATTGAGTCAGTTGGGGTCATTGTCCGGGCTGCGTCCCTTCCCAACTCCTTGTGCACTCCCAGCCTCCTCACTGGTGGGGCGGAGTGAGGAGCAGAAAAGACCTTGATGCTGTGTGAGCCCCGCCCAGCAATAATTAAAAACCCCCGTGTTATCAACACATGTTTCATGACAAATCCAAAACATAACCACACACCAGCTACTACAAAGAAATTTCACTCTGAGACAAAACCTGCACAGTAATGCAGAGGACCAAACTCGTGTTGACAATAGCATATCCCCTTGTCTGATTCTATGTTTATCAATGGCCACAATGCTCCCTTTAGAGGATTCATCATTCTAGTTAAAAACTTTTTTCCTAGCTATTTTTCTTGCCTTATCCTGAGGACATATGAGGTATAGGCATTTGTTTATTAATTCTTGTGACATTATGGTATCTCTTACATCAAAGCCATTATTTCTCCATCAAGCAGTGTGTTCTACTGGCCGTACAGGATTCTACAGCCTTTCTTGGAAGCATTCAGCTCAGGAAATCAGGCAAATGGCTGCCCAGAGTGCTTAGTCTGAGGTGCTTGTCAGAATAATGTTGTGGAAGCTGTTGACAGAGGCTTCTTTATACCTGTTCTAAGGGAGTGGGGAACAGAATAAAAAAGATGTGGGAACTTGAAGGATAACTTCACTTTTCTTCCCAAGGTGGGTGCACGCGTGGAAAGTGTGATGGCAATCTAGACAGCTGTCTGGGGGCAGGTGAGCAGTGATGAGCAGCACACCAGCTTTTACTGTGGCTCTCCTCTCTGACCATCCAGACTGTGGAAGGATCAGTCGCAGCAGGACCAGATGAGTCGTCAAGTCCTCCATGGCAGGGTGGCTTAGTACAGATATTACTTGGATCTGCAAAGTATTCCCAGACTTCTCTCCTTTGAAGACAACAAGCTGACCGGGAAGTAACTTTGAGGGAAAGGACCTGCAAGAGCACTTTATCATATTCAATATTTCTGATAGGGTTTCTGGACTATTGTGACAAGCATTTGCCATTAAAGTAGTCAGAAACTTCATCAGTCTTCAGTGTGGGTGTTTATGTCTAAGCCAGCCAACCTATACTCCCTGTATAGAAAAAAATGAAAAGAAAAAAAAAAGTGGGAAAAAAGAGTATTTTAAAAATGTGATTCAGTTGAATGGTCAGGGATATCTAATTGAAGAGGAATTAAACTGTGTTATAAGAAGTGCCCACGTTTCTCCACTCATAAGGAATCAAGACAATTGTAGGCATCTGGGTCACACCAATGGGTATTTGATCAGGCGCCTCATGACAGAAAACAACTTCTCTGTGCATATGATGCTGGCATGGCTGGGGTTGGAATGCTCTGAGCTGCAGCCCTGTAGTACTTGTGAAATGGCTGGTACCTGCCTTCTCCATCCCATCAGGAACCACAGTATTCCCAACCCAACCCTGCTGCCTCTGCTCTCAGACTCACCGAGATTACCAGATTTAGATGACTCTTAAAATATTCTCCTACAGTCTCTGGACTTTAGAATTTACTGCAAATATCCAGCACCCACTTTTTAAGACAAACTTTGAAATTCCCCTACTTTAGCTCTTAGAGAAGGACAGATGCTAATGCCAGAGGGAAAGGGTGAAGTGCTTTTATTGTTTGGAAATTGTCAGCATTTTTGGATGAGCAGAAAGGAATTGTATATTACAATACATTTTTTTTCCAAAAATACTCTCACAGGTGTCTACCATCATGGACCTGCCTTTTCCAGTCTTCTTTTATATATAAATTGAAATAATTTATAAAGAGGAAAACTAGAAGCTAGGGGGTCTGTTTTATTCCAGGTTTGCAAACAGACTTTTTGCTGTCTAAATAAGTAGAGAATGTATATTCACCTTTCCTTTTTCTTGCTCTAACATCCATGTTTGAAGAGGAACATCCTGACTTTTTTTTCCTAAGTGAAGTATGAAAACACTACACAGATCTTTTTGAAGGAGGCTAGAAACAGGTTTTTTATCATTCAGAGCTCCCGAAAGGACCATTTCAGCATAGTCTTCCTGTTCAGAGAGGAAATAGCTGTGTCTGTGACTCAAATGGACTCTGATTTCCAATAATTTTCCAGTGGTAAACTATGATTCAGTTTCCATTTATAAAGTGAAATGAGTGCCTAAATAATCAACAGTAAAAAGCCAGAAGTAGGAAATGAACCATCCTTCAAAACAATCCCACTGTGTTTAGTTTGGACTTCATTCCATTGTTAAAGGATTTCCTTATGTGCAAGGTGTTACAGATTGGCAAGTTGAAGCCATTCTAGGCACAAGTATTTCATTTTTTACTGTGTGTAAATATGAGATAACTATCTGTATAACTTTAAAATCGTCTGCTAGAGATACCAGCTCTCCCAGTGCTTTAGAGGAGAACTAGTTACAGTGGCAGAGGAAAGCCATTACTAACGAAGATAAATAGAGCATCTCCGAAATTGCTCTAGTTTTCAGTAAGTGCAAAAGCAGCCTGGCTTATTCAGCTTTGTTTAGATGAGGGCAAATTGGGAACTTATTTCTTACTCTATGATATAACTTCACCAAATATTATCTACTGATTTGTCGCTGCAGACATAGGTAAGACTGAACAAAGTGACGTGAATGCTGGAAGCTCTGTCTCTGAAGGATACTCAGAACTTCAGGTGGTTCAGGTAGAATGGAAACACATCCTTCGGGGTTAAAGTTAGACACCCAGTCACATTCGGGGGTGGGGGAGGTTGCAAGAAAATGTGCACTTAAACACATTGCCTAAAAGCTGGTTCATCATGTTCCCAAGGAGTCACCTTGCTACCTCTTCTCAGCAATCTACATGTACAAAAGATAGTTGTTGACTGCTGAGCAAAATGGATCTTAGAAAACTTGTCATTGTACGCAGTGGGTTCACTTCCCTGTGACCCCACTCTCCCACTCAGTCTTATTTATGCTTCAACACAAATTAGAGGTGAGCGCAAAGCAAAAGCTACGATCTGGAAACCTCTAAATTTAGATTCTGAGCCAGAACACAAATTCAAATTTATGATCTAGCTCATATCTCTTTAAAATTTAAATAATAACTTCTACTCACTCCCTGGTTGCTGAAGTGCCCTTTATGTCAAGTGTTGCCAAATTAATATTTAAGATTTAGAAAATAATAGATTTGCAAAAAAAAAAAAAAAAATTAAGGTTGATTTTGTTTAGACAGGGTCTTTTTTGCTTTTGCTTTTGTTGGATTTTATTTTTTTTTAATCTTTTTAAATTAATATTGCATTTTTTCCTCTCTTCTTTCTGTTTTCTGAGTAATATGCGTTGCTTATTTCATAATTCCAGCCAATTCACACTCTGAAGTGTCTAAACTATCATTTTAAATAAAGTTTCAAATCTTTTACTTTCTTTTGATTTTAACAGCTGAGGTTTTAAGGAAAATAACAAATATTCTGACAGTTTGAGAAGTCTAAATTGAAAATGGGGTTTTGACATTCAGCCTCATTTTTCTGTATTTGTTCCCCAAACTTATTTGTAAAGCCAATATTATTTTACATAGTAGCCTGAAACCTGGAGGAAAGACAAGCTGAGTGTTTTATAAGGCAGGCCATAAATAAAATATGAATATGTAGAAAGAATCCTTTCCAGTCACACTGAAAATTAACTTCTAGGATATCCCATCTTTTTAAATATCTATCCAATATTTTATTTTATTGAAAGAATATTAGCTAATTATTATATATTCAGGAGCATTAGTAGAAAAATCTGTCTTTCACAGACATCAATGAACTATGCTGTGTCAAATGAATTTTTGTCCAGGTGCACAGAAAATTTCAGACGATTTCTGAACTTCTTCCCAATGTAGCTGGCTATGGATTCAGTGTTAATGATTCACACAGTAAATAGTGATGTTCAGAGTGTTCATTAAGTTCCATTGTCTGTTGCTCCTCTAGACAGTTATTTACCTTCATTTACAATAAGCAATTTTCCATCAAGAAGAGCTCTCTTAATTTGATTGGCTGTGTCAGGCTACTCTTCAGTGATTTTTCTTTTTTGGCAACAGTTTTTCCAGCTTGTTCTTTAACTGTCATTTGCCTTCTCCTGTATTTTAAATCTATCATGCTTCATGACAGACAGACTTGTAATTTGGACTCTAATCATTTCTGATTCTCATGTTTTGACAGACACAGACTTGTCTTTCTGCACCTCCTTCCACACTTTCTCTCTTTATTCTGCATTTGCTTGTGGCACACAATACTCTCTGTTTAACCCTTTCCTTTTCCATCTTCCACTTTATACAACACATATACTCTAACAGATATGCTTTAAATTATGGATGTGTTAAAGAGACTTCCAGAAATTACTCTGTTGAACTAAAAATGATGGTGTTTGAAACTATGTACAGACATATTTATTTCATGCTCTAAGGTTCAACCAGACTCAATTTGGAAGGGCTCTAAGTAAAGATGATTTAGTTAACTAAAGCCCTTTTTCTACGTCTTTTCTTTTAAGTTGATTATTTTAATATTAAATTTAATTTCTGAGAAAGTCTCTTCTTCCATTGTAAATATTCTTAAGATCAAAACATCCTTACCTTGAGAACAGAAGGATTCAAGTTAGAATGCAGTTGTTTAGTTCCACCTACAAATAGCAAGACCATACTTAGCTGCGCTGGTGCTATCAGGCTGTCTGCTGGGGAAGTGAAGTTCCCTTCCCACTGAGAAAACACATCAGGACTGTTGTTCCTGCTTCCAGGAAAAATCCCATGTTGTAACATCAGTTGTGCTGCTTTCAAAAGGTGGGAAGATGCTTCTTCTTGAATTCAAAGGCACTGTGTTCTGCTCAAAGTTATGACTGTGTGGCATAACTGTGACTTTGTGGAAATCATCCCATCGGCAGCTTGTCCCTAGAATGGTTCCTGCCTGTTACCTCCAGCCAAGGCAGAGGTGAAGATTTCCTGGGCATCCTGTCCTCTTATCCTTCTTATTAGGACACATAAAGTGATCTCTAAAATGAGATACATATAGTTGACTTGTGTCTTCAGTATTTTCTGCACCTTTTTGTGCTTCAATATGTATTTTTAATATGCATATGCATGAACAGATACACACAGACGTACAACTGCCCTGAGATAGGGTTCTGGGAAAAATGTTGTTAAAGGTTTTCATTATGGAGCTGGACTATGGGACAGACCTTATAATTTGTAGATAATATAAAACTTGGAGGAATGCTTGATATAGCCAAAAAGGTGGGCTGCCTTCAGGCAGCATTGTCAGGCTTGAAAAACATGCTGACAGGAAACTCAGTGAGTTCAACAAAGGGAAATGCAAAGAACTCCATGCACCATGTTAAAGCAGGGGCTGTCTAGCTGGAAAGCAGGTTTGCAAAGGACTTTGAGGTTCTGGTGGACAAGAAGATGAGTGGGAGCCAATGATGCGCTCTTGCAGCACTCTGGGCTGCCAACAGCACTGTGAACTAAATGAGGAGAGTAAGCCAAGGCAGGTAATCTTTCCCCTCTGCTCCACACTGATGAGACACACCTGGACTTTTGCAGTTCTGGGCCTCTGATGACAAGACACACATGGACTTATTGGAGAGAGCATTGCAGAACTACAAAGATGATGAAGGTATGGAGCCTCTGTCATAGAGGAGAGACTGACAGTGCTGGGACTGTTCAGCCTGGAGAACAAAATGCTCAGGAGGATCTTATTAATGTGTATAAAATGCCTGATGGGAAGGTATAAAGACTGGAGACAGACTTCAAGGCTGTTGAAATATGCAAAATTCTATTTAAACTCTTTTTCCTATAAGTGTTTAGATACTGCAACACATTGCTCAGCAAGGTAGTGCAGTCTCCATCTGGGAGATTAAAGAACCAACCGTACACCATCTGCAAGCCCTGGGTACCTTGCAGTAGATCAGCTGGCTTTGAGCATGGAGATTGGACAAGGCAACCTCCAGAAGTCCCTTCTGACCTCAACTATTCTGTGATTCTGACTTGTACTTCCATCTTACTTTACCACATCTGTGTTAAGGACTGATTTTACAAACACAATTAGGTAATCACTGCAAGGATTCTTCACATGTACACGGTTTAGTGATGTGCAAAATGCTTTTGCAGCATCAGGGTTTGACTTTGGAGTTACAGAAACCTTTCTTGGTTTTTCATCTGTGCAACTGAACTGGTGTGAAGATGTTCATTTGCCTCTGAAAACTTGAAAGAAAATATTCTGGACAGACACTGTCTAAGCTGTAGAGACTGGCTGATATTTCTCCATTTTGTCTCAAGGATCATCATATTTTTGCACTATGAGTTTGAAGCTGAGTTTAGAAATCAGCACTGCAGAATACTTGGTGTGCAAGGAAGACATGGCTGAGCACAAATAATACTGGAGTGAAAAAAGAACAAAATTATTGAGCTGATACACTCTTTTCAGAAGAAAAGTGAACAGGAAGAAATAATTTCAATATCTCTTCATGAAGCACATTAACAAAACTGAATAGTACAGCACATCAGAACTACAGTGGCCTGTTTGGCATGGAATTTCAAGGAAAAAGAGATGACAGCAGAAGATACAGCAGGGAATGTGCAATTTGCCAAAACATTTTGAAGATGGAAAAAAAGGAAAAATACTGAGATTTCACTGCTTTCATGGGAAACAAATTCTTATCCTTAATCGCCTTCAGGGTCTGTAGATAGTATTGTCCATTTCAAGGTTATCTTTCTAGATTGTTCATCGTTAGCAGCAAGCCAAATGTTAGCAAGAAGAGGAGCATTTTTTCCTCTCTATTTCAGTAAATGCTTTTATTACTGTATAAACCAAATATGGCATACTTGTCTCTGATGACAATGCATGTATGTATATCCAGTGCCATCATCTCTAGACATTTTACAGATAAAATCTAAAGCAATAGAATATTTAGTAGATTCTCAATATTATGGTGGAACTGTTGGACACAGGAGTAATGCCCAACACCCAGGTCTGGATGGACATCTTATCTGCCTCCTGGCCCTGAAGAATTCAAAGCAATTCTATTGAAGGTGACACATGGAGTGCCTTGCCCTGCACCACCAAACCCCAGGTGGTAACATGAAATATACCTGCAGTACATCCCAGACGTCACTAGAGGATCTCCAATATTTTTATTTTTTTCTGTGAACAAGATTTTCTTTGAGAAAAATAAGCTTTTTCTTCTTTCAATTTCCTTTTTTTTTATTAGCTGTTAGAAATTTAGGTATAGGCAGGGAGTTGGGAGTATGACTCAGGAGTACTGTGTTTACCTATTTTTAACCCGCAGTTTATCTGTAAAAAGATCTGCAATTTATCAGCAAGGCAGGCTATTTCAATGGGAGAGTATAATGAGGGGAATCTTGCTGCAACGCTCCTTTTCTTTCTGTAGCTAATCTGTTTTTACAGGAACTTCAGATCTAGATGAGGAATTATGGGCAGTGAGTTTCTTTTTTTCTTAGTAACCCATGGATCTACAGAATAGAAGTTGAAAAATTTCTCAACCTCTGAACTCAGTGTTTCCCCACTGTCTCTGCCCTGATTTTGGCTATTTTGTCTGGGGGCATGGGGGGTTCTAATCTCCAAGGCAGAATGTGAGACGGAAGCAGGTTGCTTGGGTGTCAGCCAAACTATTAGAGGCATAAAAAATATGGTGACCATGTTTAGCCAAGCACAGTCCTGATGGAAATAGAGCAGGTAATTTCTCAGGCTTTCCCTTTGCTTGGTAGGATACTGTGTTTGTGTGAAAGTTTTGTACATGTGTGTACATCACAAACATTATATACAAGTGCTTTGAGGCCAATTGTCCCTGACAGTCTAACGTAATGCCTCAAGAATAATTCCCACAATTAAATTTCTGTCTGTGGAAAGTCAGGCAAATCTTTGATTCCTCGATCTCAGTACAAACCACAGGAATTCAAAGGACATAATCCTCACAATGCTGCCTCCAGCTATGATAGTCTTCATAAAGCTTGGTGTAAAGAGCATTGGCTGAAGGAAGATTTTGGAGAAGTCTCCCTAAGGCAAGTGTGACACTGCACAAACGCCTCAGTTGAAGAAGTAGCAGCTATGTGTATTTTTTCACTTCTGTAAAAATCTAGATTAACAATAAATTATTTTCTGCTTTCATCCAGCTCATGTTACATTAAATAATGCAAGTTTTTAGTTTTGTTCTTCCTCGTTTTGTGATTTGGTTTAAAATAAATGCAATTTTAGATAAAGTCTTTGTGTTCTCTTTCTACCTGTAAGGAAATGTAACAATAGATGCCATAAAATTACTATGATTAAATAATGAGCAGTTGGAAAAGTAGCGGACAGTAAGAAGAATAGTTCCTGGCATTTTCTTAAGGAAAAGCAGCATTTTATCCTGGCCTTTCGGAGCTTCAGATTCTTTTTCCACCGCTCCTTTTTTCTTTTTTTTCTTTTTTCCTTTTTTTTTTTCCTTTCTCAGTGCGACACTCTGAGACCAGCTGCCAAGCATACACAATGTATAAAATCTATTCTGGGGAATGTGCTGTTGTAGTTACTCGCTTTACTGGTCATTCTTTTTTTAGTGTTTTGCATGCTGTATTTTAAACAACATCTGCCTTACCCAAGAACATAATTCGGAAACCATGTAACAACCTTTGTAGCAGTTGGCCACGTTCCCGGTTTGAGTTCCTCAAAAGCCTTGGCTATGGGCCGCAGATGAAAGGAAAGCAAAAGGAACAAGATGGTTTGAAAAGCGGTCAGCCTTCAGTTGTGGCAGCGTAACAAAGGCACTTACTCCTCCAGATCTGCTCCCCGTCTGTGTTCCCTTTAATACCTGGTGGCTTGTGTGACTAACCAATTTTTTTATTCCATGATACACCTGTGAGCTTGATGGAGCAAGTGCTGATCCTAGAACTAGATTGTATATTAGTTTTTTAAGATTTATTTTCAAAGTGATAATTGGTCACACCATGGAACGCCCTTTGAAATAGCTGGAATGATATCCACAGTTTAGCTGGCACACCTGACCTCCTCGACGTCTTTTGGAAAAGAACCTGGAGGTGTTGGTCAACAGCAGCTGAACACGAGACAGGAGTGCCCAGGTGGCCAAGAAGGCCAATGGCGTCCTGGCCTGTATCCGCATTAGTGTGGCCAGCAGGACCAGGACAGTGATTTTTCCCCCTGTACTCAGCTAATTTGCTACTAATTAGCCTAAAATAGGTTAGGACTATGCTAACTGGTTTAGAGGTCTAAATATTACATGTGAGTTGTGCCTCAGTGTTGCCTAGTTCAGCTAAGATAAACATGTGGACACATGCTCTACTTTAGACACACAATCTCAAAATGAGATGCACATATTTGAAATTAAACATATGGTTAAGTGTTTAACTAGATCAGAATCTGAGTACTTAGTTTGAGACTATGGTATTGGTTACCTCTTCTTTCCATCTGGTTTAAAGGTTTTATTGATGTTCTAAAGGGAAATATGGAATAAATCAAACACAGTCTTTTGTTAAATTTTTCTGCAAAAATATCTTAAAAGAACCTAGACAACAATGCAAATATGTACTCTGAACAACTGATACAAAAGAGTACCCTGTCTACACATTGCATTTGCTATTGAATAATGGTGTACTTACACTGCATTTTTTCCCCATTTCCCTTCAACCCTTCCTGTTGTATTAAGTAATATTCTTGGCACTAACAGCCAAGATAAAGGATGTTGTTTCTGATGTGTAATTGGAGTGGTGTAACTCATCATTTAGCACTTCATTTCCATTTCCATTCACACTTCATGGTGTATTATCAGCTACAACAGAATATGTCTGTAAACCAAATTTAGGTAATGCTGTATAACAAAGGCTTTCTGTTTATTTCAACTGTAGATTTTTACCGTATAGATTCTTCCTTTCAACTTATTTAACCAAATTCCAAAGAGACTTCCAGATACATGAAATGTTTGACAATTTTAAAGTGGGTACTTTATTTCCTGCGTAATTTATTGGCTGATGTTCCCAGAGTACTTTACAGATGTTAATTGATTTGATTTCAGATACAGGTAAGTCAGATAGAAATTCTCTCTAGTTCTAATGAGACATAGAGAATGAGAAACTGCAAATAGTGCTGAGCTCAGTCCCAGGTGTTTAGGCATTGCTGATCCATCAATGCACAGCTTAAAGCCTCAAAATCCTTAAAAGACAGTCAGTCAGCATTGTAGGTACCTCTGAGTGACTCCTTAGAGTTATCCTTTTCTATCAGTTAGTCTTTGAAGGGGTTTCCCTGAGAAAGTATGATGTTGGGTCCTCTAATGACTAAAAAGTCTTTCTTTTGCAGACTGAAAAAGGAGGTATATTTTTTTATAGACATAAAAAGATATACTGTTTTCTTTCAGCGTTCACCAGGATTTTTGTAGCTGTAAATGTTCCCCCTACTTGTTGCCCCAATTTTCAAAAAGGGCAAAAAAGATGACTCTGCAAACTACAGGCCTGTCAATCTTAGTTTTCTCTATAAGGTATGGAAAAACACCTGAAAGACAATGCAGTCTTTGGTCACAGCCAGCATGTCTTTATGAGAGGAAAGTCCTGCTTATCAAACCTAACTTCCCTTTATGACAAGGTAACCCACTCAGATGATCAAGAGAAGCAAGCTGGTGTAATCATTTTGGATTTCAGCAAATTTTTCAATACTGTCTTCCACAGGATCCTTCTGGACAAAATGTCCAGCACACAGCTGGATAAAACACATCACGAGACAGGTGAGAAACTGGCTCATGGGTCAGGCACAAAGGGTGTCAGTGAATGGTGACCCATCACTAGTGGGGTTCGTACTCGGCCCTGTGCTCTTCAGCATCTTCATAAACAACCTGGATGCAGGGCTGGAAGGGACAGTAAGCAAGTGCACAGATGATACAAAACTGGGAAGAGCTGTTGACTCTGTCAAAGGCAGAGAGGCCCTGCAGAGAGACCTTGACAAATCAGAGGGATGGGCAATCACCAACAACATGAAGGTCAACAAAGGAAAATACTGGACACTTCACCTGGGATGGGGCAACCCTGGCTGTGTGCACAGAGTGAGGAATGAGAGGCTGGAAAGCAGCACTGTGGAAAGAGAGCTGTGAGTCCTGGTTGATGGCGAGTTGAACCTGAGCCAGCAGAGCCCTGGCAGCCAGGAGGGACATCCCTGTCCTGGGGGCATCAGGCCCAGCATCGCCAGCCGGGCAAGGGAGGGGATTGTCCCGCTCTGCTCTGCACTGGGGCGGCCTCACCTCCTGTGCTGGGGGCAGCTTTGGGTGCCACAATACAAGAAAGACTTTAAACTGTTAGAGAGTGTCCAAAGAAGGGGTACAAAGATGGTGAAGGGCCTTGAGGGGAAGGCGTGTGAGGAGCAGCTGAGGTCCCTTGCTCTGTTCAGCCTGGAGGAGACTGAGGGGAGGCCTCACTGCAGTTACAGCTTCCTGTGAGGGGAAGAGGAGGGGCAGCACTGATCTCTGCTCTGTGGTGAGCAGGGACAGGACCTGATGGAATGGCCTGAAGTTGTGTCAGGAGAGGTTTAGATTGGATATTAGAAAATGGTTCTTAACCCAAAGCGTGGTTGGGCACTGGAACAGCTCCCCAGGGAAGTGGTCACAGAAGCACAGAACCAGCCTGACAGAGCTCAAGAAGTGTTTGGACACAGCTCTAAGGAACATGGTGTGACTCTTGGGCATACCTGCACAGGGCCAGCAGTTGGACTTTGATGATCGTAATGGGTGACTTCTAACTCAGAATATTCTGTGATACTTTTAACAAGAGGGATTCCTGACAGAGGGAATGAAAAAATTGACTAGGACATTGGACTTCTCATGAGGGTATTTTTGACTGGGGTTTTTTTGATGGTGGTGGTTGGTTGGTTTGGTTTTGTTTGTTCATTTCGTTTCAATTTCATTTTGTAGGTTTTTTTTTTTTTTTAATATATATTCTTAAAATTTCTACTCTTTTTTTTAAAACCATGTCTATAATTATAAACATAAATGCAGAAAAAAGTATTATTTTTCAGATGGTAAGAAATGACAACATTTAGATCCAGAAAAGAAAGATAAATAATTTCAACTTAACTGCAATAAATTTGTTTCTTCAATGTTTTAAAAATTATGTTTTTTCTAGTTTATGTTTAAATAGTTCACAGCCCCATTTTCTTTTTGTCACATTCCCTTTTCAGAAAGGATTGATTTACTACATTTCAGAATATGAATTCTTAAAACATTCATATAGCTTATAAAACAATAAATTATGTTTGTAGATAGAAAAAGGGTTCATATATTTTCATAAAAAATATTATTCCATTCATCCAACCTTGCTTAACCTTCTGTAGATTAAAGACTCATAATGACTTCTTGTTGACAATACCTGTAAAGTGCCAAATGGAGTAATAACGTACCTGCTTACATGAGACTGAGAACAAAGCTATTTAATATCTAGTAAAACTTCAACTTTTAGTACTGTGAACATCTTACTTAAATTTTAAAAAGTATTGTGATACAGTTTTTCTTAATATTATTTTTTTAAATCCTGTTTGATAAATAGTATTAACATGTTTTAAAACTGACAGTTCATTAAAGGTGTTTACGTTTGAATTCTTAAGGAAAAAAACTGAAGGCCAAAATAATAGGAGAGTGCAGTCTATAGATTCCTTGATCAGAAAGAAAATATATGGAAATACTGTATTTTTTAGCCACTATAAATAATAATTTTATGCTGTACTTAGATAAAGGATTGTGTGGAATTCTTACTAGAAACACAATATATGCCAATTTCAACTGTCTTTTGCAGAAACTATGAATTCATTTGTAAATTCTCAAAATCATCTTGCTTCAGGATGTTTAGGAATTCAAGCAGTCAGCCTTATTTTTTTCTTTTTTTTGTAGTGACTTACATTAGCTTGTTGTAGACTAGTGACAGAACAAAAAAGCCTAACATTTGATTTTATTCCAGGGGTAAATTTTTTGAATACTTTCCAAATTTGACTGGAGACTAGAGCATATATAGGAATGATTATGTGTAAGAATTATTTAGCATAAAAGCTTTAGCTGAGAGCTTTCCCTTTTACTCAAATTTCTTCTAACTACAGAGTCCTGTTTTCTACTTGAAGTTAGCTTAGCTATTTATATGGCTTGTATTTGTAGACCTATAGATCTGTAAATTGCTAAATTATATTGGGATATTTATGTTAATACTTCTCACAGCAAAATAGTTCAGCACGATTTAAATAATGGGTAATCGAAATTGGAGATAACTTTTTTCTCTAGAGTAGTAAGGAATGTAAAATATGCACTCTAAAATAAGAGAAAGATGTAAACAAACAAAGGAAGATCAAAGAGGAAAAGTATAAACAACTGTGCAGATGAAAGTGTTATTTCAGATGCAAAGCCCTTACAAGTGGAATATAACTGCTTGGCACAGAGTAACCAGAATGGCATTTGCTAGTTCCCCAAACATAACTGAGGAGTAAATACTGAAGAGAATGCTAAATATGAGGAATACCCAAAGAGAATAAGACCTCCAGTGGACATGGAAAAAGGCAAATCTTGGGTCAATTTTGAAAAAGGCTGATCTAGTAGCAAAGATTAATTTTCTATAAAATAATGAGATAACCCTGCAGTGCAGTATCTTAGGAGGGATTCTTACAGAGTAATTCAAGTACGTGATAACACTTCTGCCTCTCATCACATGACAGAAATATCACTTTATTTAGCAAAATTTAATAAATTGAAGAAAATTTGAATCATATGTCCCTCATTGTCACTCATAAGTTGTGGTGTGCAGATAATATCTGGGTCAAACATACTAGTATGAATGTACCCGACCTTTCTGTGACCAGATTTCTATTTATGATCTGATATGGAAAACCTACATTTTGTCATGAAATAAAAATAACTCCGTGACAGGGAAAAAGATCCACCATGAATCGAGGAATGGGCTATTGGCTGTATGAATTGTTGGAAGCATGCTGTGCACCTCTCACGTATGTGAAGAACAATCTGGCTTCAGTTAATTTAAATCCATACTTGAAAATTGTTGAAGTACTCTTACCAGACAAGTTAATGTAATAGATCATGTTTATCCTCATTTGAATGATTCTGTGGGAAACAAAAACAATTTTCATTTTTTCTTTTCTGAAAGGTACAGAACTATTTTACCAGTTTGACTGCAGAGCACATGTTCAATTAACTATATGCATATTCAGTCCTAAATTTTACACAGTAGCATTCACAACTTGTTTCGAATTATAGTATCCATTTAAATTTCGAGGCTGTAGCTTTCAATAATTATCTATAGATAGTAATAGATGGAGAATAGATGAAATCTACCATACAAATGAATGTAAGCAGGTTCCAGGAAGGTTGATTTTTCTGTGTCAATTTACCTGTTAATTATTCCATCAATATTGAGTGATTAATTAGACAGTGCATTTGTTTTTCTGGTACAGTGCCTTAGAGTGACCACTAAAAACTTTCCAATGCTCTAAATGACTGCATGCATGTGCTGGAATGTCATTCCAGCAATTGCAATACATCAGGTATTTTTCATAGTGAATACAGAGGAATATGAATAAATACTGCAGATTAAATGCACACATTTCAAAGCCTGAACCGTGTGTTATTAGAAAACAAAAACTCTTCTGGAGTTCTTCAACATGAATATCAGACTAATATTTTAGGCTAATCCGAGCTGAGATGTCAAAATTATAGAAATTTCATTATTGAACAGGAATTTAAAATTTATGGCACATAAAAGCTGAGACTTAGGAAAACTTTTAAGATCTTCTTCTGATCACTTCTATCTCTAGCACTTCCTTAGCAGCGAGAGGCTTGGACTCAGAATTAACAGCTCTGAGTAACTGGAAATCAGAATTTGTAACCTAGATTGGAAGTGTAAAAACTTTCAAAAATATGGCATTAGCAAGAAAAAATTAGCTGTCACTGACAAAATTACTACACAATTCTGTTTATTAACAAGCTACTTAGATCGCAGTTTCTGCTTAACAGAATCTGTGACACTGCTAAAGATGATGTCCTTGTTATTGCCAGTTACAAGAATACATCCGGCATATACTAAGTAGCTTAACATGCCCAAATTAATGCACATTAATTGTAATTGTTGCATTGAATTTTAATGACTGTATTCAAGGCTGTGTTCCTCCCAAAGCTATGATTGCTAGCCAAGAGTTAAGAGCAAAGATTCTACTTCCTCCCATGTCAGAAGCAATAATAAAAGGAAATGGAACAACATTCATCTACTTTTCCTGACAGAGATTGTTAAGCATCTGGTAAATGCAGCAACATAGTCATGCTTCAGTTTCAAGATTACAAGCTTGTTGGAGGAATGAATTGAAGAGCAATTTTTACCTCTAGGCTGGTAGCTCAAACACAGCCCAGGTCAACAGAGCCACAGCTGATCAAGAGCATTTCTCTGACCGAAGCCTCAGCAGATACAGCTTTTGTAGAGAAAGCTGTCTGTGGAAAATTACTTACACTTTCCACCCCCAGTCCTTACCACCATTGGAAAAGGCAGTGGAAGGACCATCTGAGAACATGGGCAGCCCTTCTCTTAGTGCGGGATCTATAATATCTTTGATGGCTTTGTGAGATAGACTAATACAATGATCCACGGGGAATTATACTTCTGTCTCTTATGATACACCTCCTTACGTTCTGATCTGGTACATTTTGTCAATAAAACATTCACAGGAGGATTTCAAATCTCAAGAGAATTTCAGATCTTTTAGTTAAATTATTAGTGCAATCTGTACATTTCTCAGAAGTGCAGAGGAAAGGAACCGCACTTACAGAATTTTTTTTCACTTTGTAGGAATGAGTTTTCCATTGATTCCACTCTCTCTGCCTCAGCATTTTTGCAAAAAACATTTCAACATCTTCCTTCAAGCCCTTCCCTCATCTCTGCAGCAACAAAACTTGACTGTGTAACAGCTGCTGGTGACCTGTAATGGCTCTACATGGTTTGTTGTGATCAGATCTCACTGGGAATGCCTTTATTTTCTTCTCAGTTATGCACTGTAGTGTTCATTAGCTTATTCCAAAATTGTAAAGACTCCACTCGTACACATGTAGGATAAGCACAATGACATAATCTGCATGGTGCAATAGGTAAATAATAATGGTAACACCATGGCACAGTTCAGATTCACACTGAAGTTAATCAGCATGGACTCTGTGATTCTGCTTCCCTTTATAATAAAAATGAACCCCTTCAAGTATCCAAAAGTCATCATAACATTGCTAATCTTTACTTCGGTAAAAGGCAGTCAAACCATTTTTCCTCCACAAAAAGGTAGCATGTCCAAATTTTTAAAACCTATGATACTAGTAACTTTGACAGTTTCTTTCTGGTACTTATATTCTAGTATTTGAATTTTTAGGATTCCTTTTCACTAACTCTTATTTATAACCAAACAAAACCAGAACACAGTATTTTTGTTTCATAAATAATGAAAAATTATGTTCCCTAATATTAATTTTGCTTTGTGAACAGGAACAATAAGTAACCCACACATTTTTCCAAGGCTGAGGTTGGAATACTGAGGATACAGAGTACTGTTGTCACTTTACTATTCGGAGTTTGTATTTTTTTACCATAAACAGTATATCTCTGATCTCCCAGCTTTATAGCCCCATCCATAATCTCAGAATAATATTTTCCAGACACACAGGGTATCCATATACAATATGGTTATCATCAATTTTATTTTAGATGGAGGAAAACTGAACCAAAACAAAACAAATATGTATCTTATAAAATGCTACAAAGAATATCTCTCCTCTCTACGACAAAAGTAAATAAAGGTGCAAAACACAGAAGAGCAAGACAGCATTGACAAAGACAAGTCTTCACACTCACTGTAATCCAACATATTTGTTTGTATATTATTTATTCTTACCCCTGTGAACATTTATTTCATATATTGTCTCCCATTTCACACCATTTTGTAAAGTAGGATAGCATTATAGCTGATTTCAAATTTTGTATTTAATCCACCCTTGAGAAGTAAAACACAGCCCTTCAGAAACCATTTTAGGATAGCTGTCCCTGTTGTAGAGACTATATGGAAGCAAAGAAAATTAACTTCAAAAATTGAATGCTATATATAGGATTCATTTTTATGCTTGCTCTTCTGTTGGTAATTGTGGTCATAACAGGCTTAAGAACTCCAGCAGGATATATTTTTTTCCTTCCTAAGCCTTTGGAGCACTATCTATTTGTAGGTATCATATATTACCTCTGCGTGGGGCCTGCAGATGAAATCTATTCCAGGAGTAGTCCTTGTTGGGAGATTTCCAGAAAGCCATCTGTTCCCAATGGAGCATCTTGTCTGCCTTCCCTAGCAATTAGAAAGCAGCAGATGAAGATGCAAGGCATAAAAAGGGAGAAGGACATGAAAGAATAGAAAATTATGTAAGAAAATCTTGTTTGTTTGAAGCTATGCGATAATAAACTGTAAAAAACAGAGAAGCTGTAACTACCTGAACAAAAGGATTTTTCTTTTTTTGTAAACTCTCTGTAATAAAACCCAGGTCCTGTAACACACACACTCCCCACCAGTCATCATTGCTTAGTTAAGTTCCTCACTGCCATAAGTTTCTGATGAATCAAAATGAAAAAGATAGACACGCATATTGTACTTCATGGAGAAAACAATGGCTGTCACACACTCGTGGAAGAAAGACATCTGGATTTACCTCCAGAAAAATATATTTTATTTTGTAGTTTTAGTCCTTTTGATACTCTGATTCTGATACAATTATGTTTTATCTGAAAAATGAAGATATTGATTATGATAATAACATACGTATGATTCCAATCAGTAGCATGTCATAGATCACTGTGTATTAAAGTCTTAAAACATAATTTAAGATACAAAAATACCTTTCTTTTGGTGAATGTATAAAAACACAAAGAGAGAAACTGTCAAATTATATTTCTCTGTAAAAGATGTGGATATGGTCTAACCCTTCTCACTTTTATTCTTTCTACACTTAGTAGAAGGAAATCAGCATCTCCGGAAACTTTCAACCTTGTTATGTTTGATGTTTTTCTTAGCAGGAATGAAGTGTTTGCACCTGAGGGAGCCAATATAACTACTTGAGACTTGCATTTAAGCAATTCTCATTAAATAAGCTGAATATTTTGCCAATCAGTTTAAAAACTAATTTTAACATTTAATTTTATTGATTTTTTTTTCTTTCTGAAAATCAGATACAAAATGTAAAAAAAAGTCTTAACAACAAAAATATGGCGTTTTAACTTCATGCATAATCTTATCTCAGGTCTTTGATAAAGGAAATTATTCTGAGAAAAAATAACATGTAATTTCTTCAGGAAGGACAGAAATAAAGTTAAAAGCAGTGGATTGGTGTTCTATCTGAATGGAGTAGTATAGCTAAAGAACAACTCACAAATACCCAATTTGGATCAAAATTGTTTTCATTGCTCTATATTAGCTTCTCTAGAGGTGGTATTAAGAACCTGCTATAGATTCCAGGATCAAAATTGGATATGGATATAGAAATATCTTGAACTTGTTACAGTGATGAATGCTACTGGAAATTGTGTCATTGTGGGAAAGTTTCCCAGCTATAAAATTAGTTATAAATGAACAATTTCTCAACAATTCAACTAACTAAAAAAAATTGAGTAACTAATCTTGGTAGAATTCTGTTATGTCTGGATGTATTAGTAGATAGGTTTACATCTTACTGATTTCATGACTGGATAGGTAATAAATTTATTTTTTAATCTCCTTTTCCAAAATAAGGATGTTATAGAAGATCAATAGAAAATAACGTGACTGAAGTGACATCAAGACCATTCCAATTAAATTACATTGAAGAATAAATAGAAAAATAGGTCAAGGTTCCTATATGAAAGGACAAATAGGAGAAATTAAGAGATCTAATGAGTGAAGGCAACATGTGCAGAAATTAGAAACTGGAACGTGAAGGTGACTGAAATTTCTTTCAATATGATTTATCTAAACTTCAGAAATTTTTAAGGATGGGAATAATTCTAAATAAGATTCAAAACCAATGGAGAAGTCTCCATTTTTAACTGAAATGAAAAATCACATAGGAATAGTAAAACTCATGTAGTAATAGTAAGACTCATTTAGGAATTGTAAGACTCTATAAGGAGTGGAAAAATCATGAAAGATACATCTTGGAGAACAGGAAATTTAAGAATAAAGTCCAAAACTCTTGCCAGAACTCTAATTCAGCTTGTCATGGCAAAGGAAGTTAAAACAAATAATGCAAAGCTTCTCAGCCTTATGAGCAGAAAAAAATAAAGAAAGAAGCTTTCTAGGAAGTGGGGAAAGAAACGAGGTTCAAATGAAAACACAGATTTATTTTTTTTCTCAGTTTTTAGACTAAGACGGTTGATTGATATAAAGGTATAGTAAAGCAGATGTCCAGGCTACATGGATTGTCTTGCTCGTAGGAGGGTGGCTACTCCCAGTACTGATAAGGAAGCTGTAATATCCTTGCATAAGGCCCTGGTATGATTTCATCCAGAAAGCACTAATCTCTCAGACATAGTAGGTAGAAAGAGCAGAGGATGATGGCTGAGGAGACAGAAAACTTATTTTACAGAAGATACTAAAGACCTTGAATTTATTTCAAAAATAAGGGAAGACTGAGAGCATCAAATGGTCACTGGGAATCCCAAGTTTTCCCTATCTTTATTTAGCACTAGCACTAGCTGTTTTCCTTCTTTCTGGCTCTCTTCAACCCAAGATTCTCGTATACGTGTTTATACAGAGGGGAGTTGAAAGGATGAGAGGACGGATGTGTGTTTGTGCCCAGGACATGGCATCATCCAGCGGTTGATGCACAAATCTGGAACCTAGGCTCTGTCCCTCCCAAGGCCACAGGATGGCCTGTACTCGGTTCCTCTTCACCCTGGGTGAGTAATTGTCACCTAGCCTATGTGAAAGGAACCATCCATGTGGCAGGGGTACACTCAACTGGGGCACGCCCCTCTGGCCAGGCACATGTGGCTGAAGGGGAGCACCCCAGGAACTTGCCTGGTAAATCAGAATAATTCTTTAGCATTAGGTGGAGAGTTAAAAACTGACTTGCTGTTTGAGACTTACGATTTAAACATGTTATTTAAGAACACTGGATCTCCTATACAACCAGAAAGCTAAACACGGATTTTTCTAGAGGGAAGTCAATGAACAGATTAATACCCTGACAGACAATTCTTAAAATTCCTAAAAGATTTTGCCATTGACCCCACTGAAGAATCTTTAAAAAATTTAAGCTGTCACGGGATCAGAGGAAATGTGTTCTTGCACAATTATTAAGTGATTAATAATTAGGAAAAAAAAGGTACAAATCAATGGAGGGAGATTATCAAGTCTCTCAGAATCCTTGCTAGGATATGAACTGTTCAACATATTCATAAATTACCTGAAAATTATGTGAAATAATGAAGTGACAAATATTCCTTATGAAACACAATTATTCCTGACAGTGAAGAATTGCAGAATGATCTCATGATGTTAAGTGACTGAACAATAAAAAATCACATGAAATTAATTGACAATAAAGTCAAAGTGAGGCACATGGTGCCTCTCCCCTGGCAGTTAGTTATATGTGCAGAATATTGGAATCTAAGGTAGCCATTGCTACACAGGAAAGAGATCTTAACAAGTGTATGTCCATGGTTCCCTGAGAACTTCTGCTTAGTAGCATGGAACACTGACAAAATGTTAGGATTATTAGAAAATACTAAGAACAAGAAAGAAACTGAGTAAATCTCTATTACATGCTGATGGGGGTTACAATTATCTGTCTTGAGTCCAATGTGTAGTTATAGTGATCCCATCTGTAAGATGACAAAGTGGGCTGAACTTACTTTGGCACCTATTGGAGAGAAGATTAAAACTGATCTGCTTGGAAAATAAATGCTTGGTGATGGGATCTATCCTGCTGTCTGTCCACAGATGGGCTCTATCTACTATCTACAGGTTAGTTTCTATTTGATTGGCTTCTATGAAATAGGAAAAGATATGTAAGAGTGTTCTAGGGAATTACTGTCCACTGTAATTTTTAAAAGAAGAATGGGGGTGACCAGGATCTTTAAAACAAACAAAAGAAGTCCTTTTCCTTACAGTACAAAATTACTTTGTGGAATTCATTGCTACAGGATGTTGTGGAAGCTAAAATTATCACTGGATTCACAAAGGACTGAAGGGGTTCAGAGCAGAGGGGCTATTAATCACAGTGGTCTGTGTGTTGCTTCCAATTCAAACTTAAAATGATGGTTGCCAGAAACAGAAATATTTGAGAAGCAGGATCAGTCTATACTTGCCCCTTATATTGTCTCTCTACATCCCCTCTCTCTGGACATCTTTAGTTCATCTCATCAAAAAGAAGATATTTTTATCTTTTTTTTCCCTTGGACCAGTGTGAATATTTCCAGGATTTTATATTTTAGTAGGTTAAACTGTGAAGAAAGAAGACTTTCAAAGCCTAGGCTTAGCTAATTCTGCAAAAAATGAGCAGTGCTGATCACAAAGTATGATTAGGCAGGATAAGAGGAGAAAACTGATGAATGAGCAGAAAAATAAAATTCTGGGATATCTTTCAGGGTGGAATAGTGAGGGAGAATTTCTAAAATTGGTTCAAAATGAAGAAATAAAGCATATATGAGTAGACTATAGCAACATGTTTTCCTGTGATAATGGTGGTTCACAGCAAGGTTTCTTCTAGTCCTGTATCCTAAATAGAAACCTGAACCTTTAGAGACAGCCCATCACTAATTGAAATACAGAGCTGTGTGCACGAAGCTGAGCTCAGTTGCTCTGAGTTCCACCTTGAAGTTGTATTAACATTTAATGGTTAAAAGAAAGCTAATAAAACTGGAGGGAAGCTGAGATGGCCAAGTCATAACTATTTTTATGACGCATTATTACTACAGAACAGAGGAAGGATATTTATGATGCATAAAGGTTTCTCTCATCCTTTGCATGTGTTTTTGGGTTATCAAAACCAGTTCGCACTATGGGGAAAAGTTTTCTTCTTGGCCATGTCTTTGCAATAATAAAGTGATCCTAGTACTGCTGAGAGCAAATTTGCCCCATCTTGTGTTTCACTGTCACATTTATTAAATTTTTATGGGTAAATATGTGTAGTAAACTCCTAACTTAGAAGACTAAAAACTAAAGCTTTTAAGCCTGACATATGTATGAAATCAGTATGACTCCACTTCCATAACTAATAGCTAATAAGAATACCAAGTTAAATTATCCTAAGTGATCAGAAAAAGAAAAAAATAAAGAAACAGCCTGGAAACCCTTTTCCGGTCTCTGCTGCAATGGTTATGGAGTTCATGGCGAAATGTCAGTGCTGCAGGAGAAGCAGATTGCAGTGCCCTGACACACTTTCAGCTGAGTTTACAGTGTGTCAGGATGTTCAACTGTGTGAGAAAAGAGCAGGAGTGATTCAATATGATTTTTTTTCCCGGTGTGTTTTTCATATACACATAAACACACGGCCTGGAGGAGGCAGAGGAGCTGTGAAGTAGATACGGCATCTGAGCCATTGCATTTCAGCTGGAGGAACACATGCTCTGTGAGTCACTGCACAGCACTGATGGGCTGGATGTTGTGCCCTGGATAGGGGAGTGATGTCAAAATGTTACTCTTTCCTTTTTCAAAGGAATAGGAATAGGTCGACATCACTGCTCTCTGTGCGTATGCCACAGACATATCATCTTGCCTTACATTCCTTAATAAAAGTTGTTGACTAAGGGGTTCTTGAAATTTTAAACTGCTTCTAGTTAAACCCAGTGGATGGTTTCGGTCATGATCTAATTTTTTAAACTACTCTTTGGTGAAAAATTCCATTTAAAAAAAACAACCAACAAACACCCCCCCCCCAAAAAAAAAAACCACAAAACAAAAAACCAAAACAAACAAACAAAAAAAAGACAACAAAAAACCCACCAACCAACAAAAACCCAAACCCCACAAACTCCAAAATTTGCATCCTATTTATTTATCTGGAATATCTGACACTATCATAAAGCTATGTGTCTCTATGTGTAGTGTAGAGTAACAGTAATTGCAAGGAAATAATGCCTTAGTACGAAGCACAAGTATAAGCCTACTTTATTTATCTTAAATGACTTCAGAAACCCTCCTCAGAATATTGAATAAAAGAGTTTCACAATGGTTTCTGAAATTCAATTACTAATTAATAAAAAGAATGTCTTGGGAAACTCCCATTTTTACATTCCTGTGGTAATTTTAGCAGTAACTTAAAAGGAACTGTAAGAATAAGAAAAACAAAAAAACCACCCACCTTTTTTTCAGCTGTCAAAAAACCAGATCTTGTAATAGTTAATAACACTGTTTCGTCATTTCATCTCTTCCCCATCTGCTTTCTTCCTTTCTTCCCCTTCACTTGTTTCTCTGCCTGTCAGTTTCCTTCCCCTGTTTCCCTCAAAACATCCTATTTCCTGCTCCTCTGCTGCATGAAAGTGTTTCCCTGTCACATGGCTCCCCATGCTGAGACCCCTTTCTCTAGAAACATCCTGCCTGTTTGCCTCATCCCTGGCACTCACTGGCTGGGCATTTTCCTCAGCTGTTGTGCAGCTTTCAGTGTAGCTGCTGTGCCATTTTCACCAGAGTGACTTCAGTCTGCCCCTTTCTCTTTTGTAGAGTTGTACTTCTCCACCACCGAACTTGTGAGAAACATAGCTCACTTCCTCTTGTCTAAGGAATTAAATGCACTGTGCTATTTGCCTCATTTTACATAATTATAGACAATATTTTTATCGCTATTAGTCCAGCTTAAAGCATCCCACTTCTGTATAGCTGTTTCAAGCAATCAAAACCAGGACTCAATTCTTGGTGGAAAAGCACAGCATTAATAAAATCTCATTTTAACTACAGCACCGATTTATGCACGGTAATATTTTTCTGTGGTTACTTTTTCATTTTAATGGCAAATCCATCCAATTATTTCTTCCTAAAACCCCCTATTCTTCAGTTCAATGTATGTTGCCTGTGTGGACATGGTACTATCAGCTCACTGCTGTCTGCCTAAGTAGATTGACCTCTTGTGTCTTACTTTCCTGGCCTTCATTTCGGACGACCTTGAAAGTGAGAAGTCCTTTTCTTTTGGCCTTGAGAAGTGGAAGTCAATCTTAGATAAGATAGCAATTTGTGTATATTTTAAACATTTTTTATCAAATCTTCATTGTGAGTAACAACTAAGTCTTGAGGAAAATTGAAATTGAAAAAGACTGAAAAATACATTTTTCCAGTTAAAGCAATCAATTAAAAAAAATATTTAAAATTTGAGCGTAAAACCACAGCTTGTCAGGTTGTTTCACAAGAATGTCAAAATCATTACTTCTGCATTGAAGTTAATTATGGCTAATATTCTACACATAACTGTGTGTTTTTCATTGTTTAATTTTTTTACCCACAGGCATTTCTTTACCCACTGTTTATCTATTTCACCTTGAATTTGGAACCCTTTGAATGCAGTTACAGAAGTTGTCCCTCTCTCAGTTAAGTTAACCTAAAGTCAGAAGAGAGAGAAAAAATTAGAAACAAGAAACCAGTAAAACAAAAAGGTAATAGAGGCCTCTCAAGCAGACTTCAGTCTAACCTTATATCACTTCACCCTTTTACTCTGGTCCCCAAATACCTCTGGTCACAAGTGATTCCAGCAGCTCAAGTTTCCATGAACTTTTCACAGGGAATGTGTCTGACTTGTTCTCCAGTATGCCTTCAAGGCTTGAACTTGCTTCTGCCACTGTTGTTATCTTCCAGTTCTTCTCTGAAAGCAGTAGATGTCACCTAAAATGAGGTTTAGCAGTATCAGAGGATTTCAGATTTCAGAATTTCAGATTTTGAACCATGAGAATTTACAAGTAGATTCATACAGTCAAGTTACAGGGAAAATATGTTACTACAAAACTCAGTCCAAATGCCTGATGGATTGAGATGCCTATTTCTAGCTATTGTCTACAAAAGAAGCGTGAATCTAATCAAATTAGGTAGGAGAAGCCCAGCTCTTGGTTCATAAATGATATTTTGGGAACCCGTGTCATGCATCCCATACTCAGTAAATATACTTTGTGGGGAAGATATCTGCCATGGTTTGGCCAACACAACATCTCTGCTTTTTTTTACTGATATATTTCTAATGGTTTTGTTGTTCTTTTTGGTGGACAGTGCTGACAGATCAAATGTGATTCTTGGTGGTTATTCTCCCTTTCTTTAGTGGATCACTAAGCACCATACCTCCGCATCAATTACAGGCTCATTTAGTCTTCTATCACCAATTGAATGTGAAATTTGAGCTAAAATCTACTAGACTGGCACACAGACTTGATCCTGCCTAAGGTTACTGCTCTGCTAACTGTCAGAAGTTTTTTTTCAATTATTGCATTTGAGTCTTCTAAGTAAATTCAGACTTGTATTTTTCTTGTTTCAGACACTGAATTATTTTGGATAAAATCGAGTTAATACCTACTACACAATTATGTGATCAGGCAGAACTATGAGTGAGAGCCTTCCCTCCCTGATTTTTAGCTTTTACAATAATTACATTAAAAGTAATTTTGTCTGTGTGTGTGTTCGTGGGAGGAGGGGAGGATTTCACAGGTATGTGAAGGTACTTTGGTGGCACTGAAGTTCTTATTTCCACATTTGACCTATAATTGGAATAGCTAGACAAATCTATACTAAAAAATCCACACTCAGAATTTTCGAATTTTTAGAATCAGAAAAAACCCACATGATTATGCATTTAGAACCACAGAAGACTGTAACCATCACCTTCTCTGAGCTTTTGCATTAGACAAAGCAAAAATTTCCACTCAATCATTTCTACATCAAGCCCCACCCTCTGTTTGAGGTGCAGCATGGCTTCCACAGAAATATTAAAACATTGTTCAGCCATTGTGGGACACAGTATAATTATAAGTATATTGACAGTACTGAATCCAGTATTCATCAAATCTTTTGAGGGAATGATGGGATTGGCAAATTGGATGCAGTATCTCTGGAGGTCCAGAATATAATCTCATAATAAACTATCTGCTATCAGTATGACAAACAGCAGTGTAATACATTGTCAGTATTTACGAATGATTAATAATAATAATAATAATAGTAGTAGTAGTAGTAATAATAGATCTGTTTCTATAGTGTTTCCAGTGGATAGCAGCTGATCATGCTTACTGCCTCCAGGGAAGGAATGCCAAAAAGAAACAAATTAATCCAACCAGCTGTGGGGCTATTTTTGAAAAGCTAAGGAATTCAGCTGGTTGCTTTCTATTCCCTTTAAAGGTGGTAAAGCAGTATCTCAAAATTGTCCATACAGCTTTCATACAAAAACGGGTTTTGACTTGCTTTTTAAATGTTGGAGGGAACTGCGGGAGCGCAGTGTCTCACAGAATACTTGTGCACGCCTCTGGTGCACATAAACACTGCTCCGTGTCTGCTGTCTGCTGTCCAAGGCACATAAACACTGCTCCGTGTCTGCTGTCTGCAGTCCAAGGCCCCTCTGCCCGTCACTTCTCCTGCTGAAGGAGCCCGCAGCGTCAGAGCTGTGCCCGAATGTCCCGGTGCAAGGCCCGCTGATGCCACACACAGTGAGCGGGCGTCATCGCTCCAAGGCTGCCTTGTGCCTCCGCTCGTGCTAGGATGTGCACGCAGCACTGCGAGTCCAAGGCCTCTTTCTGCCCAAACTCTTACACTGCAGTTCGAAAGCAGTTACAAGGCCTTCGCTTCTGCCAAGGAGATTTAAATGAGGATGAGTGCAACTTAGGAAGGTTGTGATTTTGAGTGTCTTGCTCAAACATGCTGTAAAACCAGTCTCCAGAAAAAGGAGAAATGCCATAAAAACAGTTTTGCTGTATAAGACTTGGCAGGTTTTCCTCAGCTCCTCTAGCAGCCTTTTTCCCCCCTTTTTTCCTCTGGCAATGAGCCTTAAAAAAGACCTCAAAAGCGTTTATATGCTGACCAAAGAAACTCTTTCTATAAACAAGCAAAGAAGGGTTTATATTAAATGTATGTTGTTTATCATTGCCATTGTTGCAGTATATTAAGATAACAGGCGAGACGAAACATTGACAGCTCCTAAAGCCACTGAATAAACCTAAGCCTGCACGTAAGTTGCTGCCTGGGGTTTCTTAAAGCTACTGCCTTGGTTTTCCTCCTGCCTATGCTTGTTGATTTCTATCAAAATGAGTTAGAAAGCAACTCATCTTGCCTATATAATTCCATGCACACTTCCTCTCACCTCCAAACGGGAAGGTCAGTTTCTGGACAAACTTTGTTTCTACAGCTTTGAAAGAGTCTGTTGTGTTTCACTCTGTTTTGAGTGGTGTAATTATCAGTAATTATTGGGAAATGAGCAGGAGTCAGAGGCAATTCCAGAGCCACCCAGAATAAACTGTGCATTGTTGCAGGATTGCAGCACGGCTGTTTTACAGAATTAACATTCTGAAATAGTTGGAAATGACAGTTTCCTTTTCAGGGAGGGAAGAGGGCAAAGAGCTAAGCTGCTGCTTTAAGGTTAATCTTTACATTCAAGAAGTTTGAGCTGGAGAACACAGGGACATGGAACAGATCCCTGTGTAGCCCACTTCTCCTTTTAAGTGAATCTTCTTAGGTAGGGGCTTTCCCTGTACCCAGAGAAAGACTTCAAATGTCAGAACAGGTGGAAAAACTTCTTACAAGACGCATAAAGGCAACCAATGATATTTCCTTTAAAGAACACCGAATCATAAGGAAAATTACAAATAATTATATTATTCAGTTTTAAATGACAGCTTTTGAAAGATGAGGGTCTTAGAATAACTGAGTTAGTCACATTTTAAAATAGTCCTAATGCCCTTTTCTTTTCAAGTAAATTAATAAATAAATGTCATGTTGCATGAGTTCAATTAACTGTGAGATAATGAGGACTGTAGAGCAGAGACCTTGATGGGTCACTGATTACTAATGGACTACAGATTCTTGTAGGTCATGAGTTCATTGCCAAGCTGTGTTTAAAGATTTCTCCTTTTTCCTTTTATTTATTTATTTACTTCTTTATTTCCCTTAAAAAACTGCTTAATTGCAAAACAAGAGTGGCTTCGTGATCTGAATGTAGACACTAGGGTCCACATCCAGACTGTGATGGATAATGGTTGTGGAGCCTCAGAAGAGAGTCACATTTCTCAGAATGTTTGGCAAAACAAAATTTCTCTGCCATGAAGATCCATCCCAGGTCAGCAGTACCCCCTGATGGCAGTGACTGAACAGTTCTGGAGATGTTGTGTGTACAAAGGGGATCCTGGAAGGGGTCTGTGGAAGGTTGCACTCGTTTCTTCCTTCACTACCATTTTTCCACTGTTTCCCCAATGCTGACACTGAGACCTGACTGAATAATTTAATTCCATGGTGGCAGATGCAAATGAAGCAGGACAGATATTTGGATCCTGTGTGGGACCATGGAGAAGATGGCTACCTTACTGAATGAACTTCCAATTTCCAAATGCAAGGTTTCTACCTCTCATCTACCCACAAAAAACACATAGATGACAGAGTAGAGAAAGACAAATGTGCAAAATATAGAGATGTATATCCAGATGTGCACGTGAATGCCACAGACTACAGGAAGCAGCTATAGAGCAGCACAGCATTGGCTTGTGGACCAAATGCCCAGACTGGGGTGAAGAGAGAGCAGAAGAGCAGAGGTGAGGAATGAATGACAGGAAAGAAACTGTTTTGCATTAATCTGTAGCAATATCAACTGTTCAGACTGTTCACAACTGCCTGACACAGGCTCTTACATACAGCAATGTCCTGGGGCTTGCTGCACAAGTACAGACGTGGAAAGGTTTAAGATTCCACTGAGTCTGGAGCTGGTTTTGTTGTTCTCACACTGTTAGGTATGCATAAAACCATCTGCCTGGTCTAAACGAATCCCAATTGTAGTCAAGTCTGTTTCCTGAATAAAATTTGTATGTCTGAATAAAAGTCTATTTTCCTTTAGGAGTTCATACGTTATATTCAAAGCCTATTTGTTCATATGGAGAAGAAGAATATGCGTAATTGAAAAAGAGTCCATTAGGAGTGCAGAGAGGAAACAAAGGATGTGAATTTGGTGATATGAAGGCGAATGATTAATATCATGTATTAGTGCCAGACATAATACAGACAGACACTGACCCAATCATGCAGGTCGGATAGTCTTTAAAAATTATATCTTCCACTTTTTCTACTCCAATCTTAAGCTATCCTAGTTCTGGAAACAGTCACCAGTGCTAAATTGTTAGTATGTTTGTAATGAGGACAATAAAGAGAAGAATACCTTAGTGAACATTTGTCCTTGGGATTACAGAGAATAGCACTCCACTTCCACCTGCAGCATTTGTTTTTCTCCTTTGAATAGATGATAGGTAGAAGTGCATGACAATACATCCTACTGACCAGCTAAGAGTCAGAAAGCAAAACAATGTACAAAAATACTAATTCTGCTTGTCATGTGTGCCAGCTTCCTTTTACTGACACAATTTTGTAATTGAAACTTTAAAATATGTTTGTGACTTAAAGTACAGAAAAGCTTCATTGAGCTTTTTTTCTGCATTACTGTAAAATATATTTTTCATTTCTCAATTGCTCTGTCCTCCTTTCTCCATTCAAAATACAAAAGGAGTTGCCAAAAGCAGCCAAATCTTGCACTAAAACACAAACTTTGCTTCCATAATGTCTTCTGTCCTCCTAAGCAACTGGTTGTGATGCACTTACTTCAAGTTTTACTGGGAATATCGTGTAGAAGAATACTTGGCTTTGGCCAAAGATGTCATTCCACTTCAGCAATGTGGAGTTATTTGGCTGACAAAGCAGGAGTTACCCAGAGTGAGCATATGGAAATTAATTGCATCAATGTACTGACAGCACTGATCATTGAAAGTTTCTCCTAAATGACTGTTCAGCTCAAGAGAAATACAGCTATTTCTTTCAGCTGAAAATATGTCAAGATGCTATTTTGGAAAGAAACTCCTGACATTCAGCTTCACTGCTTGTAAAATTAGTGTCACTGCACTTGTCAGAAGTTCCCCTATAAATCTGAGCTATGAGACCTTGAGCAACTCGTGAATAGGATAAAATGCTCTGTGGAACAAACTGATAATATTTCAGTCATATCTAGTTTTGAAACAGTATTTTAAGTGCAGATGTACTTCCAGATATACAGGTAAGGGGGATGGAGGAACCTAGGACTGTGAAGAGTTTTTTTCTCTCTGTTCGGGAAGTGGCTAGACATTAAGATATTTAATGTTTAACATTTAATACACTTAAGTTGCAACTAGATCAACACAAATATTAATAAAATAGAAAAACAACCCCCCCCCCCCAAACCAAACTAGAACGGTATTCATCATTTAGAAAGGTTTTAAAATGAGAAAAATTAGATTGTCATGAACCAGACTAAGAGATTTGTGACTATGGGATATTGAAATGTGAAAAATTTGGTTTATATCTGTGTTTCTCTGAGCTGCAATTAGTAACATATCTGTGTTACCCCTTGTAGTTGCCAAGTCTACTTTCACGCACGGTTTTTAGAACTGTATATATCTAGAACCAGTGATAGAATTTGGCTGAGATATTTACTAAACCATTTCCTAAATCTCCACAAGCAATGAGAAGCACAAGTGGAGGAAAATTCAAGTAGTTCCAATAACTTTCCTGAGATCGTGGTTTTCCAGAGTGGCATTACGTGAACAAATTTTTAAGTATCTGATTAGACAAATAGGCAGGTGTTAGACTCCAAGTACAAAAGGTTGCTATTCATGGGCCAGACCAATTTTTTCCCGTGTGAATAAGAAAGCAGTGCTTACTCCTTTTGGCAGCAAGATCAGAGGAACGGTGGTCTTCTGTCGAAAGCTTTTCCCTCAGGGCATAGTCCTAGGATTGCGATGTGGCAATAATTTTCTAATTGCTACTAACTGCTCCTTAAAGGCTGGATTGTAATGGAAGCCTTTGCCTTTTCTTTAACATAGATCAGCTGAATCAGAACTTTTACTCCTGGTGGGGAGTTTAAGACCAGGATTTCAGGTTTAAAGACCTTTTTTCCTGGAAACCCTTGGTCTGGAATGCTTGCATGTTTAAAACGAAAGGAGGCCGCTAAAAGCGTTTTCAAAGTCTTAACATTCCTCTTACAAACTACATTTACAATAAATTCTTAGAAATTCCTTATGCTTACAATAAACTTTTAGCTTGAAGCAAATTGTTCCATAATTATCTGTATCAGGGTTTGTGTGTTGTCCTCCAAAGCATCTGTTCCTGGGTATCGCCCAAGGAGATGCTGTTAAGGACTGGAGGTCTGACGCTGGATGCAAGTCCCGGCCAGCTGGGTAACAGCGGCAGCTGAAGGTCTGCTCTAGCCTCCCTCTCTCTGTCACACCAGAATTAGTCACCGCACTGGGTCAGGTTATCCCTGGATTTGTCCAGCTGAGGCTTGGAAAACTCTAAAGACAGAGAAGATACCTTCTGGGTAATCTGTTCCCTTGCTGCTGTACTGTCCAAGGGAAGAAGTTTTTCCTGATGCGAAGCCTGACCCTCCCAAACTGCAGTGTGTCGATCTCGAGCCTTGTTTTACCAACTCCTGCCACCAAGAAAAGTTCGGCTCCATCACATTTGCAGCTCCAGACTGTAGGCTTGAGTTCGGCTGCCTCAGTTTCCATTTTTGACAGACTTAAGGAGCCAAACATCTTCAAATTTTGCTCACAGTTCCTCAATCATAATGGTGGTTATCTGTCTGCTGGACCTTGTCATTTCTGAAAAACTTTTTTGAACCAGGTGCCCCATAACTCAACACACATTCCAAGAGCAGCCTCAGCACTGGCTAGTGGGGATACTCCCTTCTCTTTGTTAACTAGCCACTGCACACCTCCAGTTGTAGCCAAATAAGCATTTTGCCTTGTGATGGAGCACACCGTTGGCTGTATCCATTGTGCCGTTTGTCATAATCTCATTCTCAGCAGGGCCAATATTCCTGGCCTGTACTGTTGCAGGTGGTTATCCCGCTCTTTATTGATAGTCATGGCTCATTTCTATGCTCTGAGCAAAGAATATTTCCTTAATATCTCTCTATTTTCCACGCAAAATAGGTATTTGCTACTATGGCACTTTTGTGGATGCTTTTTAAAATGTTTTGATGCTGTCACACTTCTTAGAGAGAATCTGGTGCAAAGAAAGTAAGTGTGGTCTTTCTGTCACATTAGACTTAAAAATACATACCAGAATTATATTGTTAAAGTTTCCAGAGAAGTAAAGGCAGAGTTAATGTATTGATTTATAAAAAGGCTCCCATCTTCCCAGGAATGAGCTACCTGATTACACTCAGCTGGAACTGAGCTTGATCAAATTTTAGGGAGGCAGCAGAGAGGGACGTTTCCACCTCTGTTTTGTTCTCCTGTGTAGCCGTTGATTGTAATTGGCTACATGCAATTTATAATTAATCAACACTATTATAATTTATAATAAAATAAACAATTGTGTTGATTCCCAAAATTCATTTATCCTGTTAGGAAAATTCATGCTCTTCACTCACAAAATGTGACTATTCCTATTTTATTTTGTAATCTAACATTTACATACTCCCTGAAAATATTATCGCCATATTAAAAATAATTCACTTTTTTCAACATTGGTTTGTGTGCTTAGATACAGTGTAAGGTAAAGCAAAACAAGACCTTTCAAATGTAAAGTTTTCTATTGATAAAATCAGGAACAATAAAATAATCACTTAACATGCATTGTTGACTGCATTTTACAGTATTTGACACACGAAGAAATAATAACAATACAATCATCAAGACTGAGTTACTCTTTCCATAAAATTATTTTAGCAGCTCTGTACTTTTATCGTTGCATGGATGTGGAGCTTATTGCCTTATTTTGAAATGTTTTCTCATCAGGAAGTTTCAGTAGTGTTTGAAAAGCTTTTACAGAGGAAAGCATAAAGGCCTTGCAATAGCTAGCAAGCATGACATCATTAAAAAGCAATGAATGTTAGGAATATTCCTGTTCTAATCCAGGCCACACATCCTGCTGCCCTGGAAGACAGCCAAGCTCAACATCCTTTTAGGGTTACAGGGCAGGCTGCGGCCTTTCACAGTTTGCTTTAGAAATCTCTGCATGTGGAATATCCACTGGCAGGCATTACAATAAAATCTAAAATTACTCCATCAGAGAGCTGGTGTTCCACCCTTCCTGCATTCTTCCCTGACAGTGAAATTGCCCAAAAAGAGCTCTATTGCATTTCATAGATTTCTGTGATGGACTGTGTACAGAGATGATGGGGGATGATTTTGCACATAGGTTCAACAGCATGTTCCACTTGAGAAAAAAAAATATTTAGACTGCTTAAAAATATGTTGTGATAATATTCTTTTTAGTTCCATTGCATGAACTCATTAGGGTTCAATTCTGCAGGCTTTTATGTGTATTTTCAGTGAAGGTTTCAGATGACCAGAGGAAAAATGATTAGACCTTTCCTTTACACAGCATGGGTGTCACATCCACTATACAGAGTATTGCTCTCTGGGGCCAGGCACTCTGCCACGCTAAATCCCTTTACACCATTCCTTTGGGAAAAAAGGGAACAGAAAGCTGCAGCAAAATGAAGAGTGAAAGACTCTAAGTAGTGGTGTTAGCTGACAAAAAATGAGAAGCATAAATGATTTCAGGATGCTGCTGTATTATTCCCAGTTAATGTCCTCAGCAGCATCCACAGGAGACAGTCTTACTGTCAGCACCCAATTTAGATGATGAAGTAAGATTATAGTGGGGACACATAGTCTGTCATTTGTATGAGAATTTTAGGTGCCTAAAGAGTAACTTAAGGAAAATATTATTTCTCTGACCAACCAGTGGAAGAAGATACAGGTTTCTGCAGCCCTCACAATGAGCTCTTGTCTCTCTAAACATAGATAAATTCAATCACTTGGCTTTTTCTATTGACAGCACAAGGAATATATGTATCTATTTTAAAGTATTCTCTAGGGCCCTAAAATTCAGGTGTGTTACAGATGCTTCAGCCAGGCGATTTGATAGTATCCCTTTCTTCCTGGGCTTGCAAAGCCACCACTGAACTGAAACACTTTCCCTTATAAAGTACTCAAATTTTAATTGTGTTCTGAATCCTCCAATAATATTGATCATGGTCATCTGAAAAATATGGGAATTGAGAGAATGAGGCTACAGTCTTTTGTACCACTTTAAAATACATGTTTTTTGGGAAAAGCCTGGATTAAGAAGTTCCTAATTTTCATGTCGTACTCCTGCACCAGCGAATAAACATTTACTACTCCAATGTATAAGGTTATGCAGCAAGTGAACAGGTGAAATTATCCAGTTAAGTATAACTACTTCCCTTTTTTTCACAGATTGACCTGTGATCTATTTTACACCATGGTTTCACAGAGGGTTGGGTCACCACAGACCAGGAGCTATGAAGTTCAGCACAGTTTTTTAAGCTGTCTTTGACTCAAAAACTAGAATCTTCTGAAATTACACACAGAGGCACATAAATTAGGTGTCCAAAATACAACAGCTGAATGAAATTCCTTAGTTCCTACACTTTTATTTTGTTCTAAAGAGTTGTTAGTAATTATACTCAGACTGAAACATGTTACAGGACATCATACAGAAAAGCAAGATTTCACGCTCAGAATTCTTTATTAAGTGTTAAGTTACAAAGCCCAGTATGAAAAAGTGTGTTTAGAAAAACTGTACAGCATTTTTATATCAAAATCAGTCCCCATAAACTGAATGATTTTCTGGAAGAAAAGAAGTTATCCGTAAATAGCCATACTGAAAAAGACAGCAGGAACTGGTGATTTGTAAGAAATAGAGTCACTTACCAGTCAAGACAATCCCAGAGAGACAAGATGAGGGAAACACAGACATTCTGAAGTGTATTGTTACAATGGTAATCACATCAACTCTTTGTCTTGCTGGTTTGTAACTGTTATTCTGTATAACAGGAAAGGAAGTCTAGTATGAAAACAGTCTCAGGATTTGTCTATGATTACAATGTCAGTATTAAATCTATACCTTTGCTTGGCTGCAGAATATATAAGACATTAAAAAAGCTGTGGCAACAAAAGTTCATGGGAGCCTGCACCTTCTTTACATTATGGTATAATGTTCTCCGATATTCACTGTCAAAAACCTTGAGAAGCACAGAGTTGTCTAGAGATAAATGACACCCTGCTCTCCTCTGGCTCCTTTATATCTGATGACTAGATATCTGATGACCTTCCTCCCGGAAGATCCACATCTTCCTTGACAAGGAGTTCGTACTGCAGGAACTGTCTCCTCTCCCCTGGTGATCCCCTTTTAAAGCTCATCAAAGTAACATGAGCTCGGGAAGGGTTCAAGGAAATCCAGAGAGTGCCACATGTGGGAGCAACTGTGAGGCCAAATTAATCATTCATTGCCATTGCTAACTGTACTCTTGAGGCCAAAATCAGGGCTTCATGGTGCTAAGTACCCTGAAGGTAGGTGAAAAGCTCTGACTATGTGATTTGACTCTGTGCACCCGGGTGAGTCCAGTCTGCACATCCACACCTTCGTACCCAACTCCAGCACTGGGAACACTGATGACCTTATTGCCTCACAAACTCAGCTTTTTCTCACCATGACTGCAGCCTCAGGCTCTTAAAGGAGACCAGACACATAGATATGCTCTGTTGTCTTTGGATTCTGAAGGCATTCTCAGGTACCCCCAAGTGCTGTTGCAGTGTACCTCATTGCCCTGCTAGGAGTCCCTGTGAAGGCCCCCACAGCCACAAGAGACACAGGAGCAGAGTTCAGTGAGCATTTTGGCTATGTGCCCCTGCCTGGGGCACACTCATGTTGCAGGAAATCATATGTAAAAACAATGAGGTATGCAAGTAGGGGAAAGTCTCGTAGTGGGATTTAAGGACAAAGATTCCTCAGGCTGTGTGACCAAAAACCACTCTGCGTACTAGATCATGACTCTACTGTTCTCTGTTCCCCTTATTTCCCTGCTTCCTTGTCCCTCTCAACCCTGACTTCAAATGACATTTTGTAGGACTGGAAAACGTATGGTTTTCCACACTCCACATGGTGCTGTATGACTCCAGAGACAGTCAGACTACATTAGAGCAAATCAATTATAATTACTGGACCCATTCTCTGGACCTGTGGCCAACAGCTCCAGTCTGGCAGCTTCCATATAACTTAGCAATTTTGGCCTTTGGAAGCACGTGTTCATATCCAGACTATCTGTTGTGAGTGATCCCTCACCTACATTAACTCATACACACTGCATCTGAGTGATGATTTGAGCCAACTTTGCAAGGGATCATTCAAACATTATAATAGTTAAAGACAAATCCGGAATGGTAGTTAAGCATAGACAACCATTTTTCCTGAAGAAGTATCTTCTTAGGGGTTATGATTATGAAGACTTTCAAACCCAGTTGAACAGCCATGAATTGATATGAGCCAAACATCCCATTGGATCTTTGCAACTCCTGGAGAACTATGATGCCGACCTTAGATGAGCAACACATTAAATGGTTCTAATATGACTTAGAACTACAATTAGAAGAGGTGGAAATATCTACAGTTCAATTATCTGTAAGTTTCACATTCCACTGTATGCATGGGACAGTCCCAACAAAAAGGCTGTGTTTTAAGAACCTTAAAGAGGTATTTCCCCGAAGTACTGCCCTTCAGAGGAAGTCTGCTCCTGCTTTGCCTGTGTGATACTTGCTGGAGAAAGCTTGTCTGCTCTGCTTGATATGGCACTTAGTGCTTTATCCACATGGAAGCCCAGACCTGACATTTATCTAACTGAAAATAGTGGTGCTTATTCCTTGTATACTTTGGAAATGTTCAGGGAAGAAACTTTGTATGTAGAGTTTAGAGATTTGGCATAATTTCTGAATTCTTCAAGTATTTAATCTCTTCAGTTAAAGAAGAAAAAATATTACCACTTAAGCTTCCAATAATATATGACATTTTTATTAAGAAAATTTCCCTCCTTTTTTTTTTTTTAATTCAGTATCCCACCAAGAATTTTGAATGAGAACCTTTGTAAAGCTCTAATGTTTGATAATATTTTATTTTCTTCTCTTAGTTTAGACCCCGCTTGTGCTTAGACAAATTTATAGGTGTTTATAACTCTATCTTTTGCCATTAACACTACTTGCTTCAGCTCTTGGAAGATTTGTTAAAGTGGTCTCTTGTTCTGTGTCTCCAATAGTTTAATGAAAGACTTTGCTAAATTCGAGGAAGGACTCATACCTTCACAACTATGCAGCTCTTGCAGGTTCCTTGCAGCGTTGTGCACCAAAATATTCCTGGAGAGATTTGTGTCTTAAATGCTTATGGAAAAAGAGAGGAAAGCTCTTGATACACTGCTCCATGTGGCACAGACGTGGCAAGTGAAAAATAAAGTGGTGTTGGCATAAGCAGTGGACCTAACCAGCTACAGTATTTTAAGGAACAAAGGAGAAACATACATTTTCAATATTTTTTTGTGCATGTTTAGTTATTTCAGCAGTCTCTAAGGTGAGACAGAAGATGCTACCCTTTTTATGACATATGAGTGAAGAGAGATGTGTTGTCAGTAATGTGAGCTTCCATTACTTTTCTGTAGAAATAATTAATCTAGAGATTAGTGTAGATTGTAAATAGTAACTCACTCCTTATTTGTTTTTATTTACTGATTAGACTTTCTCCTCTGATATAAGGAGTGTTGTGTTGTGTTGTGTTGTGTTGTGTTGTGTTGTGTTGTGTTGTGTTGTGTTGTGTTGTGTTGTTAGTGTGCTAGTTGGTGAATATTTCACGGGTTGTGCAAGAATGCAATTGTGTTCAATATTAAATCAGATATCTCAGAACTTCACATGGAGTTGAAGGGCAGCTTATTGGAATTAGAGTTTAAAGAAATTTGAAATGTTTTGCTCCTGTGCTAATGGGATTGCACCATTTTAGAACAAACAAGTATCTTCCAGCATCATGATTTTACCCTGGCCAGCAGCTCAGCCCTACGCAGCCACTCACTCACTACCCTGCAGTGGGATGGGGGAGAGCATCTGAAGGGTAAAAGTGAGAAAACTCGTGGCTTGAGATAAAGATAGTTGAACAGTAATGCAAAATTTTTGTACACCATAAAAGCTAAAAAGGAATTGATTCATGACTTTCCATGAGCAGGCAGGTGTTCAGCCATGCCCAGGAAAGCAGGGTTGCATCAGGCCTGGCAGTGTCTTGGGAAGACAAACACCATCACTGCAAATGATGGTGTTCTTCTTTTTCCTTCCTTCCTTCCTTTTTCCTTTCCTTCCTTCTTTTTCCCCCAGCTTTATATGCTGAGCATGTGATCACATGGTCTGGGGCATCCCCCTGGTCAGCTGGGGTCACTGTCCTGGCTGTGTCTGCCTCCCACCTCCTCGTCCACCCCCAGCCTCCTCTCTGCTGGGGCGAGTTGAAGAACAGAAAAGGCCTTGACGCTGTGTAAGCCGTGCTCAGCAATAACATAAACACCCCTCTGTTTTCAAGACTGCTTTCATCACAAATCCAAAATATCACCCCATACAACCTCCTATGAAGAAAACTAACTATCCCATCCAAAACTAGAATGTGCAGCTTTTACAGATGGCAGGAGTATGACTGGGGTTTTCTTAGACCTCTGCTCTAAGTTGTTTGAACAGAAGATGTCTGAATGAAATAGTAATTTTCAATAGATCTTCTTTACTTGAAGAATTCCTACCAATTTTTATCCCTGGCACAGAGTTTGGCTAGCAAGTTACCTAAGCTGAACTTTTCCTTTTTGTTCATTAATTACACAGCTCTCCTTTTTTAGAATGTACATTTTTAGACTTTTATGCCTTGTTTGCAGAACTGCTGAGTACTCACAGCTGCTGCTTGAGCCATTGTATTCTGAACATATAAAATGAGTGTTGTTGCAAAATAATACAGCACAGCCTAAACTGGCACCAAGTTGCAGAGGTAACACAGAATGACAAGGCAACAAAACCACAGGGGAAATGTCAATGGATGGGAAGTGATTCAAACAGGAAAAAGAAAAAGAAAACAAGTATTCTAATTATGCACATAAAATAAAAAAATTCTAAATCAATCATCGCTACTTAGAAAAGAACTCTGAAAGATGTGATGAGTTTGATTCTCTGTGATAGTCAAAAGACAGGCAGGAAATGGGAGGAAAAGAACTAAGAAAAAATACTGCGGCATCATAAACTGTATTTGAGCACACTCCTGTATTTTGAATATTATTTTGAACACAAAAGGGATTTTTGGTCTGACACCACAAAGCCATTTCTTACGTGTTGTAGAAAAATCTCTGAAAACTCTGGTACGTGATATATCAGACTGGGAACTAAACATTACTGGAAAATTACTGGACGTTCATGTCTAATGATCACATCAATAAAATCAGCATGAGCCCTCTTTCAGCTCAACTGGGACCTAGAAACACAAGCCACAGACTGCAGTAACTGTGTCAAACAAATTACGGAAGATCAAGACACAGACTTGCATGTTCTCACACCAGCCACCCTCTCATTTAATTGTTAACATTATCTTATTCATGCTTTTGGCTGAACACACGAACCTCTGGTCACAAATGCCCAGGAGACCCTTGCAGGCCAGTAGATGTTGCATGTGATTATGTCTGTTTTCAAGAGACTTTAAGGATGGGGTGATTCTGCTCTGCCAGGAGGAAAGTTCAGTTTTCTGGATGCAGTTGTCCCATTCTACTTGCTCTCAGTTTCAGAAAACAGGCCCTGGCTGCTTTTATTTTCTAGGATATATATAATCTATGAAGATGAGTGCTGTAAGAAAGTCTAATAGATAATATATCTGTCTTCAGAGCAGGATTTGAATAATATACAGAAAATAAATGTGCATACATACACTGAAAGCAGGGAATAAAATAGAGTAGTGAGTAGATCTCCTCTACAAGCAATCATAATCTGTCATGTGTAATGAGGTAGGGGTCCCACAGAGAAACAATGTTAACACATAATTCAAGGTTATATCATAATCATCTCCATAGTAGAGCGATTGGGATGTCCTAGAAAATAATTTCACACTTTAGTATAGTTTATCTCCCATGTCAATATTGAGACTTAAAATATCTTTGTGTGTGTTTTTCATATGAATTTCACTCTGTAAACAAGTGCATGCACATAGTCCTTACAGGATACATCCTATCAAATGTTTTAGACCCATAGGACAAAGCTTTCGTAGTGAAACAGCCAATGCCAAGGTCCCAAAATATGAGTTACAAAGGGAGACGGATTGGATTGGATTAGCTCTGGTCTCGTCCTGTGGATCTAATTTTCATTACTAAGTGAAACTTCACTTCTGTAGTACATCTCCTGGGTTAGTTCCAACTGAAATGATCCCAGTTCAGGGGCTCTGAAACTGCTCCATGAAGCCAATTAAAGTAATGTACAAGACGACAACTAAGGAATTCACATGTTCTCGACTTATTCTGACTAAAATATTAGCATAAATTAATCTGAAAGCAGGCATTCGTTTATATGTGTAAGTTTATACAACTCAGAAGATTTTCAACAGAGAACTAGGGAAAATCCAATTTGCATTCAGTATTCAAGTCATATGGTTGTTTTGGTGTTTTCTGATATTGTTGTAGGATAAAGATTTGGACTTCTATCCAAAACCTACTAAAATGGTAAAACCTGAAGTATGCCATCTGACTGACTCTAGTATGACATACTGAAACTATAATGGAAATAAGCTTGTGAGTACTATATCACAGTCAATGTCTGCATTTCAAATATATAATTACCTGCTTCCACATTAATTCCATGTAATTTTTGCTGTGTTTTGTAAATCACTGTGCTTTGAGATTACTAAGTATTAGCATAGAATACTTCAAAGAATAGCAAAGCTCCTCTCTTTCTCAATGTTTGTCTTCATTTTGATGAAGTGAATTATGATCGTTGTTTGCAACAATTTCTGTGGCACAGTATTTATATGCATTCACATAGGTATGTTTGATGTGGACAGGAATATCAAAATCTTGGTTCTTCATTAAATGTATACTTTTTAGTGTATTTAGTTAAATCCCATTTTATTGCCTAGGTAACAGATTAGAATATCTAACATTGCATAATAAGATACTTGCAAATGGAATGTTAACAACATCTATTAATTTTAGCTCTAAAGCCTGTGTCTAGTTAATAAACAGTGCAGAAAATTGGTGTCATGCTAAGGGGCTTTCCTTGGCATGAAATTTCACCAAGATGTGTCAAAAACACTTTTCTGCATCTGAGTGGACTCTAATTCTTTAATAATATAGCTGAATTATCAGAAGAGAAGGATACTTACTGCTGTTATTAGTTGCCTTTCTACATTTTAAGATGAGAGATTAACAGAATCTAAAAGTAGAATGTTTGCTGCAGTCATGGCAACACACATTTCAAAATGTGCAAATGTTCACACACAATATCTCAACTAGGAAAAGATGCTATATCAGATAAGCTCAACACACATTGAAAGTTAAGCCTTTTTTATTTGGGCACTGTTTGTCTGAGCAAACTTAGAACTTTGTAAATTCTGGGAAAACGAGATAATAGCCCAGATCCAACACAATCATGACTACTAACAATATTAGCTTTAGGCATTGGAGCAGATATTATAGTGGAAATTTTTTAACTGGAAGTTTTTTTTTTTTTCATTTATTGCTGTTTATTTATCCATACAGAATAAATAAATTCATATAGAGCAGCCACTGTCATTGTTCATCTTACAGCACTTGGATTAATAATATTTTGTATGAGTGCCTTAGCGGCTGACAGCAGTGAGCTCTAGATTCTGCTTTGGAGCCTTAGTCCTCTGCTGGTTGGTTACACAGACTGACTGCCAGGATGGCTTTTGCTTCCTTTGTGTGTAAAATGCCACTTTGAAGTAATCTGGCTGTGCGGTGAAAAGGAAGTAGGCTGATGGCAGCAAGTACTGTGGGGTCATGCTTATATTTCTTCAAGAAGCCTTCCTGCTGATGGACAGGGACACAACACTATTGCCAGAAAGACAAGACTCTGCTCGGTACGTATATAGAGTTACAGAAACAGAATGTTCTGAGTTGGAAGAGACCCACCAGGATCGTCAAGTCCAACTCCTGGCTCTGCACAGGACACCCCAAGAGTCACACCATGTGCCTGAACATAGGTTTGAATTCTGTCAGGCTTGGTGCTGTGACCACTTCCCTGGGGAGCCTGTTCCAGTGCCCAGCCATCCTCTGGGTGCAGAACAGATTTGATTTTATCTTTCTGTCAGTAAGAAATAAAGTAGAAAATGGGAAAACTAGGTTTAAGTCCTTGCACAAAAGTCTGTCGTCAGGGACCAAATAGAAGACCTGAGTAAGGCAAACAGAATTTGGGCATGACCAAAACACACAAGCAAGCACAGCACAGAGCTGGAAGTGACTACAAGAAACCCAGGACTTTTTGCAGGAATAGCGTCAGAGTGGTGCCAGACCAGGCTGTGAACCCTTCAGAGAGGAGTCCTGCTTGTAGCATTGCCCTGGTGCGTCAATTCCTACCTAGGAATCAGGAAACTCCCAGGGCTCCAGTGACACCATTTGTCCGAAGACACCTTGTCCTCTGTGCCTCTGTTCACTATTCCTGCCTCTGAGGAGTTTTGAAAATACATCAACAAGCAGAAGAATATATGGACAGGAGGTTGGCATGGATGTAGACAAATCATGAATTTTTCAAGGACTTATCAGTATTTTACACCCCACACTGTAATATAAAATTGAAATGTGAGAGATGCTAGAGAAAGTTCTTTTGCTGTAGAAATGAGAATCAGACTGGGGAATAAATCCATTGTTAATATTTTTGGATTTGTTTATCGACCTGTCTGCTGAGACGAGGACATAAAATGAAAATTATGCTAATTAGAACTGTACATAGCAAAAAAAAAAAAAAAAATTGCACTGACTTTCTTCTAATTCTTTCTAATTCCCAGGGGACCAAAGCTTTAGCGTGAAAGAAAACAGAGAAACTGGTAGCACATATTTAAATAAATACTTGCTTCCAAATGATTTGCAGGTGTCAACTTATCTAACATCTGCAAGGAGTTTGTGCCGTGACCTTGCTGTTCATGAGTCCCTTCCAGAGCAGCTAATATTTTGTAATTGGATCAGCTGCTAATGCTCTGGAGTTTCATGTTTCATTAATTAGAAAACTGTTGTACAGTCTTCTTTGTCTCAATTACATTGCTAATATCTCATTTACCTTGTTTACAGATGACAGTAGTCTTTTTCAAAAGCATTTTGTAGATGGCAATACATGCAAAGTGGTTATTTTCCTTTTCCCTTCCCTTCCCTTCCCTTCCCTTCCCTTCCCTTCTCTTCCCCTGTCCCTCTTGTCCCTTGTCCCTCTTTTCCCTCTTACCTTTTCCCTTTTCTTTTTCAATGCCCTATACCAAGGAGTAATATAAACTTGCTTAACTGATTAATCTCTCTTGCCTATTTATACATTTTGGCACTGAAAAGAGTGCTTACCAAAAAAAAAGGAGAATGATTTTATGGGGATATAAGGAAGCTGTTAAAAGCTTACCCCATGATATGACTGTTTTGATCATATCTAGATGTCCCAGATGAGCTGGGAGAGGCAAAAAAAAAAAAAAATTCCTTTGAAGAATTGTATGTGGATAGAAGATAGGGACAGTATTCGCTTTATTTTTGACAGAGAATAAAAGAACAGAGAGATTGAAAATTGGATTCAGGAGGATGATTTGAGATACTTAACTTCTAAATTTAAGCAAGACTGACATGCTAAACTCCTTTTGTTTCCAATGCATAGCAAATAGACAGCTTTGAAGGCATAGGCTCTTAGATATAAGACCCACATGGTAGAGAACTAGAACTGGAATAAACTATGTCTACCACATTTTTGAAAACTGATCTACAGGTTTGTAATAAGTACCTAGGCCATTAGGTATCTAATAGATATGGAATTTACTTAGAGAAACAAAATTTGCTTCTTTTTTTTCCAATTTAGAATTCTTGAAAATATTTTTTTCATATTTCAAATATAATTAATCTGCTTTTGTTTTCGTTGGAACTACATATGATCAGGAAGATCTTTAAAGAATGGATTTTATTAAAGGTATATTCTCCTTTAAGCCTTCATCTTCCCTGCTCTGTGATGAGATCCTGGTCTGTATCCACTTTAGGAATGTAATGTGAAGATGGATGATCACCTGTGAAATTGTAGTACAGTAGCACATGGTAAGACATCATGAAAAACTTTTGGTGGATGCTAGACAGAAACATGTGCATGAACTGGTTTGGTTCTGTTGTCTATTCTCTCTCACTGATGTTCCAAGCAGTTTCTAAATGCCCATGTTCTGCACATTGTGAGGCAACAATAACCCCTTAAGAAAAGAACATATTTGCATCTTCATTTCCTATTCCAAGGAAAGCAGAAAGACACTCAGGTCCAGTGTTGATAACGTTTTTAGTTCTTCCTCTATAGGCAACCATATTATCAGTCTTCTTACCAAGCCCTGGGGTTTATTTCACAAATCCTATTTACAAGATATCAATAGAAGTTCTTAGAGGAATTAGGATTACTCATCCAAACAAGGGTGATAGGGTCAGCCTTCAGCTTTAATAAAGATTGGATAGCTGAATGTGGAATCAGATTTAGTTGATAATACTTGTAAAATATATCATAGTCTGAGAAACTGACAGAAGTCAGCAGAACTTGTTGGTTTTTTTTTTTTTTTTTTTTTTTTTTATTCAGAAAGCTTTGAACTGCCACAGTTAGCTGTGGCATTTCATACCTAAGAAACACTAGTGTACATTATATTTACAAAGCCTGTCTTCATTTCTTTGAACTATCTACAGCTTTGTTGCAAAAAATCCCAGATATATGTTACCTTATTTTCATGTAGGTCGTGCAATGTTGGTCATTCTGCAGCTGAAAATTATTCTGAATTACTAGAAAGAAATACTCTTACCATAAATATATAAAAAATCCCTCCAATTAATTTATTACTTCATAAGGCTTTTGAGTTATACTTCTTCGAGGTTATTTGTCTGCTTGTTTTGTTTCTACTGAGCATATTTTCAATATTTGCTCTCTCTTCTGCAGCCAGGCTAGTACCTCAATACTATTTTGTTACCTTTTAGCCCAAATGAGAAGCATTTCTTTTTCTAGCTCACCAAAATATCAACAGATTTCAATTCTCAACTTGGCTTCATTTGTAGTATTTTCAGTAGGCTGTCATGCAGAAATAGGTGAATAACTAAAGAGAGAAATTATATATTCCTTAATGCTGGTAATGTCTGTGATCTCATCTTTCATAGACAGAAAGTCCTCAGATATTCTGTTGATATTCTCTATAAATCTTTCATTCTTTCAGAGACAGTGATGTATCAGTTACCAGTTACCAAGAAGAGCATTTCTGTAGGAAGGAAAGGCATCTTTCTGGTTGTACGGACACTGAAAATCAGAGCAAAAAATGCTCAGAAGATGAGCTTTGCTTAATTGAAAACCTGCCCTATTCCGTGAGTGCGATGGTGCAGTGTTTGCGTGCTCCTGATCATGTGCCTTCGATGAGCCTACTCAGTTGTTCAGTTCTTCTTGCCCCACCAATCCACTTTACGTCAGTGTCCATCTTTGTCCTAATATTTAATATTTTCATCTTTATAATTATTATTATTAAACTTGTTCTATATTTGTCATTACTTGGAGTTGGAATAGATGCTGAGACATCAATCAAGACAAGGGACTCGTTATATTAGCCAATGAAAAACTCAACCAGTTTACCTCTGATTTTAAGGTAAGAGATTTCCTCAGGTGTACCATCAGACTCCTGGGCATAGGACACAACCCCCCTTTTTGTATTTTCCAGAGTAAAATGTGTTATAGTTGTCTATTGTTCATGGTGCTTTGAAGCATCCCTTGTATGTCAGCTTTTGATGTGTCTATCTCTTAGAAGTACACAATATGCTGACAAAGATCAGTGAGCCTGAGAAGAAAAGGTGACAGTGTCTAGGTAGACTGAGATTTATGAGATTAATTGACAGTTCAGAGCAGAAAAATAACACAAGCAGTTGTTGACATGATGTTCTCACCCAGTGCTATAAGGCAAGGAAACAGAACACAAGATTAAAAAAATGAAATATTTGTCTTGTGTCCTTGTCACCCTGTATGAATGTTGGCTGCAGATAGCAGAAAAGTGAGGACAAACCCAGTAGCCCACAAGCTGCATCACACCTCAAGGCACACTCAAAATCAGTAGGCTTTGAGCTGAGCTGGTGAGGAAAAGAATTACCTCTGGCTGGCCTCGGAACAGCAAGGTCATAAGAGCGCTGTAATTACAGCACAGTTCAGAGATAGTTTTTTTCCCATAACCTACTTTAATATATCTCACATTACATTACCTAAACGGTGCTATAAAAATGAAGATACCAGTAACAATAAAACGCTTCCTATCAGAAGCAATAATATATAAAATGTCTTGCATAAAATCTTATTGCCAGATTAGTAAAAGAAAAGATACACTATTGCAGAGGAGATTTACAGAAAATTCTATTTATTCTCTGCAATATATGAAATTGGTGGAATTAGAATATGTCAGAAGGCTAATGTGAGATCAAATTAGCTTCAATTACAATTAATTGTTTGGGGTTCTTTAAGAAGGAAACTATCAAAATGGCTGTTTTGTTTGTTTTGTTGTTTGGGTTTTTTTAATATTATAATGCAATTTGAAAAGTGTATATAATAATAATAATAAAAGTACTTATTTGCCTGTACACCAGACTTATAAACATGAAAACAAGACCCTCTAACTTAACACTTTTCTTTTTCATCTCACAGGCCTACTTTCTGCACACAGAGCATTTCAGAGTCACTGGACTGAGAAACAATCCATATGTTGTAAATCTATATAACGTAGAAACCTCCAGAGGGAAGTTCATCATTTCATACCAAACTGCTAATTATCTGCAAACCTGAGTGTGAAGCTAGCAATTGATACATGTCTTGTATTTGCTATCATGAGTGTCCTGATTTCACATTTTGCCATCCTAGGCTAACATGCATTTCCTAAAAACTTGAGCTGGGACAGATGGATATAGCGTGCGTATGTGTGAGAGAGTATTGACTGCAAAGAAATATTCTAAATATTCTTTGAAATAAATATTTCCTTTCCCAAGGCATAACAGTTTATTTTTCTCCTCTGAATGTAAAATTTTACAAGTTTTTGAAAAGAAAGACATAGAAACGTTCTTCTTTTTTTTTAATGTGACATAGAATTTCTATATTTCAGAGATATTTTTGACATTTACATTTTGCAAATGATGCAGAAAACCCTTGTTTTCATAAACCAAATGCCCTTTCTTTGCGAGAGCTGGAAACATCTGTGTATAGCATGTTGGAAGTCCTTGGCCACCATATGGTACGGTGGGGTTTAAACTGTCACAGAAACTCGTTTTAGAATTACTCTAATCACCATCATGTTCAAATCTTTTCGGGCAGCTACTTTAGAACTTTCAGTGGGTGTAAATAGACTGGGTTGAGAGATTATCAGAAAAGTCTCCACACACACAACTCCCAAATTGTGATGTATAGGTCATAAAGCATTGAGCCATCCCTCCTCCAATGAAACATCCCACATGTGGAAGCAGTATATCTTTGTTTATTTTCAAAGACAAATAAGGCTAGGAGCTGTTGCAGGCAAATGACTACTTTTAGATTAGAGCTGGTGACTATACCTGATACTTGCCTTCCCAACGTGCGTTAGTGCTATCTTGTGTATCTCTGCAACTGGATTCATCAGTGCAGTTAGCATTTTGTTAAAACGGTTGTAACATGAGTGAGAAAGTCCCGGTGTCGATTTGCAGCCATAACTAAATACGTAAATCTGAATGTCAAGGGTTGAAAATGTTTGTACATTTAAAATGTGAGACATCGTCCTTGACAGAGAAAGTAAATTTCTCGGCCTCTTCATTACTTTAGTGTTTTCTGTTAGATTATAGTCATCATAGCAAAAGCCACAACATCTATCATTGAAAAGCCTAACTTTCTCCTCCTTTTACCCCACCTGTGTACTTTGCTATTCTGCTTTTCTCTTCTCTCTGCAGAATAAGTACTCTGCAGAATAATCAGGTTTCAAGAGAATTGGACAAATCCTGCTCACCTTATCCTGCCCTTCTGTCTCTCTAGTTCTCCAATGTCCATTCTGAGGTGGGTTTTAGCAAATCACAGCCTTGACCCTCTTGCATGGTCCATTAGTGATGAATGCCCAGAAGTCACACAGGACAACATGAAGCCCAATTACTTCTTCATGTGCCTTTCAGGAAGTCCTGTAGGGCTCCAGATAATTTATAGCTGACCAGTCTCTTGTTTAACACCACCTCTACTTACAGAGACATTGACACAATTGATCACCAACCTAAAGAAGAAAAGCCCAACTGACAGAGCTAACCAGAAATAAAGCTTTCTCTGTTTCTTGGAACACCAGACATATGGAAAGAATGGTCACTTGATTTCTATAGAAATATGCACACAAGCAGGTTTTATGGAGCCCTCAACAGATGTAAAGAAAATGCTGTCTGCAGTAGAAAATATGTGAAGGCTTCTAAAGGAATGTATAGTGAATATTTCATAGGAGGTTATTTGCTTTGCTAAAATAAATGGCAACTAATATTCTCCAAGAAGAACATTTTTCCTAATGTGTCACTACTGATTGGTCAGTTTTGGAATTTGAATCAGCCTCATATAATAAAACCCCACAAGATACAAAAGGAAATAAATCTAATTCTCTCTTTGAAAGCCTGGATGAAGAACAGGAAACAAAGAATGCTATTATGACTAAAGCATACTTTGAAAAATTGATTTTGTCATATTAAGACATTAATTGAATAGTTGATTTCCTTACTTGAATGTCAATGCCCATGTTTTTTCTATGATGTCTGATCCTGATCTTGCTTCCATCACGTTCCCAGGTAGAACTCCACTGGGGGCACCTGTGCTGCCTGCACGAGCAGCCAGGCTGCCAGAATCAGAGAAGTTCTGTGCATGCAAGGAAGCAGAGCATGGCATAAGGACAGCGGGTGGGCAGTATATGACAAAACTCCAATGGTGCTTTGTCTTGTACCCACATATTCTTTTCTAAGCTCCCTTGGTAATTGGATTTCCTAAAGCAATTTGTGGATTTACCATTTATGCATATAGTACTGAGTACTGAGGGAGGGAAGGACAGGGCATATGAGCAAGTGTGTGGATTAGGAATTATTCTCTCCCGTTTTTTTCCATCTGTCAGAAAGGTAGTATAGACTGAGATATAACATTCAGTGAAGTGCCTTACATTTAGGCTGTAGAGGAAGTGAGCTTCTGGGTTGCAGTGCATGGCTCATCAGTATGGTGGCTCACCAGCAGATGGACATTCAGGCTCCTACTACAGTAAATGTTCAAAGATCTGTAGAGAGAGTATTAATCTTCAAATATGTGTTTCTTAATGCTGCGTGACCTTATGCAAATATTGTGAGCTTGGACCCAGCTTGTTTGGGACATGTACTTTTCTGTACCACTGCTGTTTCCTATACGTTGGAATCAAGAAACTGTGCTTGAAAGCTAATTCATGGGCAAAGTTCCAACAGTCAGACCCCTCTTACCATAGAGAGGATGGCCTGTATCTGATCAGACAGGTTACTCTACACACTCTTCCCTTTGCATTTCACAACTTCCTAATTCAAGATTCAAATTCCCCAACTATATTGACATTGGTATCACAATTCATATACATATAGTTCTGCCTCAGAGCTGAGACTTCTACCACATGGCAACACAGAGGAGGCATTAGAACACTAAAGTACTTTTAAGGCTGTAGCTGGAGTGTTTTGGTCAAGGTTACTTGCAAGGTGCAGTGCCTGGAAGACTTAAGAAGTCCTAGCCTTATGCTATAAATACTGGTACAAGCTTTCTCTAGGCAGACAGTTTGATGAAAGGACTTTAAAAGAGGTTTTTCTGCAGATCTTTCTTGAGGTCAGCAAGAAAACTTGACAAAAATGTCTTCACAAGAAGAAAAAGCCCAAATATGCAAAGTGGTTGAGTAGAAAAGCAGCAAAGGGCATAAGCAGAAAAACTTAGCAGATATCAGAGATGATCTTGCATCAGTTACTCTGTAAGTAAAATATTTATGGTGTTTCAGGAACTCCCTTCCCAGGTGGGTACGATTCAGATTCAAATTAATCACAAGGGAAGAAAAATAATTTAGGTTTCATAAATATGCCTTGACTCTTCAGAATACATTCCCTATATTTTTAGTGGCTACGTTGTGAGAATGGTCTTATATGCCTTTGCTTTTTATGTGTGCTTGCACCTAATAGATTGCAACAGTTGTACTGACTCAGGAGAGCAACAGCTTTGACATCCAAAGCTTGCTTTTGACTGAAATTCCATCTCAATTTCAATATTCTTGACTTTTCTGGTAGTTATTTTTGCTGTTTCAGATTGAGTTGATTCTAATAATTTCATAAGAAAGAGCCCAAACCAGCAATACAGTATATGCAGCTCGTGGTAACCCTCACAGTGAGCTGACTGAGATATTTTGGTGGTTGTACCCCATCTTTACCCTTGCCTTTCAATTTACAGGTTGCTGGTTCACAGTTTGTTTTACCACTGGAGTCAGCCACCGGAGAGCTGGGGTGAGTGTGCCAGATTGCACTGCTTGTTAGGGAGAGCCTTTGCTGCAGCATCCCACTCCCACAAAGGTCAGGGGCCACATTCTCCTGGTAGGAGACCTGCCAGGAGAGCTTGCTCTGTGGCCAGCAACAGGTGGAAAAGATTAACCCTTTGAGAGTCATGCCCCTTAGCCCATCAGGGGTCATGACATCGAAGGCATGGCCTGTTGTCATCAGCGAACAGTCAAGCTGCAGTATTGGATTTATTAGGCACATCACAAGGCACTCTGTGAAATAACATTTTCCTCTGGCTGTCTTTGTTTGGCAATCCCCTAGAGCTGATCCAGCCAAATGAATTAGAGAAGTGCAGTTAAACTGATTAGTAACTGAAAGCCCAGTAATTTGTTTATTTACCAGGGCAAAATGTATACATCTATTTTCTTGAATTGCCTTTGCTCTCCTCATGCTAAATTTTAAAAGTCTGGTACTCAAGTGGAATATACCAGATGAATTAAAACAGCATTATAAATTCATGTATTCCTTATATGTGTTATAAATGTATTCAGATATTGGTCAGGATCACGATCTTTGGAACATCAGACCAGTTTGCTTCCTTTCTGATTTCTAAAGACTGGCAGGGAGCCATGGAGTTTGGTGTCATTTTTGGTGGCTCAGCTTTGCAGCGTGACCTTGTAATTGAGGTTCTCCCCATTGAGAGCTGCAGCACAGCTCATCTGAAACATGGTGAAATTCAGTGCAGGGTTACATTACCATCCTTATGGGAGCTCTTACAAAACCACACTGGAACCTTCCACACAGACTTAGTTCACTACCCTGCAATAACCTCCTGTGTGGGGAGAGAATACCTCACGCCTTGCTAAGCAAGCTAATTTCCTCTCCCTCATCAACATTTTATTCCACTTTTTTTTTCCACAGGGAGTAAAAAAGGGTGACTCAAGCTCAAATTCTGTTGAAAACAAGGACAAAATTCTTGATTAAAAGCTGAGTTCAGAAGTGTTAGTATTTCACCCAGGAAGCATAGGGATAAAGCTTGTACTGCTCAGACACCTCAATTCAGGCTACATTCGAGTATCTTTTATTTGATAAGACTACTCTAACGTGACAACATTGCAGGTGTGAAAATACCATGAAGTTAGTGTGTCTATAGGCCTTAAGTGTTTATCTCTGAAATATCAGTATTTCAAAACCAGCACATTTTGAATCTCAAGTCTTCAAAGACTAAGTGGTGTGTCTGTGCTGAGGTTTTTAGCATTATGGGAATGCTTCACTTTCTCTGTAGTCATTTACAACTAAATGTTTTACAAAAGCATAGCTAAAACATAGCATATAAGGTAGCATTTGGGAAAACAGTTCATTAAAACAGAAAACCCCCTAATATGTACACTTTAAGACGCTGGTTAGAAAGGAGGCCCCCCTGACAATAGCTGTCTGTGCCATATTTCTATGAAGAGCACAAGTGCCATCCATGTTACTAAAAATGAAAAACAAAGCCATGGGAAAGCATTATTTCAGCTGTCATCACTTTGTTCATATCATAGTAATATGTACATAGTTACAACTATTGCTTGGTTTCCTTATTGTTTGTTTAGATCTTTTATATAGCAACAATGTAGTGAAAAACACTATGAAAAATAAGGAAAAGGTTTTTGATACAAACCCAGATATGAATAGCCTGACTTCAGATTATGATTTCCTTCTTCTAAGCACAAAAATTCAGACTCACTAACCATAAACTGAAATAATTTAGGCTTGGCTTTTAGCACATGCTAGAGGAATGCAGGTATTGCCATAAGACATCATAATGCAATGAGATTTGGAACCTTCCCTTTTAATTGTTAACTGTAAACATGTTTTCTTCTTCCATTCTGCTGATATTACAGATCATGAGCGTGATCTTTTTAATGTAAGTTCAGATGCAAATGGAAAGATTTATTACGGAGAGAAATTTTAAGTACAAAATTTAGGCACGGCTGTGTCTAGAATTTTTTGAGAACACAAGATCAGGAAGCCAAACAGATGAAGTTGAAGTTTACAGAGTTTATAAATCTATGCCTATGTCATAGTTCCACGGGGCATGTTGTTGCACCAAATTATTCTTTCAAAAAAACCCCCAAAAAACCAAAAGAAAACAAAACACAACCTCCCCCTTACAAATAAACTCCCTAAGATAATGAGGCTTGAAAATATGATACAGAGATTTCTGGGCTGCCTCAGAAATCTGGGAAATAGCTCCATGTATTTCTGGGATATGTTTACCTACACTATATCCTTACTGATGCTCAGGAGACTTTTGAGATGTTTCTAACTGACCTGGATCAAAATAATGATTGTTCTATCAATTTGCTAGCTTGGATGACTGAATGCTAGTGCATGGGAATGTTATCTGCCATTGTTTAATTTACTAGTAGAACACTGGTACCTAAGATATTTGCTGTCCAACACCATTCCACAGAAGATTTTCTGTCTGGAAATTTTGTGGGTCTATGGCAGATTCAGCACAATGTTCCATTTTTGAAGATATATTTTTTTAGGAAACTGGTAGAGAGCTCATCTGTGGCCATAGCAGTTTCTGAAAGAAGGAAGGAAGGGGAGGTTGACTGCACATTGTGGATCCAGATCACACACCTTATGAGTGTTGTTCAAGCACGGTTTTATCTTAAAATATAAAACCTGCAAATTTTCATCAATTGTTAGAGGATATTCTTTAAGGAATAGATGCACTATTCAGAAGAATTGTGCAGGGACACGAATAGAAATAGTAGGGCAGCTGTGACTCATGCCACCCTCTCAGATAGACCTGTCCTGCCTTGAAGGTGTCACCTTCTAGCTGAGGTAACAGTGAGGTCATGACTTTCACTTGATCATTATTAGGAGTACCATAATACTCAGATGGGAAAGAAGATATCACAGAGAAAATTTCATATCATTTCTCAAATTGCTTTGTTTTGCACCAGAAAGAAAAAACAAACAAACAAACAAACAAACAAACAAACAAACAAACAAACAAACAAACCACACCCTAAAAAAAGAAGGGTTTTAAATTATTTTTTTCATGAAAATAGAGAACAATGAAGTGGAAGAAGAACTCTGGTGATCCTTATGGGTCCCTTCCAACTCAGGATATTCTGTGAATTATTCTAGCCTATGAACTGCCCAAGAATGGCACAGAATTTGATGTATATCCTCAAGAGAAGTCTGTGAAACTTGACTTAGATGAGGGTAAATTCTCTGATGTGAACTAGACAAGTGAGAAATCTATTCCGTTACATATTCCTGGAAATTTATTTTGGAAAACTGATTGTTAATTTTTTAGTACCTTCTATCAAGATGTGTAGGATAGTGGCCTATTTTAATGTTTTTTTTTTCATCCAAGTTGTTCAGCAAGTTTCATAGGACGGAGACTAAATGAATTTCTAAGAGCTAAAGAAAAGAATTAGCCAGCTGAAAAAAAAATACTAACGAGCATAAAAACTATAAGCTGAAATACAGAGACAGTCACACACATTGGCAGAGCTATGTGAAAGTTCCCTTCTGAATTCATATTTGACTTAGACTTCTGTGATCTCCTCTCTAGAAGCAGTTGTATAACTTCCCTAAAATGTGTCCTTTCTTACCTAGCAATGTGGCTGAGGCTATTTCAGACTCTGTTTTTACTGTCTTGAGAGCCACTCTGTCCTTCTTTGATGGACACACTTGTCTCTCTCGTCTATTCATTTAGAAGGTTGTTAGAAAGGCACTTTACACAAACATTGCCTGGGCCCTGTCAGAACTCTAGTCACTCTCCCTTTCCTGCTGGTTATTTTCTTTTCATGACTGTTCTATTTTCCCCTTATCTATCAAACTGTATGTGATTCTTCTGCAGTTCAGATGATGACCTCAAGCACCACTGGCTGGACGTTCAAACAAGAGCTCTGCAAGCATCATGCACAAAGACAGACATTCCTATGATGCTGTTTTAGTGGGAAACAGGCGTGTGACAGCTCCTGCGATGTGGACCGCCCCACACGTTTCCAAAGATCTGTCTAAGTGTTAATGTTGTGTGGCAAAGTAAGTAATTAATTTTGCACTTCTGTGCTTGACTCAGAGCTAGATTACTCCTCTGGCAAATTTGCTGGTGGCTTCACAACCTGGATCAAATTGTAGAGATCCATGAACTAGCAACAATGTACATTTACTTTGGTGCCACTCCAAAAAGGAAAGAAGTTGCTTCCATCTGTGATCCTATTGCCAGATCTGAGTTCATATTAGAACTAGTCATTCAGATTGACACATGAAATATCAGCAGATATTCTGATTAGATCTGCTTTTTACTTATACTGTGGAAAACATTTCAGAAAAAAAGAATTCTGATTGAAATTGATGCTATGATGATAACAATCACAAATTCATTAGAGGAACCATACAGGAAGTAAGAAAGAAATGATAGAAAGCAAAATACAAGGGTTTCAAAAAAAGCTATCTGAATATGACTGTATGTCTTCTGAAAACTAGTATTTTCTCCTTGTTATTATTTTGCTGTTATTATATTTGATTAATTATTTACACTGCACTATATACGTGCATACATTTTTCAAAAGTGAGGTATTATTTACCCAGTAAGTACTATGTAAATCAACTTACAAGAACTGTTAAATATTTATAGTCTGTCTGGAAGGTTAGAAGAAGTGCAAGTTGTAGGGATTGCAACTGCATACTGATAACAACAGTAAAACCAAAAACATAAACATTGCAGAGGTCGAAAACATTTACTGTTTTCGAATTTTTTTTCTTGTCCCAAATCCCAAGATTTGAAAAAATACATTCTTTTAAAATATATCTGTTACATTCCACTGGCCTAGTAAATTGCAGCTTGCGTCTCACAAAGCTTTCATGCTTGAGATTTGGTCTGAATTCTTTAGCACTTCAAAGCATGACTGAAGAAGAGTGTGTCAGTAATTTACTGTCTCTTTGCATCTGTCACCTTGATTTTCTTCACCATAAAGCTTTAAATCTTGGACCTGGAAAAGGTGGAACCAAAATGCTGGTGCAGCTCTCTCCTCCTCCCGCTATCCTTGCAGAAAAGAGGGGAGAATACAAACCTCTGAGCATACAACCCTCCTAAATAAGGACTGTTTTTTGTTTCAACATAACTCTTTCAAGAGTTAGCAGATGTTTCAAATTGTATCTTCTAAAATGCTGATAACTGTGCATATCCCAGACTACAATCCTTTCCAGAAGTCACTTTACTTCCGAAATATTTATAAAAAGACCATATGTTGAATTTGTTCTTTGAGTTGAGGGAGGGGGAAGCACAACAATGCATCAATTTATAGCTGATTTTCATTTGCTTTTATTATTGTTCACTCAATAATCATTTTCCATGAAAACTGTATCATTCTTCACTTTCGGACTAAAATTTTATTCTTGCATTAATAATTTCAGCAGTTACCGAATCTGTTCCCATTTATAATCCCAATGATAACAACAGTAAGAAAACACACATGTAAACATGTCTAAGATACATAAATTTTTACATATTTATCCTTCACTTCTCTAATTTATAGCTGTTTGCCTTCCTGCTGCTAGATTGTACCCATGTTCTATGCTTAAACTGAGAAACTGGAGAGAAGAATAGGCTGTCACTTCATCGGATTGGAGGCAATCCTTGCTTAATTACTTGAGAAGTGTTGCTGTCTTTCTTGAGTCCCCTTTTATGTCAGGAAGCCAAGTAAAATGATACTAAATTGAGCTTCCCAAGGGGAGAACTGGGAAGATTTTGCAAGCCAGGCTTACATCACTCTCTTCATACCAGAACTGCACACACATGACGGGATCTCCTACCGCAAGCTCCGAGGACAGGGAGCTCTATGCTTGTGGTGAGCTTCACACAAGGAACATTGGCTGAGACCTGGCCAATGTGACACTTTATAATAAACAGGGAGAGGCCAATTAGGCCCATATGCCTGAGATTCCTTTCATCTAGCTTCTGTCAGATAAAAGGGCTGCTTTGTCAAGCAAAGCTCCTTTCCTAATCAGTGGGAAGAGATAAGCATCTCCAAAGGCAAACTGTTCAACATATTTTACACACCTAATGTGGTGATCTGAGATGAGCCATCATCCGGAGGTGCTCATCTCTCCCTGTTGCCTCAAGAAGGAGCTTTGGTGGTTAGATAGGCCACACTCCCAGGTGGCAGAAGGAATAAGAATTTGATCCTAGCCAGTCAGAAATAAGGACAAAATCTAAAGGCAGCAGTCTGGCAGGTATACTGAGAAAATACCTATGGCTTAAATTGTGTATTACATAGCACGCCATGCACTGATGGATGCAGGGCAAAGATCAGACTGCATGGCCAACCTGGATGCTGTTTGTACTGCCAATGTAGCACTGTCTGCCCTCGACTCTTATGCATGTACGTTTTTAAAAATAATAGACTAACAGCAGGCTCCTTTATCTTGTGTGTAAAAAGGCTTTAGGTACCTTATATGAAAAATGCTAGTGTCTCGTCACACTCCTTCTTTGTAACAGATCTTTCACATATTAGTTATTATGAGATAGTGGTATCATCAGGAAGTTGTATGTCTTATCTCTCAGCAGGTTACATCTTGATATGGTGATATGTTCAGGACACCAATTCGACATGTACATGTTTCTTAGGAAAAAGTTTCTGTTCAGAGTCAAGATGGAATCAAATCAGTATCATAGCATATTTCATGTTATCAACTATGAAAGAAAGGATTTCAACACTAGATCTGTTTCTCAGGCATTCAATTTGAGGAAAAGAATTAGCATTGCAAAGAGAAAAGGGAGAATAGTGATTTTTTTCTTCTGCATTCATTGTCTTGAATCAGCCTATTGTCTGGGGCTGTACGTGTGTGGGAGTGCAATTCACTGGTGGTTGAATTCAACTCTCAGTTCTTTCAGCTGTGTTTTCAGCCTCTGATTTCCTATATTTCTCTCTGTAGTTTTAATAATGAGGGAGATTTTAGGACAATATGTTCTACATTTTCTGCATTATTGAGCTTTCTTCATGGCCTCTCCAGAACAACAAAACAAGACTAAAGCTTCAACAGTGTGAAACCAACGCTAATAGATTAAGTGGCAGCACCAAAGAAACCCAAGAGACTCCTGGGAATATACCATATTCCATATCTCTGTAATGAAAAAATGTGATATTCATGTAGTCATACAATTTGCAATCATTGAGGTACTTGTTTTAATCATATCCCCACCTAGTTAATTTTTAGTCCTGGAGGCAATGCTTTGGCCTTTTGTCTCTAACTCCTGGATCTGCTGGTATTGACATAAGGTCTCTTCCCTTCAGCAGCACTTTGAACACACACGTGCAGATTTCCCTGCATACATGCATGTATTTATGTGCACAAATCCGTGAATATGTGGTAGGTCACACCTTGTGACATACACCTAACAGATTAATTCAATAGTTACCTGTGTTATAAGACTGAAAGAAAGGGAAACAGCAGCTAAAGGCAGTAGTGACAAGAACACTATACAGAACTAGAAAAATCTGAAAACCTGACAAGGCAAGCAACAAGCCTTTTAAACCATGAGAATAATTAATGATTAGGATATTTACTAAGAAATGTGTTAAATTTCTCACCCGACTAGAACACCTTATTAGTAAAGGTTCCAGTGATTTCTGATCTTAAAGTCCATAAATTTAAACAACAGACTTCAAATTAAAGCATGTAGGGAAATAAAGAACATTTCTTTAAAATTAAATGCAAGTGAACAGATGCAGTGGTGCAGCCTGATAGCTGCAAATGTCAGTAAAAATGAGCTAGAAAGACAACAGGTAAATAAATCAGCATACTGCAGAAAGTTATCTGAGGATTTTACTCCTTCATTGAAAGCCAAGGTGCTATTGCTACGTTCCTTTATTTTGTATTGGCTTGCCTTCATTCACGTGGATTGTGTAGCACAAAATGAGAATTTCCTGAGGGGAATAACTTAATATTAATGGCAGAAAGTTTGCCTGCAGATGGAAAGTATAAGGACTTTTCCCACAAGCATTTGTAGAAACATGAATTTATAAGGCAAATAGTCCATAAGGGCTAAATTATGATCAAATGCAGGGAAACTAGATGTGCTTTGTGCTTCTGATAAGCACTGAAAAGAAAATGAGCCTTGGTCTTTGCATAAAACATATAAAATATGTTCTGTTCTCTTTTTCTTGCTCTTGCTTCCAGCCAGATATCTTTAATGTCTTATTAGATGACTCTGAAAAAGGGAGGTAATTTAACGTGGCATAAAACTCTGGAGAGATGATTTCAAAGGGGTCAGTTATAAATAATGCATAGTATCAATAGCTGTTACTTAAAAAAATGATTCACTGATTTTAACTGGAATATGCATTTAAACTAAAGATGTCTTGCCTACCCAGTTCCTGTCTCCATCTCATTCATAGTTTCACATATTCTGGGAACTATAGCGTAGCATATTAAGATTATGTAGCTATGTTTATGAAAAATCTTCAACTTATAAATAAAAACCCAAATCCCATATGTAAGCCAGCAAACATCTTCTGATGTTCAAGAACTGAAGCAATTTTCTAAATATGTCATAAATTAACTTCTCCCTGCAGTTTGCTGGGAGGTACATCAGTGTGATGTGTGCCTTGAGAAAGGCTGCTCACATGGCTGTAATAATAGATATAATCTTGGTTATCCTGACATGTCCAGAAGGAGGTTTCCCAGGATTGTTCTGCATTAATGGCACTTTAGACATCTCTACATTGTAATAAATCAATGATCAGTGAAGAGGTAAATCATATGTTGGGAATCCTCAGGCCACAGAGATTTAGTTAAACAAACAAAAATCTGTGTAAGATGTGTGTATGCAAATCACATTACTTCTAAGGAAACAGTGCTTTCAGTATTGACGAGTAAGTGATTTGTTAGTTGGTGTAGTGTAAAGATTGTTTAGGAAAAGGGATTTTTCCTAGTAACAGTGGCTCAATAATGCCAAACTGAAATCAGGCCTAGCAAGTCTGTTTTCTGTTAGTAAAGCCATTATTCATCTACTGTTATAATTTCTGATTTCTTCTTCTCAAGCACTCAATCTCAGTGTGTGCCTTTGTTACAAGTTTATTTTAACATCACATGGGCTCTCTTCTATCTGAGGGTCTTTACACTGTGGTTTTCAGAAGGCAACATGGCCAATCACCTTACTACCATCAGTTTGTGCACAGCTTTGAAATTAATATCTCCCAAATAAAGAAAACCACAAAATGAAGTATCTGTTTCTATAGGAAGATTGATAATGCATGGGACTCAAATGATGCCTGTGGCCAAGGCTGGACCTTGAACAAGATGACTTTTGGATCATGAAAAAGGCATACGTGTAGGATGGGCTGTGTAGGTGTGGGAGATGGCCCTGTTGCTGGGAGACCACAACAGTTACCCCGCAGGAGAGGAGGGACAGCTGCAACAAATCTGGGATCAGGATGCATCCCTGATAGACACTGCATAAAATTACACAGTGGAGCTCAGCAGACATCTTTGCAAGTCAGTAAAATGCTGAAGAATAAGGAATATGAAGGCTAAGGACTTGAGAGGCTTTGGTCTTGTGGCAAGAACAGAACTGCGACAAGAGAAATTTATGTTCAGTTCCTGCTCCATTTGTGGGCAGCATTATGGGGCGGAAAGTAAGCTCTTAAACTTACATTTTGCAGTGTTCTCCAGCTATCGAATAGAGATGGGACAATTCAATATTGTGAGATTTTCTAAAAATAAATTTATTACTGGAATGTTCCATTTTCAGATGTGGCAGCTATAGGATCATATAAGTACCTTTTATTATAGGGGAGAAAATATAAGAATAAACTATAGAACTTATCAGTTTTAGTTCCCTGCTTCCCAAAGCACGAGCAATGAAACTATCAAATCAACAAATGCCTATTTCATTTCTCTTCTTTTTGAAGTGGAAAATTAAATCTCAGTCACAAAATATTCTGAAAGTGTTATTTTTTTCCTAATTGATTTAAAACACTTGCTTTCTAAATCTGAAAAGTTGCAAACAACATCCACACTCCGATTTTCTTGAAAGAATTCTGCACCATATGTAAGCTGTTAGGCATCTGTTTTGTCCTTGTGTACATGTCAAATCATACTCCAGTTCAGTCTTGATTGTCCTATTGTGGATCAAAGCCATGTTTTGCAAAAACGCACGACGCTGAAGCTATGCTCACTTACAGCCTCGCTGTTAATGCCACCAAAATAAATTCTATCAACTTCCTTGCTTCAGCAAACAGCTGACATTTCTTTTGGCAAAACGAACCACAACACTCCTGATCTGACGTCAACGGGCTGACAACGGCTTTGTACCAGATGAAGCTGTTCGTGGCTGAAGTGGTGCTGTGCACCAAACCACATGTACCACTGCTGTTCTGAATGGCAACAGAAGTTTTCACAGTCTCAATAATTTTCTAGGGTTTTTTATTCACACTAAAATTTGGAGCTGTGCACCTCTTTTGATTTTGAAATAAATGGAATTTTTAAATACCAGTGTCGAACATGCTGTATGTTTGGTGTGCTGGACCCAGGGGGCGTTTCCTTGGAAATTAAGACATTCTGATTAAACCTCATATTACACTTCTCTGGTAAATTTATTTACCAAGAGCTTTCATATCTTTCTATAATTGAATAAATAGAAGTGAATTATTTAATTTTCATTTTCTTTCCTCAGTGAAATATCAGTTGTGATTTTTGCCTTGTTCAGACTACTTTTCTTCCATGAAAACAGTATAATATTTCTGTTCTACTAGACCACAAAGCAGGCTTTCATTTCAGGAAAGGTCGTTTTATCATCTGCAGTCCTTCAGGTAGCAAAAATTTAAAGTGTTTTCTTAGTAATGGAGAGTACATGCTTCTGCCTGAAAACTAAATTCTAAGACACTTGAAAAAAATCTTTAAACAAATTTGTAATTTTTATTAATTACTGAATTCTTATACAAGTCAAAGGAATTCTAGGAAAAAAAAAAAAAAAAAAAAAAGGAGATTATTTTAACTGGAAGGTCAATTTCTAAGTATGCTTTAAAGAGCATTTCAAAGTTATTCAGTGTCCTGTACCTGACTTAAGGTCCAACTTAGTTGTCATTCCATCAGAGCTTTGTTTGCACTCCTTGTTGATCACCAAGTCTTGATGTACTTGTCTAACTTTAATTTCCTCTGTTGGCATTGCAGTTACACTGTACAATGGGTTCTTCACGAGGCTGCACAACGCAATTTCCATATCATGGGACCCAGCACTCTCTAATGTTTTGTTGATCCTGCTGTTCCATCCAATGCAGCTATGCAGCATTTCCCCCAAATTTACTCAGATGTCATCTTCATAAATTTCTTAGTCATGATTGCTTTCATCTGTATGATGGACCTTGTTCTAACTCTTTTTAAGCAATCTTCAACTATCAGGAATATATATTGCCCACCAGGAAACTACCTAAATAATGTTGCAACCAACCTCCCTATAGGACATTTGTCTGTTCTCAATGAGAAACAGGAGTAATATCTCCACAATGCAAGTTCTGCAGATTAAGGTGATGTATACATTTTTGTAAAGATCTTCCTCTTTTCTGAAAACTTAGGAAGTCATCAACCGTCATTTTAAAAAGTGTTAACTGTCACAGGCAAGCCTGGCAAAATTCAGATTAGTTTAACATCTTTTTCTGGTCTGGGAATCTAAATCTATATGAAAGTTGCATCTGTGCATTTGGTCAATTTGCAGCTTAAAGTTGTGTAAAAATTAAAAAAAAATTGTGTGGCCACCACTAGCCTTAGGATGCTGAAAATCATAAAACTAGAGCAAGCCACAATGTCACAGAGGTATTTCTCTATAAGTATTGTCAGTAAGTAGGAGCTGGTTTATGCTTTTTTAGCAAGGAATACAGATAAAACATCCAGAAAGGGACAGACTTGTGTCAGGAATGATAGTTGTCCACTTTATAATGATTCATGTAATTTGATTTTAGTGCCTTTTTAAATAGTCATTTGCCACTTCTCCCTTGGTAGAAATAGAGAACAGAAAATGCATGTGGCAAACAAACATTTATCGCCCTCTAAGCTGCATTGCATGGGACCCCGAATAACATATGATTTCATATCCTGGGTTATTCGAAAATTCAGAGCCTCTGAGGGGTTGAGGATTGCAGTTCAAAAGGCAGCTGAGGGGCTTTTGTACTGAGCATTGCTGTCCTGTCTAGATACAGAATGTTGGGTTTAATGGTTCTGCCTCCCACTTTCTGGAAAATTCTCATATTAGTTTGTAATTATTATTTTTGACAATATTTAAGCAAAAATTACCTCAGTTTTTCAGAGAACGAAGCAAATACCCAAGAACACCATATGTGTGCTTGGCCACCAATTAATGACATAGCTGTATAATGGCATAGCTGCATAAACAGTGCAGAGGGAGGAGGTCAGTCTGAGAACAAAAAAATTATCTAAAGGCTATGATCTTGTTTATGAACAGATTGATTCATGTAAATTCACTCAAAGTTGGGAATTGTTTAATGATTCTGTTATGCAAACAAATCTGCTATACACATTGTTTGCAAGATATCAGTGTAAGTAGTGAACCTTCATCTTACGTGGCTGGCTATATAAAGCACGTGGCACAGCTTTGATCCTTAGTTAGTAGACTTCGGCTGCAGAAAGTGGTTTTACTTGAATATCAAGTGACTTTTTATGATTTCACTGCCAAGTAAAGTTTTATATATAAACAAATCACTGCAACAAATGCTAAATATCATTAATATTAATGAATAATATTAATATTAAACACGATTTCCTGCTTTAAGATTTTATTTTAAATGTAATTGAAATGCAGTTCTATGGGATACTAATGATGTGTTATTTTTATTTAATGAGGATTCCATATATTTACCATCAGTGCAGAATTAAGCTGCCTCACTGAACAGATTTTACCTGTTCTCAGAATTTCCAGTGTAATACACTTCATGCCTGCCCTTGATCCTGTCATTGTTTGGGTCTTATCATTGTATATGGCTATTGACTGCAACAAGTCATGACAAGATTCACCGTCACATTAGCAAAATTCCCCAGCTGAAATCTTGATCTGTTAGACAAAGGAAATATAAGCATAAGTTTCAATAAGGACAAGATTTATAGGTCTAGGACAGCTAATGAATGTTAAAATTTAAGCCTAGGTTGCTCATTCAGGTGGGAAGAAGGAGTGAATACTGATAATTCAAGTATTGTCTATGTCTATATAAAATGCTTATGACACTGCTAGAGTAGCTGCTTAGCATTTGCTGCTGAAATCAAGACCATTTATAGCAGTGTCAAACCAAAGGATTTACTCCATCTGAAGTAGCTGAAGTAGGTGCCCAGAATTCCTTCTATGTACATAGCTATTCCCTGTCCCACTGGCAAAATAACCCAGTTGGTTCATGGAAAATGTCATGCAAGTCAGAGTGTACAAATGCACTGAAAGGTGAAGGGCATCACAGACTAAATTATTATAATACCTTCTGCTGTGTCTTACAGATAAACCGTGCTGTGCCAGGCTGACTGGCAACGTTTTTATTTTGTAGTGACTGTATTTAATTTTATGTAAGAAAAGACAGCAGCAACAGATATTCACAGAGGGAATGACTGGGCAGATAGTGAAGGCTATAGAGCATTAGCAATGCTAAGAAGTCTCAAACAGTCCTTAGAGGAATGGGAGTTTCATAACAAAGTCTGAATGTGTCTCAAATATCATGCTGACGTTTGTCACCAATGAATTTCCCACACTGTGGGAGTTTTAAAGAATGACTTATTGGCTTATTGGCCTACTCAACCCATGCACGCAAATCCGAAGAGACAGATTCACTACATTTTTGCATATCCTTAATATTCCAAAGCCTTAGGATTCAAGTATTGCTCACAGGTTGGTGAGCCTACAAATGCAAGAGTGTGGGGAAGGACTGGGAACACAATCAAAACAGAAATTACAAGACCAGTCATTGTAGTCCAGAGTGTTATGAGGCAGCACAGAATAAATAAGTCATTCAGAACAAAGTGTCTCATTCTGGAAATTAAGACATTTTAAAGGATCAAGTATGATTGCATGGTTGTGTGCTACTTGACTGAGATTTTCATCCTGTAATTTTTAAGCAGTGTCAGAAAGAGCAGATAAAGCTGCTTGCTTTGCCACATTTAATCTTGAATTGTCAAGTAATTTTAGTGTTGGAAAGTTCTTCAAATATTTCTCTTTCCTTTATGAAAAGTACCACTCCCTGCTCACAGTGGATTATCCTGCCCTAGTGACCTGTCCTCTGGAATATCATCACAGGATGTCCCCGTGGACAGCCCTCAGCTCCCAGTGCCACTGCAGCCACTAACACCGAGTTCACGGGCTGTCAGTTATGGAAGATCATTGCTTTCAGGGAACGCTCCAAGGCCGTCAGTCAGATGTCACCAGGTTGGTCTCTGTCCAGCCCACGCAGCCTTTCCTTCCCTCAGAGCAGCTCTTTAGGCTTCTGGTTAAAGTGCCTACACGTGGGAGACAAGACCCTTGGTCAGTAGTGGCTGTTCTCAGGACAGCTGAAAGAAGCCTAGGTATTTTGATCTGGACTGTTTTAAATGTTTCTATCAAAATGCACTTCTCATTGAAAATTGCTAACCTTTTTTTCTATGATCTATTTTTTAATAATACTTTTAATGTACTAAATGAAAATTTAAACCCACTTCATTACGTAGATGAATATGTAGTATTTTTATTTCATTGTTTCCCACTTTTTTGCCTTTGTCCCATTTTTCCAGGTTAAAAGACACATAATGAAAAAAGCAAGAGTAAAAACTAAAAGTTTACAGATATGTACTTCTTACATTAAAAGTTTCAAAATTCTTTCAGTGATCCAAGTGAAAGGAAAAGAGGCTTAGTATAACATAGTATCTACACTTCCACATAAATTATTTACACTTGAAATTATTTTTTCATCTGTTTGGAGAAACCATGAAACTTTGGAAAAGAACTGTCACAAATACTTGAAAATCACATCCCTGATGAAGTTATTGTCTTCAATGCAGCCAAAAATTTGTCATCTCTGTGTAGGTCTGTTACACAAAAATAACAGTATTCAGTAGGGGGATTCAGGTGGGTTTATTTTTACTTTTTTTTCAGGCAAGTTTGTTGCTGCTTAGGTGTTAAGTATTGCTAGGGTTCTGCAAACTTGAAAATGAGTGTAGGAAGCACACACACTGAAGGGCTTCCAGGGCAGAGAGGGAGCATCAGGGAAAGATGAACAGGTCACAGGCAGCTTGGAAGATGAAAGAAAGATAGCAACATGTGTATGGCTCTCCTGGATACTTCCAAACAGATAAAGAACAAAGCAAAACATAAATCAGTGGCAATCAGGAACACAGGTTTCACTGTCTACTCTTAGAACTGGGTTTCTTGAGGACGGACATGTCTCAACAAGTGTGTTGCCAGTGCACAGAAATACCCTGCTGTTTGGTAATCCTGCTTTGCTGCTCATGCCAGCACCATTTTTCTTCATTTGAGGTACTGGGGGTTAATACAAGGCGAGATTTTTCAACCTATTTAACCACGTGTTGTGAAGTTGGTTGACCTTTGACTGCTAAGTGCTGACAGGGTCCTGTGAACCCTAGAAATGATAGCAAGATGTTATTCTACTGGTGAGGTGCAAGCAGATAAAGAACAAAGTAGCAATAAATCAGCAGAAGCCAATTAGGGCACTCCCACTCCAAAAAATTTGCAAGGAGGAGAGGAAAAGAGATGAGCCATGATTATTATGCACATTGGAAATCTGTCACAGTCATAAATTTGAAAATAAAACCCCTATTGCTACAGGAACTGGGCAAATTGTCAGTAAACACTCCAGAACCGGGGACTGGCAAAACTTTATCCCAGAATTAATGTTTTGGAAGGGTAAATACATCCAACAAAGACCTGTTCTTGCTACATTTGTATTGTATTTTGGCATTCCATTTATAGTGCAAGAAAGTTTCTGCTGTTTTTTCCCCAGATATGATACTAGGAGAAGTCTGAATAAATAACACAGAAAAAATGGGAGAAATCTTGATCTTATTTATCTATTTTCCAATTTGAACAGGAGTTCTATACTAGTAATGAGGATTAAGAAATCCTGGGAGACAGCCTTGAGCCTGAGAAATGGCCGCATGCTGCTTGAGCTGCTACAAAAATTTGTATGCATAATTAATGCTTAAGGAAAAATCTTCTTCAGTTTCAGGTGTCTGGGCACCCTGTGGTTTCATTAATTTAAACAAACAGGAATCAGCTACTATTAAATGGCTGTTTCTTGATCCCCCATGTTAGAGATAAAATGATTACATAGAAAAATAGTTATTTCTCTCACTTTTTAGATGGCAAAACCAAATTTGGGAATGCTTTGAAGCATTGATAGGAGTCACTGAGAGTATAACCCAAGGGCACCCAAAGGGCACTGCTGAAAGTCAGTGTAAGCCTGGAGAATGGGCAAGAAGAAACATCATGTTGAAAACTGTCCTGTTCTTAGTGCAGGGAAGCTTTTCACTTCCTTTAAAGCACCGACAGGGTCACAATGACTGATTCAGGATCTTAAGACACAATTTTCAAAGCATCTGAATGATACCTAGGAGCATATTATCATCAACATTCAATGGAACACAGTTATTCTACTACCTTGTTCCTGTAGAAAATGTCGGTTTCTCTCAAGGCTGTTCTAGCCCTTGGTACATAGCCATGCCTATGTTCTAACTTGTTGGGTCATTCACCTGTCTGATCTCCAGGAAAGAAATGTAAAAATGTTCAGGCAACTCAGGGTCACTGTTTCCAAAGCAAATTGTTTGTTCTTGCCCTATGCTGCTTTTTGTTTTGGATTTTGTCTGAAATAAATAATCAGGACTTGTGGATTCACCAATTTGGTGTAAGAACTCCATAGATAAAATACACAATTCTTGTGAATAAAATGTGAATATTTTTTTTCTTGACAAGACAAATTTGAAGGTAATGGACACATTTTCTGATTGTTCAGTCACACAGGCTTTCCACTTCTTTTAGGAAGCAGAATAACACCTATTTTTTTTCAAATTTTCATTTTCTTACCTTTTCTTCATATATTCTTCAACTGTGCTTTATCTGACATATCTCCAAGAGGTGTGGTCTCCACATGAATGACTTAATCATTCACTAAATTTTGAAAGTAGAGGGTCCAGCCCTATAACATCAGAAACTGTGTATAATTAATACAAGCAATAATTTTTGTGAACATATTCTGTGCATTTTTGTGATATTTTTATTGCTAGTTTTGGAGTAACTGGGAAAATATATAGGGAATATATACATTTTTCCATACGTGGTTTTGGTATTGGATGTGTTTTTGTTCTACAGACTAAGATGAGAAACCTGAGAGAGTTGAGTTGGTCCATTGATCAAAATATTCATTTCTGAGAAGCCCATGATATCATAAAATTGTACAAAGGGGAAGAGTATATAAATCAGACAATCACTTTCTGGTGTCTCATTCTGTGTATAAAGATTATTACTAACAGAAGAAAAAAGTTAGGACATGCAAGATACAGAGGTAATACTAAGGATCTGATTACTTTCCTGTCTTCCAGTCTTATAACTTTTCTGCACCTGTTGAATTGTGGCGTGTTGTATTTCCCACCACCTGTCAACAGCTATTGAATGTGCCACCCAAATGTTGATTCATCAATGTTTTCGGTAATACTGCTGCTGTAAGAGGTAGAAGAAAGGTTGTTAATGCCCTTGGAGATAAAAGCAGACTAGTTGAATGAAACTTTTTTGTTTTAATTATACTCCAAGTCCTCCTTCCCTTCACTGAAAGAAATTAACCTGCTTCTGGCTGAATTTGCAAACACAAGCACGAAATCCAAATTTTTAGTTGAAAATTATCAATGAAACATTATGTAACAAAGTTTCAACTTTCTTGATTAAGCCATTTCATATTGATTTCCTTTTAGCAGGGAAATGTTATGTGATGGGAAGCTAGTAACACATTTGATGTGTTAGTTTCCATTGTAACACCTACCAGGAGCTTTCGCTGATGGGCTGGAAGGCACTGGTTAGTAGCTCAGTACTCGACATTGAACATGGCAAGAAACAACTTGTAGTAAAGATGGATGACAGGAGACAGAGTAAGTTCAAAGATTATGGAAAGCAGCCAGAAGAAATCAGCTGTGCCCTACAAAGCCAGAAATCTATGTGTGAATACGAGTATTCCTCTCTGATAGACAGTTTTTTAAAGCCTCTCAGGGACCAGACATGTCTCAGTATTTTCCATGCACTGGTAGAGTTTCCTGCCTCTCCTTTGTCACGAGCGGCAAAGACATGCCTTGCACAGCTCACAACGGGGATCAGCATCCAAAGTGAGGTTCTGGGACATATGGGTACTGTCTTACTTATACACAAACCACAAATGTATCATCACTGCACAGGATGCCACCCTCGCTGCTCAGCCTTACTCCTCCATATGAGTGGTGACTCCCCTACAACACTTTGAGCAAAAGCAACAACAGCCACCTCCTTCCATTTCCTTGCACTCCCAAATCTACTCTTCCTCCTCTGATCATTTTCAGGGTCGACTGTGTTTTTTGTGCACAGCTCGGAATGTCAGTTTGTCACTGAAGCTGCTCCATTGTCTGTGGGGTGTTGCTCAGGCTGTGTCCAAACGCTTTGGATTTGGCACTAAAGGGAGGAATCCTGTCTGGCTCTTTCTGGTCAACAACAGCACTCCCAGCCAACAGCTGACTCAGTACCTCCACTTCCAGGCTGTGAAGATGAGTCACCTACCCTGATTCCAAAAATGCTTTTTGATTGTTCAGGTCCTGAGTCCAGATCTTATCAAAACCGTGACTCTTCTCAACTTTTCTACTCTTAAAAATACCATTCTTCTCAACTTTTCTACTCTTAAAAATACCATTCTTCTCTCAGAAACAAAAAATAAATGGGCGTTGTTTTAACATTTACCCATAAAATGGCAGGTTTTTTGACTAATGACAAAAAATTTCCAATTTTAGGCTAATATTATTCCCATTGGGAGATCTGAAAATATTTACAAAAAATCCTTTACCTAAATGTGATTTTGTTTGGAGCTAAGTGAAATAGCTTTTGACAAGGAAAAAAAGGTATGCCTTATAATAAAAATCCTATTTTGCACATGAATTTGATTCAGATTGCACAGATAAATGTTTAATATTTTCATTCCTCACTCATGCAAAGTAAGGCAGGTAAAAAAAATCCTTAGAAATACATGCATTAAACTTGGAACCTTAGCTACTCTGTGTGTAATGAAACTAGTTCTCTGCATTCAAAGTACACCTCAGTACAGTGCTTGAGGACTTAGTAGAGTGTCTGGTGTGAACCCTATCTGTTGGCAGGTAAATGGATGGGGAATTGTGTTTTAAATGTTATTGAAAATTGTTTTGTCTATAGCTCACTAATTGGTCCATATTATATTTCGTTAGTGATGTAAACTTCAAATGATCTGTTCTAGTTCACCTCAGTTGTGAAACATTTAGTGAAAAACAAACTGGCACATATCTGGATTAAAAAAAAAAAGAAACAAAACTCTAAAGGGATTTTTCTCGTTTACCAAGATACTTTAAATTTCTTGAGAGATAAGAAGAGATATACAATTCTGTGGCTGATATAAATGTTGTCATGCTTTCATTCCAGTGCAAGTACAACTCAGCTAGGTTACCTTTACAGTAATATTCTGTTCTTAAAATATATAAATGGAAAAAACCCTATAATCTGTTTGAATTGATCTTCAATAATAAATGCAAACCCAGTAACTTTCAGGTTTAAAGGAGTTTTGAAATTTGGTATGTTTTCATTGTGATACTCCTGCATTATATGGTAATAATGTTAAAGGCCCTTGTTGAAAAATGTATTTCATTTCTTTGCAGCTAGTGACTGAATTACTGAGTATTCAGACACAACCACAGGAAATTGGCAGGTGTGTCCTACACAGAAATGGGAGGGGACAGAAAAGTCCATTCCTAAAATGTATATATTTATATACATTTATACAGGGCATTATGATTATTTCCCTTGGCACAGAGATACCCCAGTAAATCAAAACACTTGTTTAAAGAATAGCAATGATATTTTTTGATTCTACTTTACTGTGTGAGTCTCCAGGAAGGTGCTAGAGGATGACGGAGAGAATATATCTTCTTTTATATTCCTGAAATTTCTATTAATTCCAACTGTTCCTCTGGATCATCCTTATAATTTATTTAATATAATTTGTACCTCAGTAATCATGTAATAGCATTATAGAATGTTTTTGGTTAGAAGGGGTCTCAAAGAGCATTTAGTTCCAACTCTCCCACCACGGACAGGGATGCCATCCAGTTCACCAGGTTGCTCAGGGCCCCATCCAACCACGAACACTTCCAGGGGTGGGGCATCCACAACTTCTCTGGGCAGCCTGTTCCAGTGCCTCACTGCCCTCTGAGTAAAGAATTCCCTCCTAACATGTCTTTCCACTCTCAAGCTTTTCCGGTTTCCCCTGGATATCATCCCTTCCTCCTGTTATGTGATCTGCACCTCTCAACTTGGTGCCATTGCAATTAGTGGACCCCTTCCTTGAGAGATAAAATAAATGTGAAGAATATCTGCAGGATTATCAAGATGTTTGAGATTTACTTTTCCATTAAAAGGAAGTAAGGAAGTTCACAGTGTCCAAACGTGTTTTTCAGTCCAGTGCTCCAGACATGGATTATTGGACCTTTCATATACCATCAAGGATGGATACCTGGAAAACTTTATGCTTTTTATGGTTTGAGTTTTATATTGTGAAAGACATGCTGTAGGGTCTAGGACAGCTCACATTTTTAATCAGTTATTCAAAAAGTCTTACAGTTTTCTTCTTTAAGTGGAGAACAAACATGAATACACAGAATTCAAGACTATAAAGAATGTTAAAGTAACATAGAAAACTAAAAACAGTAGAAAAATGACCAAACATAATATGTTTTGATAATGAGCTGTGCCAAGCTCCGTTTCAGACAGAGCTGTGTCTGTGGCTACATTAGTCTGAGTTGTATCACAAGAGTGGTATAGGATGAGAAAGGGTTCCTGGAAGGGGGGGATACAGCTCTTCCCACAGCTCAGTGCTCACATCCCCATTGCTCAGACTGCCCATGTTTCATGCTCAGAGTACAAAGAGCCTGGGCTCCCATCTGGGCTGTGAAAGCTATCAGAACTTCCTCCTCCCCCAGTGTTTATTTTCTTCTGTCATGGTATATTCTCTGGTATACAATACCTTGGTCTGACCTGGCAGTGAGAGATGGTGCCTTGCTTTGGGTGGGTCAGTAAAAACAAGTCTGACAAAGAAAGCACGGAGCACTCTCAGTACGGACAGAGCATTGCTGGCAGTCTCAACCATGGTGGTAAAGTCAGAGAGGTGACAGATTTAGACAACAGGGCTAGGCTTTCATCAGTTAACTCTGATCAAGTGTCTGAAGGTCCCAGATAACCTCCTTGACATCTGAGCAACAGAACAATATGTAAATGAAGCTTTCATCATTCAGTGAAATTAGAATAAACAATAATTATATATTAATTACCAGTATATAATAATATTATATGCTAAATAAGTTAGTGAGCACAACCATCAAAATATTTCCTAAAGACACCTTTGGACTTAACCAAGAGCCTCTTTCTCTTTGTGCAAAGATGTCCTACATTTGCACCAAGACTTCCTTGCATTGCTTTGTTAGGAAAAATAGCCTGTAGATATAGGAGAGAAGCCCTCAAGAAAATTGACATTTGCAGTGCTGGTGCTTGTTTCTAGCAAAAGAAAAGTGTTTTATAGCTGTATTCCCAAATATGTTTCTGACACCTCTTCAGTGAACCTAATCTTCGTAGACAGCTCAAGTTGGACCCATCTGCAGCCTTCCCTCTTCCCTTGGCTCCTTGCTGCTCTTCAGCCTTATCAATAACTTTTCAGTTTCTCCTGCTGCTCTCTTCCAAACCTGCTAAAAGCTCCCTTAAAACTGTTTTAAAGAGGGAATAATAAAAAATATCTTATAAAATCTAAAATCATAGCAACAGCAAGGAGGGGACAACATCTAATTACTTTTGTTTGCAGCATATCTGACCTTCAGAGGTTTTCAGTCAAACTGGAAAGTTCCAAACTGATTTCAGAATGAGTGAGGTATTAATGGCAAGAGCACAAATTTCTTTAAACAAAAATAGACAATCCTTGGCCTTTGCAATGTCTGTACAGAAATCATCTAACAGCACTGTTCTAAGTTCCAAGCTTTACATTTATTTCAATTTGAATTGTAGAATTATTTGTAGCTTATAGAATTATTTGTAGCTCTGCAAGGTCATCCACTGATATCTGATGCTTTTCACAGCAGCCAAACTAGTAGCAATATTTGGGTGATAGCTGAAGCGCAGGGAATGATACCATAAAAGTGACATTCTTTATGGATCCCATTCTCAATTGTTTTGTTGCAAAACCTGAGGTTTGTGTTCTAGGCTTAGATTTAGTTTATATCACACAGAATAAATAAAGTATCTTCATAAGGAATCTTAGGGTTCTAAGCCCTTTAGCTAAGACTGAACATGACAAATATAGGAACAGGCATGGGAAAGGCAGCTTTTATCAGCTAACACACACAATATCCTGTGAACTGCACATGGCTGCATACAGAGTCACACAGAATCACAGAATGGGAATGGCATATGATTGGTACTAATACTTGTGGCCTGTTAGAGGAACTTCTTTTGTTGAGTAATAAAACTCTTTTTCACTGCAGTGAGGAAAGAAAATCTGCAGCCTATCAGTTGTGCCACCACACATAAAGGAAGGTGGTGAAAGGTTGAAGTTTATTGTATGTGGAGTGTCTTTGGGGTATACAATTTGTCCCCCCGGTTCATTTAGACAGCATTCTCCAGATAGCATTCCAGAGTTTATTTTATATGCTATACATCCTTACTCCTCTCAGATCACGCACTCTGAAAGTTCTCCCTTTTCTCTTATCATGTAAAAGATATTCATCTTACCCCAGTCCTTTGGCCTAATGAAGACCCTTTTCTTTCCAGCAGGAAGTTTAAGAACTGAATTCATATGAGGAATTTCAAGAACATCTCTCAAAAAGATGAAACCCACTCAGGACACATTATAGGAAATAATTTATCATTCCACCTCTTGTATACAATCAATAACACTAAAAGACTGTCTTGTCATCTTATCAGGCTACATAGGTTTTAGCAGTTCCTTTATTAAGCCTGGAAAAGAAGGCAAGGAGAGGGGGATTCTTTGAACATCCAAACACAGTGTCACACTGAGTGTGATCCTGACACTGCCCAGGGAACCAACTATTCTTTGTTTACAGATGGATCTGTGATAACCCGACAGCTCAGATGGAAGGTCACTCCAGAGGACAAACAGGGAGTTCTTTTCCATCATCCCTGAATCCTGGAAATGGCGAGGTTGACCACCCTGGGTATCAAGGCTCTCTGTTAAATTCTACTTTTCCTGCTGACAGAAGTATGTGGAATGTGATCAGAAGATATTTGGGCAATTTGTCTTCTCTTACAAGTAGGAGGGAGAGGGAAGGGTGGACAAACCCCTATGAGGTATCTGGAGGGAATTTTATTTTGATAGATAAAATAATTCAGCCATGAAATTTTACAGCTTTTTGACTGCAGGGATAGCAATTGTGCAAGGCTGTTTTGGATATCCGTGTGCTAGCAGGTGTACATAATCATTAACACCACATGTGATATGAGAACTGCACTAGAGGCAGTAAATGTTATCCCACAGAACGACCTGAGCATGTCCAGGCCAACATTTCACCCTCAGCTGCTGAGTCTGTGGGTGTCATCACAAACTGCAAAGGGTTTGCTCTTCCTTATTCACAAAAGCACAGCTTGAGCAACAGGCTAGAAATAAATGCATTACAGCTTCTCCAGCTGTGGTAAACCCTTACAGGCCTCCTCAGAAAGATGGTCAGAGAAGCATTCACTTCTGGTAGACCAATAGCTGATCTTGGTTATACTTGGTTCATTCTTCAGATGACAGTGGCATAAACTGTTGCCTCAGAGGAAGGTGTAAAAACTTCTTCAACAGCAATCATTGACTAAGGTGCCTACAAACTTTCCTCCTTTTTTCCAGTACTTGAAATATGGATTTTAGTTTCTTGTATAATCTTCAGGGCTTTCAACCTTTCAAGAATCCTAGGTCCACTAATAATCCTCAGCTATTATTGAAGTTTCTGAATAATTTAGCCCTTTCTTCAGCCTGGATTTCAAATAAATTTTAGGTCTATAAGCTGTCCAGACTTCTTACGTGTTGCATAAATGAATGACTGTCTTTCATTGTTTTTAGATTGCTGTCTAACCAAAGCTTACAATAAAATATAGTCAGTTTGTTTCAAGTCTCCTACTAATTAACTTTAGATTTATTTACTCTTTCACATTTATCTTCAAATGGTTTTTATGATTGTCTTTGGCACACATCTAAAGCATGTCATCTATGATTACATTGCCTTGTCCAACTACCAACAAACTGCGACCTGACATTATTTTTTCAAGTCACCACAGTTTTAAGGGTGTTTTTGTTTTTTCTTTATCACATTTAATTTGTCCTAGAGGCAATTTTTCCTTCAAAGTGATTGTTTCTTTCTTTCTGTACCCAGAAAAGTAACTGTTAAAAGAATTAATTTAGCAATGGAAAGAATTACACCTGGAAAATTAGTGTGGATAATAAAAGCCAACAGTTAATGCATTAGGACAGGCTTGTTAACAGCAGCACACAGGTTTCATTAGTGACATGTTACTGTCAATACTTTTATACATGTCTTAGTTCACAGAGAAATGATGAAAAACAAGGGTCTTGCTCAAGTTGTAGATAAACCCTAGACTGGGACACTATCACATGCCTTTGTGAGAAGGAGAGAATTCAGCTAATTGCCATGTATTTTTTTTTGTTACAATCATACAGTTTATTTTGTGTTTGACATAAGGAAAAGGCAACAGATTTATTAATTGTTTCATGTTCAGATGATTTTAAATTAAAGAAATATACCTCAACCTTTCCCACTCAAATAAATTAGAAACGAAAATCAAGAAATAAGATTTACTTTATTACATTTAGTGCTAAGGGATTTATTTTTATAGAAAAGTTTCAAGTTTATTTTTAGCAAGCATACAAGTTTAGGGATTATATGAATACCTTTGATTTTAAAAAGGAAAATCTGAGTTGCAAGTGCGGAACTGAGCATTCCACCTCTATAGCGGCCTGTGACTCTTTTATTTCAGATAATATTTCCTGTGTTTGTATATAGTAACATCTAATGGCAGATCCAGTACGAATGATCAAACATATATAATGAGGATAAAATCACATGAAAGTAATACACCTTGATATCCATGTCCTTGGCAAACACTCTACTTGGCATTGTGCAACAGCCTGTGTTAATTGGTTGTTACACAAGTCATTTGCTTGCCATGCTTTTTCATTTTATGCAACTTGCTGTAGTTATGCAAAAGAAAAAATTATAATTGTAGGATAATTTAAGAGAAAAAAATTGTAAAAGCTACATTACTGTGTATAAATGGTATATGACACGAAAGTGAAAATTTATCTGTGCTCATTCTAATTAAAACTTTAGAAATATTATTTGAAACATTGAAAATAAAGAGAAGCTTGTCAGCAAGGGTGAGATTCATCTTACCTAATTTTTGGTGTGTAAAGAAAAATACAGATTATTGAAATGTATTCTGTGCATGGATTAGAGAGAAAGTGACCTGTAAAGGGCAATTTAGGCCTTGTCTTTTAGACAGCTCTCTCAGTGAAACTTCTACAGGAGGAAACTGTCTTTCTCCACTGAAAACTTCCAAATGACCTCTTAAACCCAATGCCTATCTATCAGATGGCAAAGATAAATGAGATGAACATTGCTGCCAGTCTCTAAACGAGAGCATGGTGGTCTCCAGCAAGCTCAAGGACAGTACAGCTGTGCACCTTTCCCCCGAGTTTCCAACTCAGACAGATGATACTCAGCTACACATCCCACTGAGAGACACCAAAGAGGCTGCTGTGAACAAGGTCTTGGAAGCTCACATCTTTATTCCAAGATATTCACTTTAAAGGTGATGTAGGGAGGAAGAAATAGTGGGTTTTTTATGTGAGATGCTTGTTCATTTAGTTTGCTTACTGCCTACATTTCTCACTATTTTATCATCTCTGTGTGTTAGGGTATAGTAGGTTCTACTATAAACTTCATAATGAAAAAAAATAACTCAATGGGCATAATTCTAGGACACAAATGTAGGTTCAAAATACCCAGGGAGCAGACAGTTGTTAAGAGGATGGCTTGTTGTCCTGGTCAATGCCACTGCACTGACCTCCACTTCTGCACCCTCTCTGGAGCTCTTCCATCAAGCCACGCTCTGACAGAGCCATGTGAATGCCTCCGGTATGATCAAGGTCTCTGTACAATACAGTGGTAAATGTAGGTTCTCCATCATTTTAGTAATTTCCTATTCAACTCCAGTAACCGTTTACCCACCAAGATGTATGTGGCACAGACAGCACGCTGAGAGGCGATTTACTCTGACTCTTGCTGTTCACCCATCACTATCTCTGCATCTCCATAACATGTGAATTGATTGTAAAATAATTTTAATCTGGGGACCTAATCCTGAATCTAATGCTAAAGTATCCTGACTAAGCTTAATCCATTTCTCTCCAAAGGTTCTTCAAAACTATAGCTTGAATTTAATTTAAGTAGCATTTCCCCATGCCTGAAGAAGGTTCATTAAATTCAGCATAAAAACCAGAGCAGGCAGCTAGAATGGAGTGCCAGATGTAAGAAAGATAACTGAGTATAGCACATACAAACATTTTTCCTGATTATTGCTTGCATTTTGTCTGAACTCTGTCTGACAAACATTTAATGCCTTAAGTTTCTAATTACTACTCCAGTTGTAAGAAAGTATTTATTGCAAGAAATCTTGGGAACCTACAGAAAGCTTTTCATGCACTAGATTTGATAGTGTTTCCTCTGATAAAATGTCACTGGTTTAACCCGTCTTTCTTCTATTTAATCACTTTCAGAGGCTCATTAGACCAAAAGGAAATAAGCTTTAAAACTCAAACCACATGCCACATATAAAGAACAAAACAACAACAAGAAAAATTACAGACTGTGTCCTTAGTTTCAACATTGTATGCTATCTCAGTAATAAAAGAGTTAAAAAGGTGTTAGAAATACCCTTTTCAAATGGGAAAATGCATATGATTTCAAGGCTATGGTTCCTATTAACCCACACATAATGGGAGTTTTCAAGGACACTGCACAAGTGAATTCTTGCCTTACAAGGACTTCCACTTCACTAATAATGAGTTTCTGCTACTTGTAATCTTTTGAAATTAAGATAAATTCTACAGTGACTTTCCACAATAAACAAAATCATGTATAATTCATTCTACATAGGTAAATAGATGGGTAGACAGGGATATAACTAATTTAAAAAGTTTAAGAGCTGAGTAAGTCAGATTATGGGGACATGCAAGACCCACCAATATGATGCATGAATGAATTTTCTTCTTACAGGAGTATACAGAAAACTCATAGAACGCCACATCTTAAACAATATACCCGGACAAAAATGTACAAAATTCAGAGGAACATTTAAATGAATGCCCAGATTTGAGGCATGCCTAAGCCATGCAATTTCATAGATATCTCCACTACTTTGCAGTTCCTTTAAAGCATTTTTCCTTGGTTGTCTTTTATTTTTTGCATCTCTTTTTTATGGAACTGTAATGAACAACCATAAGGCATCTTGAGGCTACTCAATTACTAGGAAAAAATCTTGGATGCTTACCTGACTGCCAGAGTCTTGGTATCAGGGAGGGTGTATTTGGGCACCCCTAGATGTAGATCCGTGTTCTATTTCCTTACATACTGTGAGGAAAACAGAACAGCAGAAGACACTGGAATTGTCCCATTTCCTGATCTTCAGTGTTCTGCTCTCCTTACTCCTCTTTTTCCACTTTTGCATTAACTATCCTGTCAAATTTTATATTCACTTAATTTCTGGATGAACTGGAATTTTCTTTTAGATCTTCATTAACTATTAGTCAACTACTAGTAACAAGTCAAGATTGAATGTGCCTAACTTGTAAAGTTATCTCTCATCCATAAAAAGATCTGGCAAATCAGAGCCCAAGTGATGTCAAATATCAACAACATATTAATCCTTCGAATCTCTACTTATTTTTTTTAAATTTAGGCACTATGAGGTGTTAGTATTTTAATATAAATTACTAAATAAAAAGACTAGCTCTAGATGAGTTCATGCTTAGGCTGGAGGTGAAAAAGGATCACACAATTTTGGTATATGGATTTTTACTATCAAGACCGAGATTACTGCACTTCCTAAATCCTTTTAACTGTAACAAAAATAAAATTGTTAATTTATTTGTTCTGAGCAGTTAGGGAAAAAAATCAGATGTCTGATAGATGTTGCAATTATGAAAAGAAGTTAAAGACATATATCAAACATTTCTTTTGTTTCCAGGTATAAAAAGTAAGATAGTCCTCAGCAGATCATATCCTCAGCCACTATTCCCCACTCCTTGGAAAGAGTTAAGACCCTTTTCCAAGTATCTCTCAGCCAGCTTTCCTCATCACTTACTCACACTCTGACTCTGCAACTTTTTCTGTATTGACTTCTTTTGCTTTTGTCTGTCAGACTCTCAACTCTATTCTAAACATTTTTTTCTTGCAAATGTTCACCCAATGTGTGTTCGCTGGATTGTGACTGATGGCTGCGTTTTAGGGTTGAGATGTTTCATGAGACACTGTCTGCAGGAGCATTTAGCTGAAGGAAAAACAGGTCAGGTTTTGTAACACTTTTCTTGTTGGGCAACCTTCTGAACCCGGAAGATTTGACAGTTAAAGGAACAGAAAAAAGGCTTTATGAAAAATAATTTTTAAAAAAGGAGCTTTACATATGGGCAGATAGAACAACATCAGTCACAGATTCACTATGTGTTTGGGGTTTGTTAACTAGAAAAAATTACAATCTCTACAACCATGTGTGTGTTTATGTGTGTGACTACGTGTGCAAAGGAAACAAGTATTAACTTTTTTTCCAGCAGGAGCTCGTATGGCCACTTTCAGTCGGCAATTTCAACACTATGGCATTTAGCAGCACGATTTGACCCTTGAGAAGAATGCTCAAAGTATTCCTCAACAATGGCTTTGCTCTAAAAGGACATTAGCTGAAAAAAAAATATATATATATGCACTCAGCTACTGTCCTAGTGTGCTCTACTGAAAATATTGCTTCTTTGGTAAGCTTCAATACAGGATTTAACAAGGTGAGAGAGGAGGTAGGATACACCACTGCTTGTTCTCTAGGGTAGGCATCATTTCATGTAAAAGGCAAAATGTCAATAGAAACATGTTACTACGCCACATTGCAGAGGAGATCTAAGAGGTTTAGTGCCTCAGAATGTTTGGTATTCCTTTTAAGCCTGCAACTCAAAAAAAAAAAAAAGTTCTAAATCCCTCATGTTTATTTGAATAGATGTTGGCAGGATAATTAAACGCTCCCTTCAAACATCCTGGTGGAAATATTAAACAGTAATTACCTTACTCGAGTCGTTCCTTTTGTGAGAAGGGGAGCCACCTGACTGCCAGCTTTCGTTTGCCCTGACACAGATGCAAAGGCTCTGCTGCGTTTCTGAGCTGTTCACACACTTTCTTCCCATGAGAAAGTAAGCATTGATTGAAACGCTGCATTTTCTCCCAACTTGCACACACAACTGCTGCTTGTTTCAGAAAGATGTCAACTAATTTGAGCAACCTCTCCAAAGGACTCTCCAAACAGAAATGTCTTTCATAAATTTCCGGGTCAGCAGCCCTTGGTAACCCAGGATGACTATTCCAGTCCTGGAGGCACTGAAATAGTTCCATATAAATAGAAACAGCTTCTGTATCACATTGTTGCCTGAAGCACAGCATTCAACACCTCCTTGCACATTAAAATATCTCTCCATGACACAACTTTACACAAAAGAGTGTCTTTGACCATATGGTCTCTCTTTGATCTGTTGATTTTCTTTACTCTGATCCTGTCATTTACTGAAACATTTATGTCTTCTGGTCTGAAGCTTTAAATGGTCAGCACGAATAATGCATGCAGGAGCCTTCTCCTCTTCTACTCTATTTGAATGTCAGCAGATGTTGAAGTACCCTAGTGCTTCATGAAGTATTTCTATTGTGTGGGACTATTTGTAAAAGAAAACCAGCATCAAGCTCGGTACAACAACCACCTATTTTCTTCTCCTTTCCTCTTTCCTTTCCCTCTTTTACCATGATAACAAATATTTACTGAATCTCCCTCTTTAATAATACTCTCCCTTAGGGATTCTGGGTTTATTCCGATGTTTTTGGAGGTCTGCATAATTGCTTTCAGTGACTTCTATGGACGTCTGATATACTGTATGTGTTATTTGCTGACCCTAATTTGTTTAATAACTATACATAGCTGCAGCTCTTAAAACGGAAAGGCAGACAAGACAGATGGGAAAGAGATTTTGCATTTTCGGATTAAGATAACCGTATTTAATCAGCCCAATATTTCTGTCCTCTCCTAGTCTCCTCTCTTTTTCCTTTACATCTAACTCCCTAGACAGGGTATGACCCAGTTGAAATTGAAGGCAGTTTTGCCATTCTCTTCAATACTAAATCGGATGTTCATTCATCATCTAAATGTAAGGATTGTGAACAGTTTATAAACCAATATGTAAATTGTTCATGAAGAATGTCATTAATATGCTTTTGTTCCCTGGGTATATTGGGGTATCCAAAGCCAGCACTTGCTAATAATAAAGCAAGTCAGGTAGGCTGCTCAAACCAGATTGTGTGAGTGCAATCTGGAATAGAACCTTCAGACAGAAACTATCTCTTTGCAATGTACTTCCAGCATAGTTTTTGAAAAATAGTATTTTCTAAAGCACCTAAGAAAAACAAATGGATCATTTGATCATTTCTTTAATGGGCATTTGGAAAATCGTTTTCTTTTAGAGTACAGTAGTGATAATTATTTCCCTTTTGTGTATAACCAAACAGAATCCCTGTTCTGAGCATTCATAACAAAGGACAACAGAGCCAAAATCACTCAAACTGTGCCTTAATCAAGTAGGTAAAGCGTATTTCTCAGTTTTCTGGAGCAACAAAATTCATATTGTCAAACACAGAGCCCTGTTGGTTTCATATCATGATCATCACGTTGACATACAAATTTACACTGCCATGCTAAACTGGACAGGCTCTTTGGAGGTTTTAAAAGACAGTAATTTTCTCCTTGATCACACTGAATACTCAGGGAACTTAGTAAGAAGACTTTAGGCTGAAGCTGTAGGCCTTTTAGTTGTGTCCAGCTGTTTGGATCCTGACCATATTTTGATTTTATAATCCTGATCTGGAATGCTGTGAGTTGAACAGTCTTTATCATATGAAGTCCACCAGTTACCTGAAGGGCTTATCAAAATCAAAGAGATATTCCGCTTGCTTGTATAAGGACATCTTCTCACTGCCCTGAAAATATTCTCCAAGAGAGTGTGCACGTGTGAATTATTTCAAAGTGTATCATTTCCCATAGAAAACTTGCAATAAAATTGTGCTCAAAGAAACTAAACACTGGTTGTTTTCAGAAGCAAAGAAAAAACCCCAAACCTCTGACATTTCAGAGAGAAAACTTCTTGTTTAATTTGTGTGTCAGACCTATGAAAGAGGAATTGGGAGGATAAGTGGTCACATCTCTAAGCAGTATATTTTAAGGTGAACCCATCTGTAAAAAAACACCGTAAATTTTACGTTTTTAATTATTAAGAACAAAAACAAAACAATTCAGATTAAACCGAAGAGATTTTAAAATTTCTTTTTACAAAAAGGAAACACTAAACACATGTCATCTGGAATGCTTCATTCACATCCAGTGAAATATTTGTGGGAAAAAAAATTAAGGAAAGGGGATGGATTTCTGAGAGAACCTGCTTATCCCTCTTATCCCATGGATGAGCAGTTAGAGCGTTTGCTGGGGTGCGTGGCATCCTTCCATCCTGCAAACTACAAGTCTTACAGCTTCAATTCCTTTTGTTGGACATGCTACATTTTGCATGGAACAGCAAAACATTATTGTGCCAGGCATCAAAGACGTAATAATGACTCCATAGCCTGACTGGCTTCCTACAAAACAGGTCGGTGCTTGTTCCAATTCCTGTCAAGGGTGAAAGCCGCTCTTGTCCAAAAAATCTTCAGCTACATGAACAAGAATTCTAGCCAAGAAGGAATGAGGTCTCACCCGAGAAACTCCAAGCCAATATGGCTGAATCAACATTCAGCGGGACAGAAGATAAGGGGTCAAATCCTTTCCAAAAAAGACACAGATGAACATACTTCTCCTGTTTTTTAGGAAAATGCTTTTTCTCTAGCTGTTTACGCAGAGGGGGATTATCAACAACAACAACAACAACAACAAATTGGTTTAATCGAGACAAATTTTGGAAATAGTTCCAGGTACATAACATTAATATTCCAGGTTGATTTAAAGTTGTCAAAAATTAGCTTTTCCAATGTGAGATATTTCTGTTGTTCAGGAAACTTAGTCATTTATCAATATATAATATTTAAACAAATGCAATACCTTAGAGTAGAACTTATAGAAAAATCTAACTCATGTAAAAACCAAGAAATCATTAGCAAGCTGTTGCTCGTGATTTGTCTGTTGCAACCAAAACAACAAGATTTTCTCTGTTCTGGCAAGTATTTAAAAGCCTGGTGGCTTTTGAGATAGGATGCATGTTCATAAGTATGTGGCTAGCATCACAAAAATGTCTGTTCCAAAATATAGAAACAGAAAAGAAAGTATTACCATGACTTCTGAAATGGCTTCACACACTTTTGCAAACTCAAATTACATTGTGTTAGAAAAGAAAACAATCATGTACTATAAAAAGTAATAGAAGAATAAGAAGGAAATGGAAATGTGATGTTATTCAATAAAGAGATGACAATGACTAGGATTATATTACTGGGACTATGTAAAAGGGTCTGATTTTATGTCAAAAACTCTCATAGCAGATAGATTCTTCTAATGTGTAAAACTTGAAAACATAACCTGAGCAATGAAAAATGAAAAATTGAAAAATGCAAACAACATCATAATTAATTGCAATTTTTTCTTTTTTTTAATGGAACATTTAGGCAAGTACTTTATTGTTTGCCCTAGGGGATCAAAACAAATACTACTGCTGAAATATCTATATTTTTAAGAAATATCTCCATAATTTAATTATCCATTGTATTATTTGTATTTTCATGGACACTACAAGATATATAGTGAAGATAAAGCAATATTGTTCTTGTGGCTTAAACTGATTGTTAATGGACTCAAGAAGAAATATTTTGCTTGTAGTAGCATATCATACAATTATATTTCTTTTATTCCTCTGAGACACTTGGGGTGGGATACTACTAATTCAAGGAAAAAAATGTGGCTTCCTTCCTCACACATATAGTTATCTTTACTTCAGTGAGAGTATTTATATTATTTATTTAGATACAGGCTTAGATCCCAAACTATTTCCTAAGGATTTCCTTTGCTCTTATCGTGACTTTGGAGGCCCTGCCAGCATTCGGCAGAATCAGCTGTGTGCACTTAAAGAAATTATTCCCACAGCAAGTAATGTCTCACTTGACATTAGAAATTTAAAATTCGAAACTTGGGCAGCTTTTCACAGTTGGTTGTTTAAGCTTCTCCTGTAATCAGTGGTGAAGAGCAGCCGCTTTCAGAGCACGATGCTGCCGATCGCAAGATAGGTATGTAAGATCCATGGGATACCTTGCCCGCCGGGCAAGGCTCGCTGTTCGGATGCCTCACTTGCCAGCGCATAGAAACTCCCTAATGGCTCCACATCAGCAAATCTCCCTGGCTGCCAGCTGTGCCTGCAGCTGGGGGCCAGCAAAGACGATGCCTACCCTGCATGCAGTGGTGTGACACACGCATAAACACCTGTTGATGGTTAAAAGAGCGTTATTCAAGTGTTACTGTAGTGATTTTTACAGATGGTCCTTATCTCCACTTCACTGAATCGTAGGCATGAATTTCAAACGGAACCTTTATCTCTCCTGGTTTTATCTCCAGCATAAAACAGAGACTAGAACTGAGGAGTAGAAGGCAGGAACGGACTCTTTCCTTCTTTCCACAGACGGGAACAACTTGTCTGAACCAGAGGAATCCACATACCTTCTACTTCATCTTCCTTCTAAACCACAAAATACCTCAGCATCATGTAATAAGTTCGAGACCACTTAAACCACAAATTTGGTCACAAGTTAGCTATCCTGGCTAAATCGCAGCATTGAGAAGACTATCCAAGCTCAGGCTAAAAGCTTCAAAAGCTACAGAATGTAATTCTTCCCCTGGAAGTCTGTCCTGGCTTCTAACTGTTCTCACTGCTAGGAAAATGGTCTTCATTTGAATTTAACAACATTCAACTTCCAGCTGTTAACTTCCAGAAAGGCCATTGTGGTTTCTCCCCTAGGGACAAACAGCCTTTCAAGCTTAGTTTTTTTGGCTTTCCATTGTGATCAAACCACCACTTAGTCTTCTTTTTAATAATGGGTGTGTCAATACTGAGTTTAATGGAAACAGGATTGACTTCGTAATTTCAAACTAGACACTGAAAATATTTTTCTTATCAGCAGTTTTGCTCCATCACATGCACATTTTACGTTATTATTGTTGGGCTGCTCACATGCTGGGCTGTGGGTTGACACTGTCTGTTTTTGTTTTGTAGAAGAAGGAAGCTCTGAATAATTTCTTTTAGGGAAAAACATGCAAAGAATAACACAAATTTCTTAAGCAGGGAGGAAGAAAAAGTCAACAGAAATTAAATCTTGGAACTGTGTACAGCACGAGCTTCTTTTTAATGTCTACATCTGCCTTCATCTAAACCAAGCCTTTTAGAATGGTGGAGCAGTATTTATCTTTGGGAATCACTAATGAAGTAATGTATTTAAAAATAAGCCTGTTTTGCTATTTCTAAACTTGTAACACTGACTCAGATTGTGCCTATGTTGCACATTAGGGATAACCAGAATGAAAGCTTATCATATACCAAAAATAACTGAGACCCAAAAAGAGTATTTTTTGATACCTTTTGCTGCAATAGTGATGGATTCCTCTTAGCAGAAAGGAGACTGCAGTGACCCAAGGAGATACACTCTGGCACATATTTATGGTAGAAATACAAGTCACAAAAGCAGGGGGGAAAGCTGAGTTACTCTCTCTTTTAAAACAGAACAAGAGAACTGAGGATGAGAGAAAATTATTCCAAGAGCAAGTTCTGCAGAACTCACCATGGAAAAAAAATGCTGGAAGACAATTTTTATCATGACAGCTTGATTTCTTCCTGAAGGACAGAAGATCTATGTAGCAGGAAAAAAGGTCCCAGAACAAGTCTGAGTCTTTAGACAGCCAAGAGGAAGACTTGTGCACGACCACCACTACTTCTGACTCCAGTTACCAGATAAATGGCAAAATTTAAAATATGTTCATTCTAAAAAGGAGTTAATGCCTCCCAGGAAAGGAACTAGACGCACACTTAGAGCTCAGGAGTTCCATTCTTTTATACTTGCCACTGAGTTGGCAATTAATAAAATGTTATCTTTGCACACATTATAACAAATCACTTTCTTCCAAGCTAAATTAAAGGTAATATTTCTGCTAATGAAACTTTACAGGTGCCTAATTTAACCAGTGTGAGAATAATGACCTTAAAGCACTCGTGCAAAGTTTTAAACAGGAGAAAATGAAACTGTTGTAATACTTAATTTCATTCCAGTCTTTTCTACTGCTACACATGGCCCAAATACACTCAAATACTTTCTAACTTGTATGAGTGCTACAGTTTTGGGTTGGGTTTTTACTTTTGTTGCTTTGTCTTGGTTTGGTTTGGTATTTTTTCAGGGAGAGGAAATATCTTTCATTCCTTTATCTGCTTTTCCTATAGAACTTAGTCCATATTTATTTCCCTAGGGTAGGATGAGCACCTATTCCTACAGAAAAAGAGGAGAAGGTGTGGGAGCTGGACATCCTGTTGATTCAGCTCTAAGCTCACAAACTGCAATCTACAGAGACCATCTGGGTAAGTTTGCAAAACAAAGTGTTACCTTACAAAACACACATTCCTGGCAATTCTTCCATCCACTCCTTTAAGATAAATCATGCAGAGGAGGCTCACCAGCAGCACCAGCGGTAGCTGTGCTGACAGCACTGTCTGAGACAGTTGTCCATCAGGGTTTGGACAGAACATGCGCAGGGGAACAAAAACAGGTGAAATTTTGGCAACTCCATGAAACACGGAATGTCATGGCATTGTGCTCAAGAGCATGCATAGCAGTGCAGCACGATCTCAGTGCACTTATGAGTGTGATTAAAGAGTTAGCTTCCAAAGCAGTTAAGTGACAATTAATTTGATGGGATAAAGCATCAGATTTTATTTGGTTTGTCTGTTTTATATTTTAAATTACTATCTCATTGCAAAGTACTTTTATTTACTTACAATACCATTGTAGTAAATCTAGCCAGGACTGTAAATTCTAAAGAAGCACAAACATTTCCCTTCATTTAACTTAATTGGGACATGATCAGGTGAGAAAAGATAAACAAAGGGAATATGGGCCCACATAGGAGAAATGACACATTTACAAAAAAGATTCTCTTGGCCAGCTGAAAGGAAAGGGAAGTAGTTTATTCTGTTCCTTTTATATCCTCAGTGGACATAAACTTTTATCCAAATATTTGTTATGCTTTTTCCTCTCCAAGAATACTTGTTCAGTGTTCCATTCCTATGTTTGCACTATAGTAACTGGGGTTTCAGGATTCTGTGGCTCTAACTGACATTAACATTTGCACGTCTGTAAGTAAATGTGGGCCAAAAAAATGCTGGGCTCTAACTGTCCACTACAATATTTAGTGAATATGTATATGTTGAACCTACTCACTTCTGCATTTATCCTTCTATAGATTGTTCTGAAAATAGGCAAAGAATTTTTCTCTTTAACCTTCCTGTCAGTGATAAGGGCTACAACATAGGAAACTGGTGCAGGATTCTGGAGCATGATATAAAGGAAGATTAAAGGGAAACTCCTTGATTTAATCAAGGATTCGAAATTTCACTGGGCCCATGTTTCTAGAAGAAACCAATATTCACCATAGTTCTGAGATTTTTCTTGACTTCCCTTCCTTATTTTTTGTAGGGGGAATTAGGAAGACAGAAAAAGAAGGGAAAAGGGAGAACATCCCCTCCCCGTTCAAGAATAGACTGCAATGCCTCAGGCTTGTTCAATCCCTAGACAGCAAAGGCCTTCTGTGCAATGGACTCCACACATGGGACAAAGTGAGCAGTCTGTTTTTAATGTAATCTTGAAAGAAGTCCTATAGCTGTAAAATATTGATAGGAGAATAGCAGCTGACAGAAACTTTCAATAAGATCTTGAATATTTAAATCCTGGATTTCAGATTGATCTCATCGAGAATCAATGGCAAAGTCCAGAAAACCCATGGAGAGTCTCTAATAGAAAACCCATAGATTTATGTAGCATTTAATCTACAATGTTGAAAACATAGCCCTGTACAGACTCTATTTTGCTTTGGACTTCTGAGACATGTAAAATAGATATTTTTCTTATATTTCTTAGACATTCGTCAATTCGACATATTTTCCCCCTTTTTGTTCAGGAATTTGAAACTTGTTTACTTGTGGAGCAAGCCCTGGATAATGCCATGGGCTATGAGTGCCTGCTTGTCTTTTGGTTTTTTAATCTCCCATTATTCCCCTAAGCATTTATACTTGAAGGTGAGCTTGAAGCAAACCTATCCGCTAAGAAAAGATCTAAAAATTCTAAAGTTCCTATAAAAATAATGAAAATACGTACCTGGATAGACATCTAACTAATTCCACCTTGAGGGAAAGAAGTTGGTGGTTGGTGAAAGATTTAACTCTAAGAAAATTTCCATTTTGAGTTTGTCCCTTATCACACATCACAGTTGTCATTCCTGAGTCAAGATTTCTTTCCTCAGGCACATAACAAGGTGTGAGCTCCAGGTAATGCTTTTCCTGCTGTCAGGAAAAACATTCTCTCTTCTTTTTCATCCCTCATTTCTTGACTACCCTTGAGCTAATTTATTCTCTCCAATTTCTACTCAAGGGTAAGGTCACGCTAAAGTTTTAGAGCAGTTCTCTCAAAATCACTTCATCATGTGATATTAAATTACTAGAACCCAAACTTCATTATTTTCAGTATTCAGGAAACTCTTTTTTATGAAATTATGTATCAGAATAAACTGCATGAAAACATGTGATCAATTGCATTCTCAACATCCCAAGTTGTGTAAAAACTGCAGACCACCACTGCTTCAAGAGTTGTTTGACGGGGAAAAAAAAATTGCTCTAATTACGATTCTGCAATCTTTGTGCAAATGGTGGGATTCCATTTCACCTCACCTATTTGTAGGCACCTCCTGTACAGACATCCATATATATGCAAGACACTCACTAAGAAAAAGAATCATGTGGTGTGATTCATATTTCTCATTTAGAAATCAGAGGTCTTTGTTCAAATCTATTATTTAATGTCTGTGTCTTACCAACGACAAAGAAGGGAGGCCAGATGATCTTCTCAGATGTGAATGTCCTACACCAGGCAGTTTTACATTTAGGCAAACAAGTGCCCTCTCAAGGCACTCATCTGTGTAAGTGTAGGGCTCTGTCTTACAAGCATGAAAATCGGGAGTAGCTGTTTCACAGCCTTGCTGATGCACCTCTTTTCTGCGACATCTGTGGAAGTTCTCTGTGGATATAAGGACTTCTGAGGACAAAGGAGAAATTACTCTTTAATGTTTTTTAGTGTAGGGCTAGGCAAGATGTCATTGTTTCCCTCCTTTCCACAAAGATTTTGATGGAAATATGACGTGTCCTACCTGAAAAATATGGTGTCTCCTGCAGGGATGTTAAATTCCATCAGACTTGATGTGTAGTCAGGAAGGATGATCCTATATTAGTCACAGCTTCCAGAGACTGAAGCTGCCTGAGCAGCTTTAAAAGCCAAACTGCTGAGAATGTCAGAGTCTAAGGAAACCCCAGTAGATGTTACTAATAAAAGAAAATGTTTTCACTCACCTTGGAAGAGACTTGGCCCATTTTCTTAAATTCACTACCTTTGAACAGGGAGACCTGGGATTTTGGGGTTTATGCCTACAAGATCCTCATTCACTAGATTAAACCCATTGATTGCAAAAAGCATCTGAAGAAACAACCTGTCCTTTAATATATTTACTAGACTTTATTTTTCTCCCCCAAATGTGCTAAACTGCCACCTATTCCATCTTATGAATATGTGAAGTCAAAGACCAGCTATGGAGGTTAGCTTTGGAATCTTTACTTACACAAACTAAATGGTTTGCTAATTCACAGAAAAGTATTTTCGTAACTAAATACTACTGTAATAAGTCATCTGGTTCAGGTCTAGAAAGTGCATTTGGAACTGTCAGCTAATGCTACTTAAGAGCACTTGAAGGTTTAATAGATTACTCAAAAAGGCACTGAGCAGTCTTTTCTCGATGTATGTAGCTGACACAGATAAAGTTAGAAATGTAATTTGAGAAGTTTTTCCTTGAAAGGATACTCAAATGTGTACTTAGGCTGTGTCAGTGGGCCCAAAGCACAGACAGTCTCAGATGTTCAAATGCATTCCTGACATAACACTGGCAATTGAGAACATTTAGTGATTGCTAAGGAATACTCACTTCAGTAGGTCTATGAATTTCAGAATCTGCTAAAACAGTACAAAAGTTCAGCCTTCAAAGGGGCTAAAAGTACATCTAGGCAAGCAAATTGAGTGCCTGGTCCTGAGGCCAAATGACACAGAATGGTCTATGGCCATAGGATTAACACCTCCTGCCCTTTTAAATACTGTTGTGAGATCTGTCATACCTACTGCATACCTTCTTTGGGCCTATTCTAACTCTCAGAACATGCCTAGTCTGCCCAGGAAAAACCTCTGATTGCTCTTAGACGGGCTACAACACATTTCAGTGTCCACAAACCCACCCTTAAATGTTAAACTTGCTGCTAAAGACATAGCCAGACATCCTTCTTGGGAAGAGCTGGGGACAGCCTGACTTTATTTGCTAACTGTACTGTTTCATATTTAGAGGGAGGTTTGAAATCTTCCTTGCTAGTAGGGATAATATCTGTGGATTTAACAAGACTATGAATACACTGAGTAAATTAAGACCCAACATGTTCACAGTGTACCAGTAATGGATAATGTCTTCCAGAGAAAATGAAGGCTATGGAGATATAATAAAAGGGAGCCTTTGACTCCGCTAAATATATGAAAAAGGTTATAAGCATTTCAGTAAAAGCTTCTAAAAGCAGTTAAATTATCAATGAAAAATGTTCTACTTCTTTCCCTTCTTTTCTTTGGTGATGGGAGATGGATCCTTAGAAAAATCCACTTATGTAAAAATAAATTAGTACCATCGTGTTTTAGAAAAAAAAAATCTCCTAAGTCTCAGAAAAGTGGTTGGCTTCCCTAATTTGTTTTATTAGTCTCATAAAAGGCAGAATGCCATGCTGTGACAGATGAAGGTAAAAATTTAGGGTAAAAAGGAACCCTAGATGTGCGAGACCAGAGAGGTTCTGCTCTGTCTGCTTCCTGTGCAACCCTGCAAGGCTGCTCCCTCCAGTTCTCCTGAACTTAGAGTCCAAAATGGATGTTGATGAACTGTGTAGAATTAAAAGAAAACCTGAGAATGGGAACTCTTTTTTATTGTAAAAAAACCCTTATAAATTCCAAAGGTTAAGTGATGCCTTGCTTGGACGCTTCAAATCATGGGAAGCACCCAGCTGATAACGAGAGCTATAAACAGAATCTAAAAACAACACAGAGGTTTGAAGTTGATGCAGGGTCCATTCAGAGGAGAAACATTTTTTTAACAATAAAGAAGAATACGTGAATTAGATGGAATAACTCACCAGTGGCAGCAGTGTAGTGCTCATCACTAAAATTTCTCCACTAAGCATTCATCTATTTTTTCTGAAGTTTCTCACAGAATCTATTTAAGAATGCCATATACTGTTTTTTTCTGATTTCATAATTCATAACTTTATGAAGGATCATTCAACAGCCAAACAAAACTCATTCATCTCATTTTTTTAAAGTTCTAAAAGTCCATTCAGTGCTAATACCTGCATCTTTTGCTGAGAATATTGTTGAAGTCTCCTTTTCTTTTTATTTTTTTCTTAACAATCTGAATATAGCAAAAACAGATGTTAAAGGGCTGGAATTTGTGTTTGATCTGAAAATGGGCCAAAAATTCTCCTAACAATGAAAATGTCATTCATTAATATTTGCCAAATTGTTGAACCACACTTGCTACTGTTTGACGCAATTTATTAATAGCTGACAAGCACTCTAGCAAGGTTTTCTGGCAAGAATGAAACAAAGGAAATGAGGCAGAACAAGTGTAATCAAGAAATGTAAATAAACTTTAGGATGAAAACATGGTATGTTTGAACTTTGTATGAAATATAGAGAGTTTCCTCCAGGAACTCTGCAGGTGGAGGAAGAAACTTGGAGACCTTCTGTGGGGAAGTGGGAAAAGGAAAGACAAGTCTCCACAGGGAAACAATGGGATTGCCTCACCCACTCTATCAAGCTCTCGTCATTGCAAATGGCTCAGCACTATGTTCTGGCATTTCAGAGCTGCAGAATCTCTTCTGTGCTTGCAATTAAAATGATTTCAAAGGACAGCACATGTAGTTCTGCAGACACTGTTTTGCGGTTATTTCATTTGCATGTCCCTGTGATGAGACTGAGACTCTGTCATTAGTGACTGCATTTTAAAGGCAAAGACTTTTCAAGAGGGTGGGTCCTTAACCCAAGGCATGACCTGTTGCTATTCACCGTGATTTGGTCCAGATTTCCCAGGTGTTCCAAATGCTCTCTGACACCTTGTGGCTGCCATACTCACACTGACATATCTAAACTTCTGTGAGAAACTGTAAGTTCTGCAAGTGTGAAAATTCTGATTTTTTTTTTAATCTTGCCTGACTACACAGTGAGCTTTGCAGCCTGTAGCTATAGCTAGCACTAGTTTAGTCTTTTGGATGTAGCAGTCTGCAACTTGCTTAACTTCGTAACTTTTCCCTAAGACTGGATGATCTTGCTCTATAATCCTCCTCTGCCTGTGGCTCACATCTCTGATTCCTTTTTGATCTGGCAGGCTGGTTTTTGATGTACAACCTGGTAACACCCAGCCCAAAATATCACCCCCATGTGGGGTTTTGTGCTTGTGATGAACTTACTAACACAAGGCCTGTTTGTAAACCCGCAGCTCTGAGTGCTCAGGCCAGCAGCAGCCCTGGCTGCAGTGGCACTCTCTGTGGGTAACTCAACAAGGAAAAGGGTCCCAATGAGGTTTTATAGCACATGTGTCATAGTGGAGCATGTTGAAAAACAGTCTGATGGCCTCTAACCTCTTCTGTTCTCAGGTTCTTTATAGTGCTAAATAAAATGGGCAAGGTCCCACTCTCTGTGTCTGTAGCCAACTGAAACGGCATAGCACAAATTCTTTCATCCTCTCCACAATGAGGAGCCACATCCAAAGTGTGTTGGGGCAGGCAAGCTGCAAACCAAGACACCATCTGAAGGAATCCTTGCTGGTTTGCTCCAAACTCTGCCAGAAGTTCTCTGTTTGGTGTGAGTGGGCCAAACATGGACAAGCTTACATCACCCTCAGCCCTAACAGACAGCAGACAGAGCTAATGAGTGCAGCATTGTCCTAAGCCTGCCCTTCAGCCTGAAACATGGGAATGAAACACTGGGTCTGAGGGGCTGGTGTGAATTAGTCCACTCTCAAGGCTGCTTTTCCTTGAGAAATGCCTCCACCGGTTTCAGTGGAGTCCCAGCAAGGATGAGTTTCACCAAATAAATTCACATCCATTCACACTCTTACACAAAAATTTCCTTGCTGGTAACCCAACTCTGACCCTGGAGAATGTAAAATATACAGGAAATTTATCAAGTTCACTTTGGTTATTGGAGGGATATAGAGAGGTAACACTGCATGTGGACACCAGTTCAAAACTGTTCCAGGCAGAGAGTCAAATAGTGATACCAAGGTGATTCCTACACCATGTATTTTTTTAGCTCCTCCACTACAAATATTTTGCATGATAAAATGATGACCAACTAAAAAAAAACCAAACCAAAAACCATAAACAAAACACTGAAGTTGAAACATGCACTCTACAACAGATTAATATTAAGATTAGAATTAAGAAAGTTGGAAACTATAATCATTTAATCACGACTTATAAGACTAATTTCCTGCATGTCACTCCCAGATAATAAATACTTTTCTTTAGGCTTTGAAAAGCTGTGGAAAAAAAAAGTTAATTTAAGGCTCATTAGTTTATTTTTAGTAGCTTAAGATCTGAGGGATTTGAAAACATTTCCCTTTTCTAATAGAACATGCCTTCCTGTATACCAAGGATATCCACTGACCTCACTCCCTCCTGGAAGGTGCCACTGATCCATGACAGAAATCCTGTGAGGGCTTTGAAAGCTAAATAGGAACCAGAAAAGAAGTATTATCATGCTTAGCTGATTATAACATTGGAAATAAAGTTCAACTGTGAGTTTGGGAGGAGAAGGAGTAGTGCCTGAAACAAACAAGCACTTCCCGTGTTTGCCTGGAAGAAGCCAATCTTCCCTCTGCTTATATAATAAGAACATTAGCCGCTAATTTGCCAGTAGCTGAAAGGGATTTCTGTTTTTAGCTCTGGGTCTGTGGCAACTGTTTTGTTTTAAGTGAAAATTAAATGGGAACATACAGCTAAAAAAACCATTGAGCCATAATTGAAGTGCATTAATGGTAATTACATCTTTCTTTCACTCATCATTTTGACAGAGGAATCCATTACTCCTCCATCTCCATGTTTCCACAAATCATTCTTCCCTGCAGTGACTGAAGGAAATCATGGCTTTGTTCTATACATTTTTCTTTAGTTAAAGTCTGTTCTCCCTGAATTTCTTTCCCTGGGGATACAAATTAAAATATCAATAAAATGTATAAACAGTTTACTACTTTAATAGGGATAAGAGGAAGAAAGCATCAAGTATCAAAGTGAAATTGTGGATGCTGGTTATCGGAAGGTGTAACATGTTTGATATTGCTTAGAGCCATAAATTAATTGCACTGATTAATTTTAAAATGCTGATCTCACCAGTCAGAGACACTTCCCTGAGACAGTAATTTCACAAGGTAAGATTCTTTTAAGAGTTCTATCACTTTGAGCATATTTTCATCTCTTGGCTCAGGATCTTTTCAAACGTGCTCTGGCAGTCAAGAACACTAAATTATCCCCGTAGGTCCAAGGCACCATCCTTGGCTGATGAACTTTTGTGGACTACTGTAAGGAAATATTTATAAAAGATGTAGAAAAGGTCTCTATTGCTATTCAGAAAGTTATTTTACAGCTAGAAGAAATCTGTAACGAAAGTAATTTTCCTTGCACTGCAGACTGAAATGAGGTGAATTCTATCTGGGCAATAACCAAAGCTTTTCCTCTGACAGCAGTCTCAGGCACTTGAGCACTTTTCATCAAGATATTTCCACTCCTGTGGAGAGACTGACTAGGGCAGAATCCAACAGCTATTTCTTCATTTGCATTTGAGGTTTGCAAAAATTTTGTATTGAAGTAGCAATAAAGTATCGACTATTTCTGAAGTCATCATATAAAGAAACTGACTAACAACAGAATAAATTCTGGCTATCCATGTAATTAAAATTAAACATGCATTTAAGTGTTTTATTCACTTTATTCACTTATTTAAAGAGAGTGATGAATCTTTAAAATTATTAGGTTTTCTACAATATTATCACATCACACTCTAAGAGTCCATTACTATAGGTTTTTCCAGGCCTATACTGAAATATTTTAGGAGGAAGTCTTTCCTTTGCCACAGACTTTCCATTGTTTTGCAACTTCCATCGATGACAATTCTACGATGATAAATATGAAGTGTTCAGATGATATCACCACAAGTACACTTTATTTGTTTCTGTAGCTACATTTTATTCATATAGTTACATCATTTCTCACGTGGATATTAGCTTTAGATAAAAAATAGGAAACAGATTCATAAACAGAGAAGAAACAATGAAATGAGTGGGGATGAGGCTTTTGGATACTTAATCTACTAATCTTATTTAATTTCAATAGGAGATAAATGTTTAAGTCTGGTACAAAATTTGTTGCTTAGTTGCTAAGATACAGTATATATGCATTGCAATCAGTCTTACTTGTCTAAGAGACAAATCTTTCGCTTTCTTCGTCTCAGAACCTGAAGATTTTGCTGAATCTATTTTGTTAAGTATTTTCCTTTGAGATCCTAAGAAAATTGTCATTATATGTTACTGATAAAGTAATACTGGCATATTTCTTAGATGCTGCAGAATTACATCATTTTACAGGATGAAGTTGTTCAGCAGAATTCTTTTTTTTTTTTTAAAGCATGTATCCTGTTCCGTGGACACAGACCTCTACTGGTGCAAAGAAACAGGAACAGTGACCTGAGGTTTATCCTGGGATTCAAATAATGTCAAGTAAAAGAAAACATTTTGTAATACAGCATCATCAGAATCACAGAATGGCATTAAGCTGGAAGGGACCTCAAGGATTATCCCATTCCAACCCTCCTGCCACAGGCAGAGACACTATCCTCTAGACCAGGTTGTCCAGAGCACCTCTCCTGTGAAAGACAGGGTGAGAACTGGTGTTGTTCAGCCTGGAGAAGAAAAGGTTCCAAGTTGAACACAGCATAGCACCTTCCAGTACCTGAAGGGGCTACGAGAGAGCTGGAGGAGGACTTTCAACAAGGGCAGGTAGTGACAAGACAAGAGGGAATGGCTTAAAACCAAAAGAGGGCAGGTTTAGATTAGATATTAGGAAGAAATCCTTTAATGTGAGGGTGGTGAGGCATGGAACATATTGTCCAGAGAAATTGTGGATGCCCCGTCTCTGGAAGCGTTCAAAGAATAATTTCACAGGTTAGTGACTTAAATTCTTTGGGCTGCCTCCACTGCAACAGAAATTATCTGATCTCAAAAAAATCTTATCTCATGGTAGTTTCTCCAGCCTTCCAATCAACTACATTCAACTTAAAAAAAAAAAAAAAAAAATTGTAAACCAATATATAACTAAAAAAAAATGGACACTCTTAATGCAACCTTTAATTGATTGGCCTGAATTATCCCAGCAATACAATGATATTACAATAGTATTAGAAGGAGAATCAGAATAAAATAAAAAAAGGAAAGAAGTTAAGGAAATGCTACCCAGCTGAAATTGCACGAAAAAAAGTTATAAAGCATAGGGATGGCAGAGACCACAGGACAATGTAAACTAAAACTGTCCTAAACCTGAAAAACGCTCGAGTGCAAAGATCTTGCCTGGGGAAACTAAGGAGTGGAGTCCTAAGGCAGGCTGTTCCTTCAATGTTCTGCCTATCGCAAAATAGTTTCCTAATACCTTTCTTTAGTTCCCTTGTTACAAAATCTATCATACAAGTGTTAAGTCATAGGTTGGACTTGATGATGTCAAAGGTCTTTTCCAACCTAGCTGATTCTGCGATTCTGCGATCTATTATCTGTTTTGTGTCTCTAATGAGTGTGGAGAGTGAGAGAGTGATAGTTCTCTTCTTACCTTTATGGGTAGGTTCTTCTCAGTTTTATTTTCTTTAGACTATGCAGCCTCAGTGAACTTTTTTTTTTTTTTTTGACTATGCCGCCTACGTGAATTTTTTTTTTTTTTTTTTTTTTTTTTTTAGATCTTTAAATTTTTGTTTCTAGGCTTCCTGTTTTAACACCAATGATCTGGGCAAGAAGATTCTCTCATTATGCTATGTCCCCTCTAAAGAAGATTAAAATTCAACTCATTAGTTGCATTACTCTTGACTCAGAGAACTGGTACACAATCATCACTCTCCTTTCCTCTTGTCTCTTTCTCCTTGTAATATTTGGGATCGGTATAGCGAGATGCTCTTCCTCTTTAGATGCTTTTCTCTTTCCATAGGTAGCCTATGCACTTAGTTCAGAAGCTCTGAGTTTTTCAGTTAGACCAGACATCTACTTTTAGTTGGTTTGGCCAGAGGTTGAAACAACTTTGAACCTAAATGTGGTCTGCGGAGCTGCCTGGTACATGGCTCCACCACTTCACAGAGGTTCACGTGCCAGACCAGACTCTAGCAGTAAACACCTGCTCTCAGTGCAGGTATGTTTGAGTGTATAATTCGTACCTTCTCTCTGAAAGCTTGAACTGTTGTCTAGAGGAAACTGGTTATCCCAAGTGAGCCCTCAGAATAACATGGTTCTATTGCTTTGGGGCACTTGCGGGGTAGATATCAGTTTGCTCTTGTCTTCCAGGATGAACTAGGAAGGTGCTCTTGAGCATAAGTCCAGTGCAGGTGGTACTGCAGCACTTCAGTCCTGCTGAGAATTTGGTCCCTCCAAAACTTTGAAACATGTTGTAACAGGCTATGTGCTTGATTTTCCCGTGAGGTTATTGATTTCCTAAAGTTAAAAGGTTATTTGCAAATTCTGAGTTAAATCAAGGGATATTAGATGCCTTAAATCTGAATCTCAGGGTGGTTGCTTTTTGTAAGCCTCCAAACACCTTTCAAAATATTTTGGTATCAAAATGTTCCTGCTCTTCTCACTTCAAGCTTCGAAGACTGTTCTCTTAGTGACAATGGCAAAACTAGTGATTTGGTACAGCTGGAGTAAATCATCATACAATAATTACCTCATTTCCCACATGCATGTACCAGGCAACACATATATTTTCTGGGTGACATACGATAAAGTTAATTTTTTTCTTTAGGTTTAAGAGACACATTTTAAATATTTCTCTGTATATACATTGATATAAATAGAGAAGTGATACCATAAATTTCCCTTTTTACTTCGTGCCTCCTTGTCTTACATATCTTTTTCCTCACCTACTGCAGTTCCTAGAGGAAATAAATTTCCTCCCACAGGCGCCCACAGTCCTTCTGTCTCACCAAACAATACAAGCTCAATTACATCATTACATGAACTAAATAGAAAAATAAATAAATAAATATCAATTGCAACCTTTTGGGTTCAGTATGTTCAGAACAGACTTCAAACACCTTGTTTAACAGTACCCATTTTCATAGTATTTCATCATTCCAATGTTTTGGTCTCTTTCTCAGCACAGATATGTCACGTACAACCTACTGACAAGGACACTGGAAGAGAGCAAATAAGGGCTGGAGCTGAGCTACCAAATTCCAGTTATTTTTTTAAATCAGCAGAGGTTTTTTTGCTGTTAGTTCCAGTGTTTACATTGCACCTTTGTATTGAAGTGAATTTCAAATAAAGGGCCTGTTTATTTTGCAGTAAAGAGAAAGCCTAAAGACTTTCTGTGGTATCTTCTACTGATCGTGAAAGAAAAAGGAGCTAAGAAAGGTGAGCTAAGGCCAGATTGACTTAAAGTGTTATCCAATATTTTGGGTATTGGATATATTCCAATACTTGGAATCCTAGGCTGGATTCACATCACCCTAACTTCCATTGCTTAAACTCTACATGCTTAGTCTAAGATTGTCATCTAGGCTGTGGTCCTATCAATAGGTCCTCTAAGGGTGTGAGATGAGACTAATCCAGCTGTCAGGGATTTCAGGAGGTTTGCAAGTGCTGTTGAGTAATTATGTCTGCTAACTGCTAAGAACGGACAGAAAAAAACCCCATATTCCTCTACATGCTCCAGGCCACCCCACAGATACTCTCAGGTATTTGTCTGTCTGACACAGTTTCAGAGGATTTGTCTGTCCAAGGCAGAAGTCATCTGAGAGAGGTGAATATCTGAGATCTAAAGTTCCTGTTTTGTTATTTCAATGCTCAGCCCTGATGCAATAACCTGAGGATGTTTTTGAGCTCAGTCATGTAGTGTAAATATTGTTGCCCATTGATTTATACCAGTGACTCCTAAATTCAGGGCCTGCTACTTGACTGCATGTCTGTATAGGTTCACTGAACTGCAAAAGAGTGTTACATGTCTCCTTACTCACAGTTTCATCATCACTCACTCTGCCATCCCCTCCACTTTTATCTACTTGTCACTGGTTTTATGTGGAGACCACAAGCTATTAAAACAGAGGTGTTATAATCAGAAAGTACATGAAGTCCAAGGCCTTGGCCAGAGGCCCTCTTGTGTACACTTTCATACACAAAATAGTAAAATAACTATGTGAGTATCACAGGCGTAGATTTGGTAGTTGGAAAGAGATGAGATCTGTGATAAAACTCCTTCTAAAGCTGCAGTGGTTAGAAATTTTGCCAGGAAACCTAAATATTTAGTGGGTTTTGCTCTACATGTAGCACCTGAAGTGTAACTCAGGGAGGTTAGTTAAATTTGCAGTGACACTAACGAATACTTTCATATCTCCCTAAGATTTTGAAGTATGAAATTAACTCCTATACAGGAGGTAAATATATGGTACACTGTGAACATCTTAAAACTATCTGCTTCTGAAACAAAAATGTCATACTGGTGCATTTTTGACTGTTCAGATAAAAGACAAAAAATATCCCCTTCTTCATCCTCTCTATGTTAAGAGTCAAAAAACCCCCCTAAAATCCCTGTTCCACAGGAAAAATAAAATCTTGGTTTTGGCACCAAAACTGTCTTAATTATACTTTATACTTGACAACTATTTCCTTATAATCTAAACCTCTGCTCTAAATCCCATAAGCACAAACACAAAACTGAAGCTGATTTAGTGCACCAAGTGATTTTTGTTCTCCAGAACAAGATGAATAAAATTTAGTGTTCCTGGAGGTCAAAACCCACACATTGTAGCAGACTTCTTGTAAATCTTTTAGATAAGTTTAGGATGGCTGCTGTTATTTTTGTAACCTTCCTTTGAACCACAACTTCCTCATCAGGTACTTCATATTCTACCTCAGAGACATAAAACTCCCAAAAGCAAAGCTATTTCTTTCAGCTCTTTTGCAGTACAAAGCAGCCATCCAACCATCCCTAGGGTCATGCAATATTGCTACCTTTTGCATCAGTACTTCAGAAGACAGAGCTCGTTGCTTGTAATTTTTCACACTTAAATTGACAGAATCTACCTGGAGGAGCCACAGGCTGCAGCTCGTTTCAAACAAGGGCACAGGGGCACACACAGATTGTCTGCCAGCTCAGCTGTAAGCCTGGAAATAAACCCAGGCTATCATAGCACCCATTATATGGCTAATGCAGTGTTCAGGGCAGAGAGCTGAGCTGTAAAATAAATTGAGGACTGAAGAACAGACTTAAACAAGAAGCTGAAAACATGAAAGCCAAAAGGGGGCCTATTAAAACCTCATTGCAATTTTGTACATGTGACTAACATTTTTATGCTCTATGCGGATGCATATGTGTTTGGGGTATTTTAAAGGCTGCATAATAACTGGGTAAACATTTTACAACTGGGAATTGTGAATCATCCATTTTCCTGCTTCCTGGGAGTTTTGTGAACATAAATGTATTAAAAATCATGAAATGTTTGAATTCTGTAGTGCTGGAGGACATGTGGTTGTCTCATTATAGTTTCACATTATGGAGAAATAATCGTTGTATTATTCACTCATAAACCAATGTCACACACTGGACAGCTCTTGCTTTATTTCTGTGTTTATTTTTTCTTTAAGAATTAGTATTTTTAGTTAGTATCAATTACCTGCCTCACAAAATCAGCTCCAGAGACATTGACCAGAGCAAGTTAAACAGGTCTATTACCCTGGTCCAGAGCAAAATGCCTCTTCCAGCCCCTCTAAACTCAGATGATTGCTCTCTCTCTCTCTGAAACTGAACTCCAACCTCTTGGCTTCGTGGTGTGCTTCAACAGTCTAGAGGAGGGTGCACTCCTCTAGACTATGCATGCCATGTGTTCTGACCTAGCTTTTCTTCTCAAAGACTGTGAGATAGATTTGGACCTCCCCAGGTGACGGAGCTGGCAGGTGAGGCTTCCACTCCTGTTTCCAGAAGAATAATCCAACATCAGGCTAAAAAGAAAAATATGTATGTTCTTTTCTGCCAATGGTAATGTGTTGGGCAGAAGTGGCCATTGTAGTCTTTACTTTTTGGTGAGCCCCAGGTATTTGGGTTTTAGTAGTTGCATCTCAGACTGGATTGCCTGGAAGACGCGGGTGTCCTTTTTTGTGCGCCACAAATTGCTTCAGGTAACTATTAGGTACCTAAATATTCAACAAATATAGCCATCCCTGTTGCATTTAATAAAAGGTAGCACTACTTTTTAATGGTCTAACCGTTATGGACCACCTCGTCTGTCAGCAGGTGTGTGGGGTTTGTTCCAGAGTTCAGCCTTTTTCTGGAAAAGCTGCACAGTAGACGAGTGATTGCTATCGGGATCTCACATCAGTTTTAAACAGATTTAGAAACTGTGCTGTGGTTCCTATCTGAACCTAATTCTCAAATATTCTATGAATACTTGCTCCATAATGGGGTTTTGTTTTGTTTAAGGTATAAACTAAAATCCAGATCTTCTCCAGAGTTCCTATGAGAAACATAACGGTATTTTTGGCAGAAATGACAAATGACAGTCCCCTTTTTAATTTCAAAAATCAGGAATGTGACTGTGATAATTTTAACGTGCTGGGGTAGTAGACTGGAGGCAGATTTGTCAAAGGTACTTATTTTACAGGGTGACATTTAGCATGAACAGGTTAGCAAATGGCTTGAATTTGTCTAAAAGAGAAAACTTAAACAGTGACAATAAACATCCCAGCGGAGATGAAAGGAACATTTAAAATTGGTTTCATTAAACTGCAATTATGTCTTCTACTTTTGGTTCTCAGTAGCTTCAGTGAGACATTTGTAGTGCCCACACTCAAACCGCCACCCCCACCCCTACTGCCAAAAAATAAGACTGGTAGTTTAAACTGGTAAAAGGTAAAGTCTTATAGTTATACAGCCCTGAATTTGCATCAGGTCTTATAATGTTTACTTTGTCCTTATAAATCAATCCACAACAAGAATCTCACACTGCAGGAATCTGCAGAAAATTCATAGAAATAATCATGTTTGTGTGTACAAAAATGTTTTAAGTCACATGAATAATCTATAGCCCTTTCCTGTGCTGCCTTGTACCCGAACACATCCCTTGGTGTAAGGGTTTCTGGCTCCAGATTGCGCTGCTTATCAAAAGTAACCAGAGCAGCCATGTCCTACGTTTCACTACTGTACCCACTTCCTCTCCACCAAAGCTGGGAATGCCTGTTCCAGGTCTCACATCCATCCAGCAAGGGGCAAACCTCCTATGACTGGCTTCACCTCCAGACTCCTGTATACTTTCTACAGTGATTCTCATCCAGAGAAATTATATACAAAGCAAGATTAACATTAAATGTCAAACATACAAGCTAGGGTACCCAACTGGAAACAAACCATTAAAATGCCAGAAAACTATGTGTCAATTCTTTAATGTGAGATAAACAGTCCACATGGCTGTCTTCATGTCAAGGCCACTGGATCACAGGCAGCACTCAGCACCTTTGTAAACCCTCTGCGCTTCAGCAAGATTTACCTCAAATGAACTCAGCTACAGTACAAAGAAAAGCTATCATAAACTCACACTGTACTGCCTGCTGAAAAATGATTCAAAGAACAGCTCAATCTGTTCTTAGCTGGAACAAATTGTTCAAAGAACCAGGCTGGTTCAAAATTAAATGCACCATTAATGCGGAGTGAACAATTCCCCAGTAAAGTGCTTGTTTCTGTCATTCACTGCACTGATTTTACTTGTGCATAAATGATAAACTCAATATTAGACATCTAATCACCAAAGTGATGCCTCTCAAATAAGTGAAAGAAACATTTTCTCAGATATTTTCTACTGCAAGCTCATATCAGACACAGTGGCTGTATGTAACTATTGAAGGGGAGACAATGCCCTATTCTGCCTGTTGGACCCCCTAAATATATGAACTTGGGTTTGAATGTGTCAGAGGGTGTTTCTCTGTGTTCCACATTATTTCAACTCCACTTGCAGTTTGCAGTAAGAGAAGAGGGAGTTTAAAATGGAGAATGATAAAAACCCAAGTCAAATAGAATTAGAAACAACCATCCATTTATACATAAAAGTTATTCTTAAAATTGCGTGAATTGAATACAAATCTAGATCAGTTTTGTTTACAAATCATGGTGTATCATTTTAACTTAGCTGTGCAGCTGAATTAATAGAATTAGTGACAATTAAGATAAAATTTTGATAACTTTGTTTACCTAAGACACTGAAATATAGGCTATAGTTTATTATGGTTTGGAAAGGTGCCTTGGTGAATTTATTGATTTCTAGGTAAATTTGTCTGTTTATTTGTTTGTTTTTTCCTTCTCAGTTTGAGAAGATAAGAGTAAAATCAATAATATACAAGTGCCCAGTACTTGTAGAAGATCTGGATGAAAATTATTGAATTAATTAATTAATTATGAGAAAGACATTTTTTGTGGTCTTACCTTTCTTTTAGACATATGAATTCAAGTAATTCAAGAATACCCAATACAGTTTCATCTCTTAATTCTAATGAAAACTGAACCAAGAATTAGATAGGCAATTGAAATTCCATCATGAATTGTCTTTTCATAGCAAACAAAAATATCCAACAAAATCACTTAGGAAAGGAAGGTGCTGATTTTGCCCTATATTTTTTCACAAAAGCACTCCTCTAAGGACAAAGTGTACTGATGTTGAAAGATTATGCACTTTCTGAAATTAATATTTTGAATTTTCATTCAGGACAATTTTTTACTAAGAGATTTATTAGATTTTACATATGATACAGAAATATTGCACATAAAGATAAAACTACACCTAAATATCCAAATGAACACAAAAATCAAAACTAAATACAAAAAACAAAATATTTTCAAGTTTTTCTTTGTGTAAAATCTTGGATTTTATTTTAAGTCAGTGCAAATAAATTCCTGAATTACCATATTTGCTATAAAAAAACCCTCACTTAATCTGTCTCTGAAAGGCAGATTTCTGCTGAGATATCTGCTGAAAACTCAGCTAATACTCAAGTTCCTAAAACCATGATAACAATGTGTGTTAGTTTACAATTGGTTTTGGCAACAATCATCAGAGAACCAATTGAATATATTTACAGAAAGCTTCTGCTCTAATACTAAGTTCTAAATTTTAAGACAGTCAATTCTGCCTTAAAACAAATAGACAGAAAAACTAGGCGTCACAACTGTGAAAACCAAGTCAAGGAAAGCATTTTTGTCAGACTGAAGTAAAAATATACTTATGAGATACGTGGGCAGCAACAGCCTTATGCCATCTTGTTCTGTGGCTTTGGTCAAGGCCACCACTGTAGATGGAAACGCTTTCTAAAAGAAATTGTTTCCTGTTTAACTCTAACACATGCAAACATTTGCATGCTCTGGTAGTGATGTGCGTAAATACACGTGTGTGTGAGCCTGCTTACTCCCTCCAAAATGTGTTCATTCTACTATTCCTGCATCAGTCGTGGGCTGTGGTGAAACCCGTGATGTGACATCATGACTATTCTGCCTCCACTTGAGATGTCAGATAATCATCATACCGAAGCCAAATTCAGAGATTAAATGAATCCCTTTCATGGGGTAATTACTGAATTAATGCTATGGTCTTCTCAGAACAAGTAAAAGCCCATTCATAATTAAAGATGCAGCTAAACAAAGCTATTTGAATATTGCTATTGCCAGTAGTGTGGGAGCAATGGGGTTATTGAATGCTGGACACAAGAATATAATAGCTCTGGGCAGGAGGAAGGCATGTGACCTCTCTGCCTTCGCAGTGCCACGTGCGTAGGAAAACCTACGCCAAGGGCTTCTCATGCAAACACGTGATTCTGGCGTATCTCTGTGAACGTCAATGCCATTTTGCTAACTTGGAGTGAGCACAAACTCCAGTGTGACTGTTTCTGCAATTTCAGTGGCATCTTCAGGAAAGAGGACTCATTTGAGGGGGGAAAAATAGTGGAGGTTTTTTATTTTCTGTGCCTAAGGGTAAGGAAACAGGTTGCGATTCTGCCAGCACGACCATAAACATTCTCTCTAGCTTCAATAATAGTGGCTTTTGACCTGTCAGAATGAAAAGTTCTCATTGTAATCACACTGTAACTAATAGAAATTCATATTTCTTGCTTGGTCCTCTTCTTACATGACACTGCAGTCTCTTTTCTTTTTCAGGCTCCTTGTTGCTCAAAAATGTCAGGTTCCCAAGAAAAGCCCATGGCACACAGTGACAGGATTACACTTACAAACCATGTGCCTCTGTACGTGCACCCACTGAGGCTGAATTCAGTAGGGATTTTACTAGTGCTTATTCCTGGAAATATTAGTCAGGATTTTATTTTCATCTTGAAAAGCATCTTTACAAAGGGCATCAACCTCTTTGATTTAACTTCAGTATAAAATTGCAGTTTCCTCATGTGGGAAAATTAGGAATTCTTTTCCTACCAGTTATATATTTAGGGCAACATCTTCATAGCAGATCTGTGGAAATGACTCAGAGGTCAATGGGAGCTATGTGCAACCAAGGATAGAATTAGTTTCCTAATGGAAAATAATAATGGGCCACTTTATTTTTCTTCCTTTAACTTTGAATATTATGAAGTTAAAAAAGAGATCTCTACCTTTTCTCAGGATGAGCATCTGATATTTCCTTGATGAGCTCTTAGCTTTACTGGCATAACACCATTGCATGGAATAATCATTCAGAAAGAATTCTTCAATTAAGTGACCTGCCTTCATATGTTTTTACATGACCCAGTGATACATTTCCCTTCAACTGTTCACTTCAGGTGTGTTTGTCTAGACCTACCCACAACACACTTGATTGTTTGTACAACAGAAGTCCATTTTTTCAATAAGGAAACAAGAGATGTGGAGCATAGGAGAAACCAGATGGTAAAACTAACCATGCATGCAGGTCATTAAAAGGAGATTTCTTCAAAGTAGACCAAAGTTCTCAGTTTAATTCTGCAGATGTATTTCTTGCAGAGTAGTCAAATAGGAAAAAAAAAGGAAAAAAGGAAATAAATGTAGCTTGTTGCAAGACATCAATAGATAAAGCTAATGAAAACTTACACATCTGCCCTGTACAGGCACATGTTCCAATACAGAATTGCTCAGCTTTAACACTTAAAGCTGCAGCTAGCACTAGAAAGCAGTAAAAAATCTAGAATGATTTAGGAAAGTCAAGAAATAAAGATCTCCATGTGAAGATTGAAAAGAAAGAGAAGACTCTGTCACTGGGGCTGAACTTTCATCCTATGAGCTTTGAAAAATTAATTCTAACCTCTAACTGGACTTGGTCCTCCAGCCTAGTTTTATTTTTTTTTATTTTCAGGTTTTATGTAACATAAAATGCATAAGCAGTACACAGAACTGTACTCAGTGCTAGACTTTGTTTCTTGGATGACAGTAAGACCATCACAAAGACTGAGACTGTTCTCTTGCTTATACCAGGTTCATTTTTGTGGAAAAGTTACCCAACCTCATAAATAGAGAGGTAGATGTTCCAGCAGAACTGGGTTGTAACTTGCATAACTGGAGAGTTTTTCTGTAAAGGGAAGAAGCTGACTTTGAATCCTTTCAGAGTGAGGAAGAAGAAGAAGAATCTGAGTCTTCCATTCTGATGTCAGTCTTTCAGTCTTTTGTAACTATCAGCTACTCCATGAAGAACAAAGTTCTGTGTAGTCTGCCTATATAATTGCCCAGATGAGGTGCATAGCTACCAGTTGTTTCACCCTCCAAATCTCGACTTGAAGGGGAACAGCTCAGGGTTGCATTCATAAACCCAGACTAATGAATGAGGCACAGTTTTAGATAAAGTTGATTTGATGATGTTTCTGACCCACTATGGTGTGTCCCCTTTTTCAGGCTTTCAATTTGCTTCCATCAGACCTACTTAGTCCTGAATTAAGTCAAGAAACTGAAAGACAATGGTGCAATTTAAAGCACAGCGCTGCTGAGATACAGTGCTCGTGGAGAACACAGGTCTGCCTATGACAGAAAGGCATGCTGCTCTTTCAAATACTTCTAGTTCTCCTTGTTCCATAATATGTTGTGTCTTACTGCATTAGTCTTATAGATGATGCAAGACAAAATAATTTGCTGTGTTATTAAGAACAGTGCTGTTATTGGACTGCTCTGTGGTAATCCAGGGGCATGGAGCTGTAGCCCAACAGGCAAGGTTAAATGTTGCATTAGCTGCAAACAGGTTTATTCAGACCTATAATAATCTAGACTTCTGTCTGTATGCTTGAAAATTCATTGCTATAAAATAGCACACATTTAGGAACATCATTTCTGGGGCCATAAATAGATTAAGAGATTATTCCTCAGTATTCTTTAACATTTGCTCTTCAGAATTTATTATATAATATTATTTATATTTACTATCCTAAGAAGCTTAAATCCATTCAGTATTCTTTAGATTTCATTGACTTTTTTTTTTTTTTTTAATTTTAGCAGCATTTATGTGATGGGCTTTTTCAAAAAAAAGAAAGTTGTTGATTAGCTTCATTTGATATTGACTAACTTAATTTTCAGCTTTACAAAGCTTTTTACTGACTGAGTACATTTTGGAGAAATCCTGATGCTTTAGCCTATTATTTCCTTTATGTGTCCTAGACCATATAGAACATTTGTTCACCAACTGCTCTTTAGTCCATTGGGGATTCTGTCCTGGTGTGATCCACCTCTATCTAGAGGGTATAAAACCTATGCTCAGCTTCTGAGCTGTGGTGGTATGGGTCTTGGTTTGATATCCTTTGCATTTCCAGAGATAGAATGTCTCTCCCAGCTTGCTCTCCTTGTTGAGCCACCTGGTGAAGTTGTGCTCGGGTCTCCAGCAGCCCTGCTTGTGTGAGCCTCAGGAAGCAGATTGCTGGTGAGGATGGGTATTGCCCTGTCATCCACATCCCAGCCTGACAGAGTTAGGTCTGTTCAGCCTGCAGAAGGGAAGGCTCCAGGAGGACCTTAGAATAACCTTCCAGTATCTGAAAGCCGCTACAGGAGAGCTGAAGAGGGACTATTTACAAGGGGATGCAGTGATAGGACAAGTGGGAATGGCTTTCAGCTGAATAAGGGCAGGTTTAAATCAGATATTAGGAAGAAATTCTTCGCTGTGAAGATGGTGAGACACTGAAAGAGGTTACCCAGAGAAATTGCTGATGCCTCCTCCCTAGAAGTGCTGAAAACCAGATTGGATGGGGCTTTGAGCAATCTGGTCTATTGAAGTGTCCCTGCCCATGGCAGGGGGATTGGAACTAGATGATCTCTAGGTTCCTTCTAACCCAAACCATTCTATGATTCTGTGTGTTTGATGGTGACTGGGGCAGAAGGAAGGAACTATATCTTCCATCTGTGTAAATGTGAAGTTTCTGAGTGAGATTTCTGTTTTCTGTTTGATGACTTATACAAATTCACTGCACTTTTTGTGACATCAGTAGTATGTCATGGGAATTAAGATACTTTTCAAGAATAGTTGTTTTCCCTCCTCAATGAACATGTCAGGTGGAGGGCAGAAGGATGGCATCTTCACGGACTAAATTGTTGCACAAAGTTTTGAGATTAACCTCACTCCCTTCTACTGACCATAAAAAAAGCGTATGTTGATGAGTCCAAACCTAGAAAAATTACTTTTAATTACTGCAGTTAGGGCAGATGAATCTCATACTTTTATAAAGCAAACAGAACACAGATGACTAACTACTTCACTGGGCTGAGAAGCAGCCTGGCAGCAATTTACATTGCCAGTAAAAAAAAAAAAAAGGTTATGTCTAACTGTGAACTACCTACCTATTGTTATCTAAAGGATTAGTTTTCTGATAGAATTAGAAAGATACTACCATGACTATTAATTTTATCTTCTCCACTTGGCTGTCAAAGGTCTGAACTAACAGGGTTTCATCGAACTTAGACAGAGACTAACCCACTCCTGGGGCTGTTAGTGGGACACGCTGCCTCGCAGTCACTCTCAGGAAAAGGCAGTGCTATCACCATTTTTGTACATGCACTAAACTGTAACATAATCATTCTTAAAATGCAAAGGCCTTCAACAACTTGTGGATTCAGCCTCAGCCATGGAAACATTAAAGCCAGGCTGCCAGCCTTCAGCACTCCAGATGTGCTAGAACAAACACACAACAACGCAGCAAGGGCACGCATATCAGGTGTCACAGTGCTTCTTCGTTGGCTTGCAATCACACTGAAGGGACATGGACAGGCAACTCAGATCTGGAAGGAAATTAGTGTTTCTTAGAGCTATGGAATTATGGAAGTGGCAGAGTTATGGAAGCGGCAGACCTTTCCCTAATAGTCACACTCAAAATAGTTTACCCCCCACATCAAATAAAATGTTTTCTGTTAAGTAGCAAGTAAAGGAATATTAATGGGCTTACCTGTGAAATTAAGAACAGTATCAGAAGAGGATTTCAAATATTAAATTAAATTAACAGTAGTTTCAAGACATGGCTTTTCACTGCAAGAATTTTTAAGATGATGTTTCAATGAAATAATAAAATGTCTTGAAGAAAAACAAGCTAGCAGCTTTGAAAGAGCCTAATCTTTACATTTCTGTTTTTCCTAGTAGGTAGGTTAGGACTGGAAAGACAGCTCCCCAGTTTCATATTTTTAAAACTCGCTGTTACAACTCAAGCAATAATTGCTCATAATTTTTGTTTGTAAAAATATGTGCTTCTAATGCTTCTAAGCTGTAAGTATCAGCTTACATTTACTGGAAGTAATGGTGATTCTATCATGTCAGGACACTAAGTTAATGACAGCCAATATTCAATCTTCCCCATCTATGTCTGTGAAAATAACTTGAAGGTGGAGCACACATTTCAGCTTTAAACTAAGAGGAACTAAGAACAAACCCTGCTAGGATTATGATTTTCAACTGGTGTTTTTTTCTGTCTTCTCCCAGGACTTACTTCTGCTTTGAAAAATAACTACACACAGTTGGGTTCTTTATATACCAAATATTTTGTAAGACATGTGTAATGTCTTTATATATGTTCCACATATGTATCTCATTAGAATTTATAAGACCTACTGGTCTTAACAAGATTTCATAAAAGAGCTGAAACAAGCACCTGAACATGAAGCACAGCACAGTTCTTGCTTTTTCAAGTGTTCCTGGTTCCTTTTATTTGCATGAGGGGAAAAAATAGTGTTGAGCAAAGTACATCTTCAAGACGTAACTTTCCATGGAAAGCAATGGCACTGCACCTGATTTATTACTTTTCAGCAAAAGCACTAAACATACCAATATTAACCCCAAATATTCCAAAATCAGACACTGGGCTTCACATCCTGAACAACCTAAAAATGATGTAACTTATTTAAAAAAAGAAGCAATAATATTCACAGGTTTTGTTCTTTGTTTTCTATCTCAGCTTCTGAGTCCCCGATTGGTCATATTTTCACAGCCATCCGGGCCAAGAGGGGAGATAACCTCTCAGGCATACGATAGGTGTGCTCAGAGTCATGTGGTGGGAAATCGGTTGTGCCTTCCCCTTCATCCACACACTCCACCCCCACTCCCCATACATTGCCACTGAAACTGGCTCTGGCTAAAAATATACTTTATTTTAACGAATGAAAGCTCTGATTGTCCTAAAATAACATGAATTCCCATCAGGATCAGGGCACCATTGTGCTAAGTGCTGCACAAACACGAGGAGATAATGGACCTGATTCATCCCTGAATTACTCTGGTTTCCATGGATTTACAGCTGTGCAAGTCAAAGGCAAATGTGATAATGAGCATGCTGCAAGAATGCACAGCTTGGGGCAAGTTTCCTTCTGGCCTAAATCCTTTGAAATCTGTGGAATTAAGGCAACAGATGACTTGATGTATATTTTAAGGCTACATCTATTCTCCTGAACTAAGTAGGAACAGACCTGGTTCAGTATTGCTGGTAGCTGCCCAGCGCTCTCTCCAAGCACTTTGGGAGAAAGCTGAGGCTGTGGACCTGCCCAGAAGCCAGGCTGGGTGAAACCAGGATGCTTTGAAGACTAGTTTAACAGGGTGGATATGGGCAGACTATGCTAACTGGCCTCAAGGGCAGAGGTTCAGGTCCTGTTACTGATTACCTTACTGGTAGACCTACGGTCTGAAAGTCTTGTTTCTACTTGTAAGAGCTTCTGTTCACATTAAATATCAGTCTATTATACACGTTTTACCAAAGCATAGTGTTAGAAAACCCCCAAAACAATCCAACAACAAAAAACAACAAACAACTTATGCCTGTTCCTCTTACATTTTTCCTTAAGTCGCTGCTTGTGTCCCTCGTTCCTTTCGAAGATGTGTTTTGCTGCGGAGCAGAGCAGCTGCAGCCTGGCAGAGGAGCTGCAGGGCTGCACAGCTGGGCTGCTGCTGCCAGGTATGGCTCAGAGCATGCAGCAGCACCAGGCAGCACCAAGGCACCAGACACCCGCCTGTTGCAGCCGCAGCTTCCCTCAGGAAATCCAGGCTTGGTTTGCCACGGTTTTGGGATCTGTTTCTGTTGTTTACCCTGCTGCCTTTACAGCACCTGCCCAAAGCTTCATAATCGCTGGCAGGTTCTTGCCCTGCCCCATTCTCATGTTTTTTGCCTTAAAGATCATATCTCATCCCAGTACAGTCAGATCATCGCCTCGCACAGGTTTACAGGGCACTTAAGCAGCTAAGCCCTGGCATAGGATCCAGTGATATTAAATAGTAACTCCCATTTCAACACCTATTTGTGGAGTTGTTTTCCCACCTCTCCTTCTCTCTGAAACCATGTCCCCATGCTCTTCAGCCAAATGTAATTCATCAGTGGAATGAGTTTGTCAAGCTCAGTCTCACACAGGTTACTTTAATAGCTTCACACAGGTGGTCTTGTACTTTTCTCCATCACACAAAAGGTGAATGGTAAGACACTCTCCATGCACCAGAGAAATGCTCAACTGGTCCATGGAACTCTTCATTTTACAGCAGGGGAAATAGAGAAAAGGAAAGTCCTAAATATGATTTTATTTTGACAAGTCAGTCAGTCAACCATCAATATTACACTTCAGAATTCGGATGTCTATAAGCATTTACAATGTGTTTTAGGAAGGATTTCTAGTAAAAGTAAAAGCCTTTTGACAGTTAATGCTGTTTAGATGCTTTGAAACTATCTTATCCTTGGAAAAATACCCTAAGTTTATTCCTGTTGGTTGCAGGGATTACAGCATAAATGAAAGCAGCAAGAGACTAATTTCTGACAGAGACAATGGATATAACACATGCACATCTGCATGGCTTAATGCCCCCAAAAGAGGCTGGTTGAACACATACTGCCTGATGTGAATGTCTTGTATTCCTGTGCCATGTCTGGGTAATTTCTGGGAAAACACCAGGGCAAAATTGCTTCAGGGAATGAGCCAACTATTTAATAGCATGGATAGTAATGTGCCAGTGCTGTTCTGTTTAATTTACTAATATATTACAGCCAGTGAAAGCAGAACTGAGCCAACACAGGCCTTTGTGAAAACTGCTGATAGACTGGGGAGAGGCTTCCAAGTGTGAGCGAGCCGGTCACTGCTCACACTTCTCTTCCTCAGGCTGGAAAGCAGATCTCCATAGGCATTTGAGAATTTTTCTTCGTAGGTGTTTGAGACTTTTTCTGTAGTTTTGTTGCAGAAATTTTGTGCTGTTTCAGAAATTCATATCCAGTTTGTATCCTGCTGTTATTCCTGCAGCAGAGAGAAAAGTGGCACGGGTCCAGGGAGCAGGTTCATGCAACACACGAGTAAATTCTTCCCATGTAAAAGGGTACTTGGAAAATGAAGCTGAACAAAAAAAGAAAGGAGATGTTAATCTATGCCTTTACTTCTTTCAAAGTTCTTTGGTACCATATCTCTACCACTACCCCCCAAGAATCCACACTCACCTCCTGTTTGCCCTTTTCGTGGCTTTGCTGCCAGTGTAGGTTTGTCTTGGTTCACAGTGGTCACAAAATAATTCTGACATAAAGGTGGAGCTGTGCAAATTAAAGTTTGGTTTGGTTCATTTTCTGAAATAAAAAAGAGGAAGAGATAGTTCAGACTGAAATAGGACACTGTTATTTCCTGTGGCAAAATGGAAAAAAACCCTGTTACTACAGTCGATTTGAAGTACCCTGTTTGGTCCAAACTATTTTGTTTTGTTATATTACTAATTTTAAAATATCTTTCTAGCAGTACTCAAAAATAAAGATTTAGCATTTAAACTTCTTTAGTTTCTCTTTCATTAAAAAAAAAAAAAAAGCTAATTGAAATTGAGTGTGTAAATAAAAAATTATATCTTTGAGCACACTGATGGTTGCTGAGGAACTCTTGGCCTGCCTACATATTTGTCAGATACCTGGTTTATTTTTCAAGCTTATAATTGTGTCAAAATAATAGTACCAAACAGTGAGTCTCTCTTAGTATAACTTGCTGCTTAGTCCAAACCCCAAGGACCAAGTCTTGGTTTTGAATGCAATTTTCACATTTGTTGTTTTACAACAGATTTAGCTGTTGATAATTCAAGACCTCTTCATGACACTTGTGTTTACTGGCCCTGTACTGAAAGAGTATATTGTCTTTAATGTCTAATTTGTTCAAGGTGTTGAAAAACTCTGTGCAATATGGATGAACCAAACAAACTCTTGCTCCTCCTAACTCTCTGGTCTAGCCTTTTCCTTTTCATCGGCTCCACTGAATCCAGATAAGTTTGCTCACAGATATCAGGCTAAAGTAATGCATGCTTTTGACATGTTAGATAACGTTTACAAATTCCTGCAGTTCTACTACAATTAACTATTGCCCATACATATAATCAGTTTGACTAAAACAGTGTAAACTCCTCAAGCTTGTTTCTAATTGATTTATTCTGAACCAAAGACATTTGGTTTGGAGGAAAATAAGAATTTATGCCGCTAAATTAGCCTTCAGGCCACGTTTTCATTAAATTGGTCCACCCCCAGATTGAACAAGCTTCCATATTTAAAATATTTATGGATAGACTGAACTTATCTGCATTCACATCACTGCAAATTTTCTTGATATGATCAGAAGAAAACAGAGTGAGATATGGGCTACATCATATTGCGACTATATTCTTTCTCTAGGCAAAGCTTTGTAAAATCAAATAAATAAAATAATTCTGAGAAGGCAGGAAGCATTAACACTGAATTTTGCACAGACCTCAGGCTGAGGTTGCAGAATGGGATTTTCCATGTATCCCCTGGCAACTGGGCATTTTTTATTCCAACCATAAGCACAGAACTAGAAAAGCTATGTAGAGAAGATCCACCTCATTTATCCTTATATTGGATGGACCTTTACCGAGCAAATTCCTCATTTATTTTGCACAATCAATAAAAAGCAGTATCTGAACTTGATTTTCTTTGTATTCTTAGAATCAGCTTTACCCCTTGTGCAAAATTACTGCAACTGAAGGAACAATTATTTTGTCTTTCACCTAAATTGCCTAAAATAAGTAAAAGTATCCTTAGGAGGGACGAGGAAGGTGTCTAGATGACAGGCAAAATAAAGCAACAAAACCCTGCCTGTTCTTAATTGAAAACAAACTCCAGCTAAATTAGATCAGCACCTTGGGTGGTTTGCAATTTGCACTACTGATTTCAGTGCTTATGGGCTATTCCCTATGGAGAAATGCTGCATGTGAAGGTGAATCCATCAGCAGAGGAATCCTCCTCCAGAAAAACACTTGTTAAAAGCAGAAATACACCACTCAAATTGTGTGGAGATTTTTTTAGAGATAATTTGTCCTGTAGGTTCAAAGCTAGAAGACTGAAATTTGTCTTCCTTTATTTCAAGATTTGGCTTTATTTTTCTCAGACACTTTACAGGAACAATAGCCAGACCAGATATTACTTATTCTGGTGAGTTATCTGTGGACAGCTGGCACTGACTACCTATGGGGTTGTGTTCTCCAGTGCTCAAAGAAAAATGCTACTGTGAAAACTTGCTCATGTGAGTAACATCATGTATCAGATTATTCCCATTAAGAACAAAATAAGATCACTAAAACGCAGGAATTTTAAGACCTGGTGCTGCTTTACAGCATTGTATGTTCTTCTACAGATGAAACATCTAAGGACAAAAGCCAACAGTTCATCTGTGACCTGTAACAGGTTGTGTAATACATGTTTTACACTTCCTCATATATTTCTGAAGTTGTTAAAATTAGTTGCAAGAGAGAGCTATTTGCTAATGCAGGACAGGTGTTGCAAAATTAATAATCCTTTCATGAAAGTGATGTAGATTAGGTCTACAGTTAAATGTTTGTACAAGAAAAAAATAGGCCTTTCTTAAAGGATGTGTCCATCCTAACAAAAATAGCTATTTTCCTTTTTCCGGCAAGTAACAAATTAATACAAACCAGATCCTCTCTTGGAGTCAATGTATACTCCTGAGGTCCAACCTTCCTATTTTATGTTATAAATAATATAACATTGTAAACAATAAAAAGGATCTATGCAAATAAACCAAGTATCTCAGTAGTTTTTCTCTTGTTTAGTTTGTACAAAGTCACTGTATGTTGTACGAATGGATTAAAATCATTAGCCTTTTTAGCGAATGCAGATGGAGAGCTTCTGTTTTTCCTAATGCAATATAAATCATGACTAAGACCAGAGTCCCAACAGGGCCAGGCAAGAGGAACTGAGAAGATAAATCATCATTCAGTAACTGAAAAGGACCAAAGGGTTACTTTGACATAAGCAGAGATGATTGAATTAATTTTGCCAGTTACACGTTAATCAATGTAATTCCGGCATCCTGATCTTCCTGTAGAGAGGAGAGAAACAGACACCTCCTGAAGGCACCTCATTGTACTATCTGCCTCCACTGACTCTTTAGGAATGAGGATGACTAATTGAATCTAGATAACCAAATTGCACGCAGCTAAATTTAGATGAGATCAGTTGCACATTTTGCTCCTTCCCCGTAAGATGCTGAGCACATGATTCCAAATGGTGATTTGAGAGGCCTGCTCTGACCTCCTGCATGACTCATGCACACATCCTCAACCAATGGCACCTCTGTCGGCACCACAATTTCAGCCTGATTCACATTATCTTTTTTGGATTGCCTGAAGTAGCGAAAGACTAAGAATTTGCCACGATCTTAGGCCTCCAATGGTTCAGTTACTCTCAATGTTACCTTCCCCCCCCTTGCTCCAAGTAACCCCCAAACCCTCTCTAATTTGAACTTTTTAATTCAGTAGGAGTATTGAGTGCATTCAGCCTTACAGAAATTGGCCCTTTGAGATTTGCTGATCTTTTCTCTCTTTTGGAAAATTTCATTATGATCTTAGTGCTCTTTAGAGCTGGCAGCTTTCTGTATCCCACCATGCGTACTTAAGAACATAATTTAATAGCTCCAGATTCCACAAGTGTCTTTATTCTGCAGTCTGATTTAGGCCTTTTCAGTTGGAGTGAAGGCAGTAAAAAGCCTGATAGAGTGAAAAACAAGCCCCACCAAAACTGAGGAAGGTCATCTGTAAAGTTCTTAATTTCACCTGTCATTTCTTTATTTTTTTTCTTTCTTTCTTTTGGATTATTGCCCCATCACTTCCAGTATCTTTCTCTGTAATTCTTATTTACTTCATAGAAATAAAAGGCCTATCAAAATAATGTTTAGGGAAGTGTCTTACTGAATTCTACATAAATATTATGGAAAGATGAAGACATACTAATTTAAATATGAGTAGTTAACACAGACAATTTCCTATCTCATTCTCATGTCCTGGAATTTCTCTTAGACTTCCATGCTCCAGCATGGCCATTCCCTTCCCATGGAGGGGAAATCAGGAGTGCATCTCCTTGAATGTGGGAGACAAGTTAACTGCTTAGCAAGTAGAGGAAAGGTTCAAATAATTTATTATTGTTTTTCTTTTTTAGATTACTCAATTAAGAAACTGAGCTCAGTTTTTTAGGTTAAGTGTATGTAACTAGTATTTCTAGACAGTATCTTCAGTTGTTTATAGCAACATATTATAACCTAACATATACAGCATTTGTCCTTATGCAGTCCAAAATTCAATTCCATCAGAAATTAAACACAGGCAGTCACAACCAAAAAGGGGGAAAAAAGAATAATGCAAAAGGAAGAAAAATCCTTTCAAATAGCAAAAGTATATAACATAAAACTAAAACTAAAATTAGTAACACCAAAACAGTTCTCCTCTTGTCATAAAAAAAATGCACTTTACATCTTACATTGGCAATCAGATTCATTTTGGAAATGAAATTTAGAACTAAGACTGCTCTCAGTGTTAGAGCCAAAGTATTCCAAAGTCTTCAAGCTGGATTTTGAGCTAATTGTGCTAACTGATGTTGAAATACCCAACAGTGTACAGACTAGGAATGCACACTTGTGGAGTGGTACTATCCCCTATGAGAGACGGAGAATGCCTGTAGACTTCAAGTACAACTCCTAACTGGTCTCTCCCAAGTGGTATTAGAAGTTTTCACAGCTCGGTTTACACAATTGCTCAAATTGGAGTATACGGATTTTAATAATTTTCATGGGAAACAGGATAAAATCCATAGCTTCAATTTTGATTTGACATCTGGTGCAAAATGCATCTGAAAATACTCACCCAAAGCCAGAAAAGAAGCTGGTGTCAGAGCAGAAAACATCTCAATGTTATCAGTCCCACTCTACCACTGAAAAACTATTTTTTTAAAAACATGATACAAGACTACTTTGTCACTGAACTTCTTTTATTGTTTTAAACTAGGAGTTTTCACCTTGTGTTTTGCAGTGGATTGCTTGTGCCATGGAGGAGAGGTCATACTCACCAGTGGAGAGGAAGCCAACTGTGCGGTTATGAAACACCTCTGATTCATTTCACAGCTAAAACAACCTACAATGACACTTACTGGATGTAGCACAGCCATCATGAGCATTACACTTAAAGTAAGTGACTCATGTTATTTGTAAAGGAATTTCAAACCTCTTGTCCTGCTCCTGACCCTCCTTCCGATGTTAACATTTCCATGATTTTACAGATTTTTCTCTCCTATCAGCAAAGATGAGAGGTGTTCTTTTCTGCTGCTTCTCAACAGATAAGGGGATGTGAGGATGTTTTGCTTTTTATTCAATTAAACCTATGATTTTTTTTTTTAATTAAAGAGAGGTGGGCACAATCATGTGCTTACAGTAGAGCAATGATTCAGTCGTACAGGAGAGATTAGCAATTTTACAGAAGGATCTTTCATGTCCTTTATCCTCAGCTCATATCATTATCTTCAAAAGAAATCTCCCATTACCTCTCAAATCCTCCTGCTGAAGATTCGTTCCCTTGAATTAAACAGAGCAATATTTATTTACCTCAGTTGATGATTTGTTGTAAATGATAGCAACAAACCAAGTAGGCCATCAATCTTTTCTTTTGCTTTACAAAAAAAAAAAACAAAAAACAAACCAAAACCAAACAAACCAAAAATCCCTCACCAACATTGAGAGGATTCTATACTGAAAACATCACTCTGCTTGTACACACAGCACAGGGAGTAATACCTGAGCTGCATCAACTGTGGGTGCAGCAGGCAGGGTAGCTGCAGTAGCTCCCCATTTAGAGAGGCTGCAAAAGTAGTTGTGGAAATGTCAGTGCCATGTACCCAGACGACATCCTGAGTTTCTGCAGTGGCTCATTGATGATGAGCTGGGCGGCTTAAAACCTGTGTCTGCATGACTCTCCTGGCAGAGGACCCAAGATCTGCTCAGACACTCATGAACTTTCTTTAAAGTAGGAAATCTCGGGATCTATCATAAATCCAATGGTTATTACTGAAGAAGCAGCAAGGTTCCTAGGCAATCTGTCTCCATAAAACAATTAAAGTCAGACAGAGGAAGTCACTTTCATGTAAGCTGTAGTTCTTATTACCCACATGTAATTTACAACTGGGTCAAGAGAGTCTGGGAGCCACAATTGCATTCCTGCCTTTCCCGTGCTCTGCAAGGCATTGTTAGAGGGTGTTCCTCAAAAGCACTGTTTTGGGTGGCTGAGCACCAGGGACCATGGTTTATGGATAGATCTATGAATAGACCTCAGACCTGCAGGGTTCCAGTTTGCAATGCCTGCTGTCTGCTGGAATTTATACCTCTGAATTAGTGGGGCTACCAACCCACTGTGTGAGGTGAAGCAGATGTGAGAAGGATGGAGCTCATAGGCTCTGCAGTCTAGAGTATAGAAGGCCAAAGACTGCTTTAAAGCAACTTTTCACGTTTCCAATGTGACACGAATCTGGAAAAAGGTTGCCTTTAACTCATCTGTCTATACAGCCTGCAGTGTCTTGCTGCTCATGAAACCAGGACTCCTGTGGTGGAGCCTGGTGGATATGGCTGTGTGGTGTATGTGCTGGGACATCCCTGTCTGTCTCAAAAGAATCGGGGACAGTCTTGGTTCCAATGTAAAGCTTTTACCTTCTTGTTACCTGGAGCTTGTCTCAAACCCGTGTCTTCAAACAGCTTGAAGTGAAGTGAATCTGGGCACCCAGAGGGACTCTTAGGGCACTACGTATGTTCACTGCTCAGAAGGCAGCATGCTGAGCAGGGGAAACACCATAAACATAAAGAGAGTCTGAGTCTCAGCACGAGAGAATTCAGCACTTCGTTCAGTGGGGGACAGATGAAGGAAGACAACTCAGTCCACATGACAAGTCTAGACGTCTGTCAGCTTCTGAATCTGAGTTCATCTGTGAAGGAACTCCTCGTAAACCTATGGAGAAGGAATTTAAACCCATTATGGTATCTATGTAGATACCTTTTTCCTGGGCTTTAGGATATTCTGAGATAAAGATCAGCACTTTGTCTGATTCCTCCCCCCTATTTTATATGAAGTATTTAGGCATCCATTTAGAACAGAATGTAATACCTTGGCTTATCTCAACTGACTATGTTAAGAATAATTTTTCACTCTTCCATTAGAAAAATGTGATTGCTTTGATCTTTAAAAAGGGGTACATAGAGTATGTAGGTAATATTTTGTATCTGGCACTGATACGATGGCTGCTGAAATACTGTCTTCAGTTCTAGTTCATGAATAATACAGAGATTCAGGATTTTCCCTGTTGAATAGCTTAAGGGAGCATTCAAAGAATAATGAAAGGATTAGAAAAAATGGCAAATAATAAGGAGCTTAACCTGCTTTCATATTTGGTAGAAGATGGAGGGAACCTGAAGTACCTGCTTCAAGGATAAAAAATTGTTTGTAGAGTTCTCCAGCCTAACAGATCTAAAGGCTGAAAGCCAAAGCTTGAAAAAAATTGACTAAAATTAAATGTCCACTTCTCAATTTGCAGGTACAGAAAAAGAATTGCAGAGAAATAATGGGTCCTAAACCATTAGAAATTTGAAAATAGGGATCATAGCAAAGACAATGCTGTATTGGGTTTGAGCTAGAAACTAGTTAAGAGGTCCTGTGGCTTCCATTATGGGGAGGATTACACCAGGTGATGCGCATGGCCCTTTTTGAACGCTCTGTGAAGTGGTGTCCTTGGTAGCACTATTTAATCTGACAGAGTTACACTCAGCAATAATTTGGGTCAAGAAGTAGTAAATAATTATAAGTGAGAACTAGAGAAGAGAATAACCAAGACATGCTTTTTGTTTTGAGTTATCTGAACTCCTGCTTATGAAGTAACAATTAAGATTTTCTGTAGGTCTGGTGGGGGTTCAATGGCTATGAAAAATGACATGAGTAAATTTGATCTGGGTCCTTAGATAGAAAGATAGAAGTTATCCCTGAAAAGCTCCCCAGTAAGACACAGAACTCCCTAGACTCAAAGTTCAAATTCTCTTTTCACATGGGCCTTTTGTGCCTCCAGTTGGAGGAGGAGGGGAAGCAGCAGCATGGGAACATTAAATTGGAGAATCCTAAACCATAATACAACCCAACCTATTTTATGATACTATGAAACTGTTGGATGTGTCCTGCTTTCAGAGAAAATCAATCCCTTCTCTGCATCTCAGATTTGGTCATTTTCAGTCACTGCTTGCTTGATCCGGTGTGTAACTACTGCTACGTATTACTAAATATTCTACCCTATATTTAGGTATAATTGTATTTCAGTACTTTGGGATTCCAGCTGAGGACTAGACCTCTATTTTTGTGTACTATAAAGGCTCAGTTTTGCCCTGAACAAATTGAGTGAAATATGTCTCAGCGAGGAAGTTTGTCTGGCCTTCTTTGCACAAGGAAGCTGTGATTACTCATCTGATTTTGTGATTTCCTGTTTAGGTCATAGAACTACAGCATAATTTGTTAGAATGGTCTCCTGAAGGTCATTGAGTCCAATGCTCCAATCCAAGCAAGACCAAGCAGAGCAGGTTTGCTCAGCATCTTGTTCAGTCAATTTTCGAGTATCTCCAAGGCTGCAGTTTCCACATTTTTTCTGGACAACACATTCACTACCCTAAAGGAAAAAAAAAACCAAACCAAAAAACCACCAGAAAGCTCAAAACAACCCCCCAAAACTCCCCAAGATGCTTCCCTGGTCATTTACTATATTTGTTCACCAGACCAGGCAAAGATGTGAGAGTGAGCTTTCATCCTTGTATCAAGATAGAGATAGATGATGTTCCACAGCATCAGAATAAAAGGAATTTGATGTTGAAACCACATTTCATGTTTTAAACAGCAGAAAAAACTACCTTTGGGCCACTTGATGCCAATATGATGACTAAAGCCTCTGCAACACTTGTTGTATTTTTAACTAAAAGTTTACACATTTTTTTTATTAGACTTTTTATTACTGGGGATTTGCTCTCATACTGAAAAATCAGCTTCTTCTGCAAATGCCACCATTTGTTTTTGCTTTTGTTTTTGTTTTTGTTTTGTTTTTGTTCTTGGTTTTTTTAGTATTAATAATAAAGAGCCTGAAATAACAGTTCAGCAGTGCAAAGCGCAGTACAAAAACTCAGCAAGAAATTCTACCCTGATACCACCTTACACCTAAATAGCCAAACTAAAGTCCAAGCAGGTGGAGACACAAGAAATAATGTAATTTGTTCATAATATGTTATTATCCAAGACTGAGAGATGGAACTCTCCATCTTCTTCCAGCCCAATCCTCTGTCTACGAAGGACTCTCAGAGGAATCCCATATGGACATCACCTCTGTAATTCAGTCCTCTGCTCCTGAATGGACAAAATTTCTGCTAATAAAAAAGGAGAGAAGAATGGAAGCAATGCAATTAGGTCTGAGACAGACTAGGATATTGATTTGCTTTTCAATTGCATGTTTATAACAGGAATTTTATCAAGGTTTGCTAATGACCAGAGTGTTTTACTGTAAACTCTATTCAGTGGATGGTTATAAATGCTGGCACAGCATCCCAACGCACATTTTTGTTTTATAAAAATGCAAATAAATAAATAAGGTGTCTCTTGAGAGCTGCTTTGTGTTCCTTAAAAGCTCTGGCTTAGAAAAGGAGATCATAAGGAGGTGTGAAAATTTAGCACTACGCTCTTAATTCTGCGGTCATTCCCATGGCTGCTCCAGCTGTTCCAGGCAGCGAGAACTGCCCCTGGAGAACGAGGGTAGGACAGGAATTAATGGAGCAGTGTGGCTCGGCACCCACCAAGGAGCACATCCGATGTGCCTCACACACTAATGGCACCACATAAATAAATAATGACCCCTTCTCCTCAGGGATGGGGGTGGAGTGATAAAGGGTGAAATCCTGGCCTTTTACAGCCCATGCCAGACTTCTCCTTAACATCCGCCAGGCCTGAATTTCACCACGGGGGGATTTATTTCAGACTTTCTTCTCAGCAACTTTGTGCTATTCCAAGAAAGCATCCCTGGCAGTCAGGGCAGTGAATATTTACACAATTGCAGAGACCCGCTGATTTAATGCCCCAGATTGCCACCAGGATGAGGCACTTCAGAGGCAGGTCTGTGCCTTTAAATTGCAGTAGCATATTTCAGCAGGTTTCAAGGGGCTGAACCCAACATTTACTAAGATAAACTTCTTTTATGGTGATATAATTCCGCCAGTGTATATTCATACGCTGTGAATACAGAAAGGAGGGAATCTTAGGTGTAGTTTTGGATGCAATTGGACGTGGGTCTATACCTATTCCCTCATTATAAATGAGTGGTTTGGGTCTTGTCTTGGCTATCTTCCTGAATGAAGCCAGAGCAAAAATGATCTATCAACATTATCATACTTGAAGAAAATATAATTCCTTAACCAAGACCAGTTAAAAGAAAGTGATGGTTAATCTCATACACATCTGCCTACACATTCATTTCCCTATTAAATTACCTATTTTCTGCTGAACTAATCTATCTGGGAATTTTCTGGATCTATAATGAGATGCTTTAACCATCCCACTTCCATAAATGTGGGAGCTGAATGTCAGAAAATATCAGTATTATAATTTTGGAGAAGACATAATGAATGATACTAATGCCTATAATACACTTATTATACTAATATATTATACTAATTTCTTGCTTGAAATTATTGCAATATAAATTAAAGTCATGTCCTGAAGTTCCAGGGAAGTAGAAAGTTCTCTATTACTGAAAAGAACCTCTTAATATTCCCATAGTGAGTTTCATTTGTGCAATCTATCCACACCAGAAGCTGAAACTGTTTGGGGTCCAGTTTTGGATTTTGGGAGGATCTGGCCATACGAAAGACTTTGAGAAGGCACAGACCTGTTTACAGCAAGGATTTGCTTCCAGCCCTATTGGAGGGTCCCCACTGGTCCCAGTTTGCTCCTGTGGCAATGACCCAAAGACACCGGTGGGGTTTACAGGGCTCCACGGGCAGGACTGGAGCTGGGAACTGCAAACCATCTGTCTGACAAACTGTCCAAGGGGACCAAAGGCAGAGCTGCAGAGCGTGGACAGAACAGTGCAGCTCACAGTGAAGAGGATCAGCATTAAATGCACTTCTGCCACGGCACTGAACGGGAGGCCCTGTTTGATTCTTTACTTCATATACCTTGTGCTGCTCTGCTTTCCTGGGGTCACACGTGCTTCTTCTCCTGAATAAAGATTTCTGTGTTCAAGTATAGTCTCAGACAGCTGGTGACTGGAGGAAGTTCAGCTTTTAAGGGAACCTAGTGACTTTATGTTTTAGTTTTCCCAGTTTCTAGCGGGTGTCTGAGACCAATAAAATTTTCCCTCATGAGGGGCAGTGTGTACATTGACTATTTCCCCTCCAGTCACTGGTAACTACCAGACAACTGGGTTACATATATGAACAAGTAAGAATTACTGATTCGTAACCAACCTGTAAACCATGCATATTTCTATTGAACAATAAATAAAATTTAGTCTTAGTTTTCAATAGATGTCAAATTCTTGTGTGAAAAATTTATTATAATTTTATTATGAGTGGCACATTCAAGAGAAAAATAAATCAATGTCACATTTTTTTGGTGTAATTTAATATTCATAAAGAAAACCAGAAAAAAAATCCAATGATAATGACAAAAAAATGCTGATAAAATTTTTTTTTATGCTGAAGGTCTTGGTTGTGCTGAAGCTCTCTGCCTGTGCAATACCAGATTCCAGATAGACACAAAACTTCTAAGATCTTGCATATTTTCTATGGTGTCCATATTACATATAATATGCAGTAAGTTATACTGTAAAAATAGCAATATTCACAATCTATCATTGGCTTTTTCAAGACAGGATTAAGAATTAAAGGAAAGTACTTCAAAGCTAAATTAGGAATAGTATGTGAAGATATGACTCTTATATTCTTTAATTTTTTTTCTATAATAGAATATCCCATTCCCCAGAATAGTTTTTTCTTCTTAAAATCAATCTTTTTCTTAGGTTTTACAGCTTCACACTTCTTGAATTACTCTGTTGAAAGAATGATTTGTTTCAAAATACTGCATTTCTGAGTACATCATAAAAATATATCTCCCGTTCCTAATGAAGTCACTTTACTTAAAGCATGGAAAGTAAGCAGTAAATTTTAATGCATTGGAGTATAAAATAAGCATGGCCCTAGTTTTTGATTCAAAAGTCTGTCAGGGCAGTATTCTATTTCCAACGGCAACTGCCTTAGCAGCACTGCAATTTAAGTGAGAAGCCAATAAAATATCTGACCAAATGGTTATTGCTGTGAAGTAAATCTCATGTATGAAGAGTATCTAACTAGTACTATTTGTATTTATAAGAATACGAATCAAAGTTTGCATTAATATTAAAAGCAAAAAATTAATTTTATGAAACTCTTATTTATTCTAAAATACTACACTATGCCTTTGAAGTGGCTAAAACTGAGAGACCCCCAGGAGCCTCTGGGTTGGCCTTGTATGCAGCTGGGATGGAGAATTCAACACAGCTCTTTTCTTAACACTTTCCCAGATGGGTCTATTTTTCTTCAGTTGTTTAAACTTCACACCTTCACTGCATAGGAGTTTAACAAATTTTTTGTCAGACTTAGGTATGCTTTACAGATATTCATGATATTTCTGATTTCCCTTTCCCCAAAATGTATGTACTTTCAATTATTTTTTTTTATACAAAACCCTCCAGTTTGCATCTTTATCTTTCCTTAATGTTGACTTCTGAGAAACGTTTCGATGTCAACCACATAAATTATCATTAAGTTCAAGTGTTAACACCAACTGAAACAAAAAGGGCTAGACTTTGTCTTTTCAAATATAACATACTTTGTGTTCTGTAGTTTAAAAAGGACAACTATACATGAGCTTTCACCAGCTTCTACTCTGTGCATATGCAGAAGCTCTTTTTCAGAAGCATAAAAACTTGAAACACGTATTTTAAAAAATGAAAGCATGTGTGGTGCAAAATCTGAATCTGTCACAGGAACTAGATAAATAGCTCAAATGGGCCAGATCTAGCCAATGAACAGAACGTTTAACAACAGTGATTTATATTATTTTCCTTTCATGTTATAATAATTGTCAAGAATTGAATTTATGTTGTGTCATTTCCTGCTCTAGCTGCAATCTTTGCTTCAAGAAAAAAGGTTTCAGAACTTTAATGCCTTCACTGTTCTTGGAAAGATAACAGTAAACGGGACTATTTTATGATTTCATTGCTTGGTTATTCGTGTTCTTTCTTTCTATAGCCTTCAGGGAGAACTAGAAGGAAAGGGCGAGACGAAGAATTGTCTTCCCGTCGAAAACACAAAGAATTGGATTGTTGCTGCTGAAGGCAAAAAGCGAGCAGGGGAAAATGATGCTCCCCAAATTACTCCATAACAGGAAACCTTATAAATGTCTCCCATCCCTCTGCTAGATCTGCATCAATTTGCAGTGTGAGCAGCAGAAAGGGAAGACGTTGGAACAAAGAGGAAGCATTTACCTAAACAATGAAAAAGCACTCCCCCAAATTCTCTATACCCAATGCAAGCCAGATTGCACAGAGCCATTACTTGCTAACAGAGAGGCAGAAGATTTCTATTAAGCATGGTGTTGCTTGATAGCAGCAGAAGCAAAGAGACAGTGAGCATGAGGAGAGACATGAATGCCTGATAGGAATTCGGTCCAGAAGCCAGCAAGAGATTATTATGTACATGTTTCATCACAATATCTAATGTGATAATATTGTCTTTATTGGCATGATACATGCCTTTCAACTCTTAAGTGGAGTTCTTTCTATTGAAGTGCACATATCTGAAAATGAGATGTATTGACTCATAAAATTCAGCAATAGCTGAAACACACAGTAAACAAACTGTCCTAGACATTCCCTTGTCACCATGGTAGGAAAGAAAAAGAGTGAATTTAGTCTATATTCTGCAGAGTTGGATAAAAACAGAGGCCTATTCCAGCTAAAATAATATTTCAATTCTCAATTAATATAATCATAATATCCCAGCAAGAAATGCAATTAATATTCCTCCAAACAGGAACAGGGTTACTGCATCTCCTGTTCTAAGTCTCCCTCTTCCTGAGAAGCACACATTTCTCCTCCATCAGAAATGAGTCACAGAGGCATCTCCAGCACCTTGTTTAGCTAGACAGACTATGCCAGACTAGGGAAGGGAGACAGTCCCCCAGAGCCTTTAAGCAGCACATTCCCATGGAAGCAGGGGTTGGAACTAGATGATCTTTAAAGGCCCCTTCCAACACAAACAATTCTATGATTCTGTGATTTTGCTACATCTCTCTCTTTTCCATGCAGAGAGCAGGAGCTGGGGGTTGAATGATTGTGATGACAATGTGCTCCTCAGGCTGTTGATGGGGCAGAGCCAGCAGTCAGGAGGAACCTGTGCAGAAGATCTGGAGCCATGTGCCTGCAGGGACTCCCTGGAACAGCCTCTCCCCACACAGGGTGCCAGAGGATGGGGAAGATTTGGGGAAGAGGTGGTTGGAGGGCAGTGGAGCTGGATGAGCACCCAGCCTGCTCCCATCTGCCGGGCCAAGGTGGAGCCAGGAGCAATGCAAGCAGTGTTACCACCTCCTCTGCTGTTTCAACCACTCTCATCATCTGCCTCCACAGCATAAATATCTACCAAACTGCTGTCTACCCTCCATTACCTGAAGGAAAGGAGAAGGGAGTCAGCTGGATTTTTGGCAGGGATTGCTGAAGCGGTGGCATGTCTCACAAGCACTGATCACCCCAGAAGAACTGGCCCCACCAGCTGTGCTCTGCAGAGCTGCTCTGCACGTGGGTAGTAAATCTGATGCATCAGGAGGACTCCAGAGTAGTAAATCTGATGCATCGGGAGGACTCCAGATTTACTGTGAGGAGAAGGCTGTCTGCTCAGTGCACACGTTGTATGTGCATTGTGTTCCAGATACACACATACAGCTGGTCGGCCCAGAGTCACAGTTTCTCTGGAATTTGGGGGCTGCTCAGAAAGAAACCTGGTTAGATCTGCTGCTGATGCCTTTTCCTGGTCTCAGAAAATTAAAGCCAGACACGGTTAAAGGGTTAGAGGGGGTTGTTTACCTCGGTATCTTTAACAGGATCCTATCAATGCATCGCTTCGCCAAGGTGGAATGCGTCACAATGCACTCCCACCGTAAATCACGTATACAATTTATAGACCTTACACATTAGCATATCTAACAAGAGTACCCAATAATGGGGCTTGGGTGGGTGGTGTGATATTCTCCCCATCTATGGAATTTCCCCCCTGGATGGGCCAAATCTCTAGTTCTAGAAGGGGACCTTGGCTCCCCAGGACAGTAGAATGTTTGGTCTCCTGGCCTCACGGCTTCTGGGATGTTTGGTCTCCTGGCCTAACAGAATACTAGGACTGTGCTAAGCTATCGGACTTAAAGAATTACAAGTATGCATGCTAATACTTGTGGATACAAAGAAGTATGTAAAAAGGTATAAAAAAGAAAAAGCAAAATCATCTTGGCATCACTGCTCCAGGGAAACCACTGCACATCTGGAAATTTGGGATGGATAGGCAAAGTTAAACGCCACAAACAGAAGAATTCTGGGGAGAATATATTTAATATTATGGTACCTGGTATCTCTTTACCTATAAAAACTCATTTCTTTCCTCTTGACTTCTTTCAGTTTGTCTAGGAAATAGACATCAGTGATTCATAAACCCCATGATCTTCTACCTGTGAAAATGATAGTGATGCTGGAAAGGCTGAAGGAAATTTGGATATCTTAGACTTCCTACCTCACCCAGTTTCAAAAAGGCCACACTGTGCCTCCGGTGTTGGATGTTGTTTCAAAGGTCTGTAATGATACAGCTTAGCCCTAAAGCTGCGGCACTGTATTTATGTGACTTCTTTCACATACCTTATTATTTTGATCCCAATATAGTTTATAAGGTTTCCTTACCCTACTCTGGAAATGTTCTCAGCTTCTGTTCTGACCATTCTCCTTTTTTTAATCTCAGCTGCATAGAGAATAATAAGAGCAGAAACACAGAATCAGTCCTGGACAGATTCTGACTATACATTCCAGATTCACACACTGATAAATCTCGTCACTTCTAGTGGAATTGCTTCAAAATTATACTGGAACAGATTCAGGATACAAAGGCCAGAAGTTTAAAGCTCAGTTCCCACTCCAGCAGCTAAGCCAACATCCCCTTTGCAGTCAGAGGACATGGAAGGTGACACTGCTCAGGGTTGCTTTCGTCAGGCTCCTGCAGCACAATTTGCATGTTCCTAACACTGCTTTGGAGGAGTATTCCTGAAGAGAAAGAGTCCTTTGCTCTTGCACAGAATGAAAAGCCTCCTTCAATTCTGAATCCACAGCTAAATAAAATACTAAGATTTTCAGGCATGTTTTGCATTAGCAGCTCACATTCAGGGGAATGAAACCTTCTCATTGCTGGATCCTTTTCCAGGCATAGTTCATTTTTCTAGCTGCTTAAGACATTCATGCATGGCAGAGTTGTAAGGGATCTATTTTGCTCTGTTCTTCCTTCAAACCTAAATTGATCAAACCTAAATTGGTAGTGCTTATCTCTTAGGATGCAAAGCCAAGTTAGGAAAATATAGGGTGTTTGGGATTATGATCACTTGGAGCGCAGTGACTGGCACAACCTTTTACCTGTCTTGTGTTTCCTAGTATGGACAAAAGCTTGATTTTTTTAGAGTGTGCAGCATAACCTCCTCATTATCACATTTGTCGAAACAGATGGGAAAGCATTTGGAAGGGCTGCTTAGAAAGTAGTGCTTTCTACAAAAAGAAAGTTGTATTTAAACACTGTTATTCAAGTTGTTGGGGAGGCAACAAATTCAGCTTCCCAAATCTGATCCATTTGCATAATTCATCTTTTGTTCTTCAGTTTTCTGCTTGCTGTTCACATTCCCTTCATGCCCTTTACAATTCCACTGTGTAGGATATGTGCAAAATAATAGGACCAACATAAGCACATGTATTTCATAATCCCAACAACCATTTTACAAGCTATTTTTTACACTTTTTTTTTTGTGGCTTCATTTGGGCTAGATTTCCATTTTCTGAAAGATATCTGTTTGGTTGAATAACCTCTCGAGTTCTACAATTATCCCATACTGTTCCATGTTTCTTTAGCTTTCCTCCTTATTTTCTTTTTTTTTACTTTTTTCTTTTTACATGCCTTCTGTGACTGTTAAGAGATATTCTAAGATTTTTAATTTTGCTTCTTTTGATTTTAAAGCTTTTTTTATTATTATTTGAATGGATAGGCAGCTGGTGTTCTGTGACAAGAGCAGTAATTTTCTATCTGATGAATAGTTTATTTGAGGAAAAATGCAATTCTGGTGGTCCCAAAACTATTAACAAATTTAGGTCAAATTCATGAAATAGTTTTGGCTGGAAAAACAACAACTTTGAGATGGTTCATTAGCAAAACTGCTGGATAAGGAATCAGCTACCTTTCATCTGCAGGTTTTGAAGCTCTCTCAACTTTATTTCTCTGAATTTCCTCTTTTTGAGGGGTGCTGAATGTAGATCTCAGCAGAAGGCTACAGGTATCATCTTGCACTCTGGGGCAGTGTCTCAGGTGCGTCCCCAGACCCACTCTTGTGCACAATGTGTCTGTGTTGACCCTGAGCATATTTAAATACTTAATGGAAAATGAATCTGATCCAACAGGAAGGACTGAGGAAGACCCAGATCAAAATTAAGTACAACCAGGTGGCAGAAAGCTCCATATTGAAGGGGAAAATGTGAGGTCAAGATTTCACAGTGAGGAAAAGTTTTCATCCTGTTTAGCCACCCCAGGGCCATTCCATAAAAACTCCACCTGTGACAGTTCTGAGACTTTAATCTCTGGCATTGGCTTGCTTTCCTGGACTAATTAATCGACAAAATCCAGTTCAATAATTTTGCTGTATATCAGATTATTCCAAGATTGTTTATTGTTTATGAACATAATTTGAGAACATTTTCTGCAGCATATAGGAATAGTGATGACTTAACTCCTATATGATAAGTGATTTTACTGATTAGTCACAAGCCCACATCTACCAAAGGATCAGACTGCAAATTATCTGTATAGTCTTGGACATGAAATTCATACAATATACTGACTTAAAATTACCCAACTTGGCCTCTGACTGAAAAATGATGGCCTGTTTGGACTGCTTTGGTGCATTACCTTGTTGTTTCTTGGGGTTTTAGATTTCGTTAATGAGACAAAAGAAAAAAAAAAGCAACAAAACCTGTTTAATCTGAAATAGTTCAGCATCGCCATCAGACAGGGCAGAATTTTTTTTGCTGCTTACTTGTTCATACCCAGACAAGAGCATCAATATTATTACTGCTAAGTAAGATATGTTACAGGAAATTAATATCTTCTTCAGTATAGGATTCTAAGGTTCCATATTTTATTAATTATCCTATTGGTTAAGCTGTAGGTTGGTTCTCAATCATAGTTAACACATTACACCTGTTTGGCAGGAGCTTGGTATCTTCTGCTCCCTGGTTCTGTGACTGTTTCTTTATATATCAGTACTAAACTTTAACTACACTTAACTTCAGAATGATAATTGCTCTCTTGCAAAATGATAGTATTCTTTCATGTAAAAGCCTCTCTTTGGGGTAGTGGTTTGTATTCAACTCCACTGGAGCAGCTGACCTGATTGTTGATGGTGACAAAGGCCAAACATGCTGCTATGGAGCCAGGAGCCCACACCAGCATGGTACCCTGGCATCCATACCCCAACTGATGCAGCAAAGAGAATAAAAAGGCGTGCAGATGAGTGTACATGGGCACCAGGCAGGGCAGCAGATCTGCTGCAGCTTATGGGGAAACTCGTGTGCTTAAAACGCACATGGAGCGTGTGTTTCGTGAACCATGTCACATTCTTGTTACGGGCTAAAAATTCCAAAGCAAAATGTGTAGACAAGCCTGGTGTGAGAGCCTATTTAAGGAAATTGTCTCTGAGTCCTGGAGCCATCTGTGATATAAAAGTATACTGCACGGACTCCTTGAATAAAAGGATTCACTGGCAGGGCTTGCTGGAAATCTCAGTCAGAGATGCTTCTCATACAGCAGGCATATAGATCTTCCGCATGATGAATCAGATTCACTCAGAACGTCTGCTACTTGGAAGTGATTTCAGGCTTGAATAATGTCTTACTGAAGGCCTGGTTTGATCCGGGGAAGGGGGGTCACATGCTGCTGGAGTAGGTCCGATGTTCTTTTGAAGTGACCTCTAGAAATAATAATCATAAGAAAAAAGCAGTTCAAGGGCTGTAGGCTTGAACCACTTGGAAACTAATGACAGCTCTACTTGTGCACTGATGTTTCCCTCATAGGCTGCAGCACTGATTTAGTTGGTATGTTAATATGGAAGTCTAAATTAAATCAGGCTGGTGTCAGTACTATCGAAGAGGCACATTCACTTAGCCCTGCAGTTTTATAAAATGCAAAGAAAAAAACCATATGGCAGATTAGGGCAAATTGCTCTAAAATTGTGGCTGAGAGCCAAGGGAGAGTGAGCTTGAGAGAGCGTTCACGTCTGTTTGAAATATGCCCACTTTCACTCTGCTGCTTTACACTGTTGGAAGTGGAAGGCTCATTTCCCTGTGAGCTGCAATGTATTAAATACTCCACGTCTTAAAGAAAGTAATGTGTCCAGTATTTGTGGAAGTTACAATAAAAGCGTATATATTATTTTCTTTTAAAAATTGGGATTGGATTCACTACCAAAGACTGAATAAAAGAGCTTAGTGCAAGCCCAGGAGCATCAAGGGGGGAATGAACAGATGTAATAAGCAACACTTAGTAGACAGTCCTGGCTATTATTACTGCATGTATAGCACAACAGTGACTACAAGATTTATGCAGGAACTGAGGTCATGTAGCACTGAAAATAACTATAATAATGATCCCTGCTCCAAAGAGCTTTCAGTGTAGTTTTATTTTCTGAGCTGTGAGAAGCTGCAATAAGGAAATGAAACAGAAAGGATAATAAATAAATGGCACTTTGAAAACTTCTTTAGTTTTAATAACCTAGAAAGGTGTCCTAGCACTTTGTCACTCAGAATAAGGAGAAAAAATGAAATATTATGTTTTCTTGGTAGCAATTTGGCTTTGCTCCACAGTTCCTCTAAGTAATTGCACCCATTTTCTGTGGATGCTCCATGGATGGGTGGGACCAGGATGAGGCAGGGTCCTGAGGAGTTAATACTCTGCAGCACTTGTTACTGAATGAGTACTGAAAGGCACAGTGATGGCAGAGAGCACCTGGGTCCTCAGCAGAAGTACCCTCCAAGTTGCCAGACTATTTTCTCACATCATAAGGATCCTCTGAATGACAAGGCTTCTCTTCTCTATCCTGCAGGTCCTAAACCCTTCATCTTAGAGGAGTGTCGAGCCAGAAAACTCAGAAGTTGCAGCTTCAGAGGATTACAAATCTGGATCTGTGTAGAACCTCCGTTTTTTTTTTTTTTTTCTGGAGCCTCATCTCTTCTAACTGCGGTCAGGACCGTCCAGCCTGTGGCCAAGGAGACTGTTGCATCTGCCTTTCAGTAGTGAGGGCTCTTGTGTGTGTTATACAAATTATGCAAGCCAGCCACCATGGCCAGGTTCGATTCTACATGTCAATTGAATTGATAAGCAGAAAGGTAGATTCCTCTGTAACAGCTGTATCAGTAATAACTCTGTGTCAGTAGGGCTACAGCTCAAGCTGGGTGCCTCTGAAGAGAGACCTTGAACAGAGAAATTGCTAGACAACCATTCCCTTGGACTCTTAATTCCCCACCCTTCATGTGACAGATGAGACCTTTGGTAGTATTTGGGTTGGGGGTCTTCCCATCTCTCACTGGGTACCTTCACTGTCTCTAGGAAGTGGTTTCCTGTCTCTGAGGGTGCAGCTTCTGTTAATGAATGCAGCTTCCTTATCTTCTGGCTCGAATGGGCTCTGGGGTTCCTTGGTGTACTTGATTAGGTAAAAGTTCATCATATCTGAGTGAAAATTCACAGCTTGCGGCCGAAGGTTTCAGCAAATTTGGCTACTAGTGGTAGCCACAAGTTCTGCTAAAGGAGCTGTACAGAAGTAGATACCAAATCACACAGTGTGTGCCAGCTCAGCAGGTGACTGTACCAGCTGCCACCCTACCATCGTGACACTGGCCAGTCTACAAGCTGCTACCAAAACAGCACCCAGCTCTCTGCCCCAAGCCTTGAAAATCCTTGATGTGACTGCTGAAAATGCTTTGGAAAGCCTCTGCCTTGCACCAGGGCAGTGCTGCACCGTGCTGCCAGCGTGGGGTACCCGGCAGATACTGCTCTGGTTTCCATGGTAACTCTCTCTGTGCATTTATAGTCTCTCACTTACAGCCTTCATTAGATTTAACATTCAAAGAGACACTGATTAAAACATGACATTCCTAACACCCCGAAAAACCCACTTTTTACAAAACCCTATTATGTGGCATAGACAAACTGGGTGATGGCCAAATTAGTTAATAGAAATTTCAAATGACATTGGAACAGACCACAAAAGGATAAAGTCATATAAAGTTAAATGTTTAAGTGTGCCTCTCAAACTTAGCAATGCAGACTGGAGAAATGTGGTGCATGGGTAAACCAGGGACATCTCACGTGAAATAAGTCTGCGGAATCCAAATCTAACCTGAGGTGACCTCATTTACATATTTCTACTTAAAAAGTATTGAGGTATTATCAAACCAAGACGTTTGCTTAGGGATGCAGCAGGAGGACAACAGGAGTCTTTTTCCCCTCACTAATTCCCATCCCTCTACTGGCTGGATCTTGCTAGAGGCTAGAACTTGTATATGGTGCTCTGTGATGGAAACAGCAGTGCAGAAAGGCTCTATGCTTCCAGCTATGATCCCTCCACCCCCTGAACCTGTCTTTGATCACCAGCTGCTGTCCTAGGATCTTCTGCTCTTCATTTGCAGTACTACAATATGAGAACCATCTTCCTTTCTCACTCCTACCTTTGGGCTGAAGATCTCCAGTGCAGACTCTGCTCCACAGCAGAACCTGACTGTGGAGGGGAAGAAGGGCAGCAGAGACCTCACAGAGGTAACAGAAGTGCCCCAGTGTGGGACGGGGACAGAGACGTGCAGCAGAAACTCGGGGTGCTCTGGTAGCACAGCAGGAACATGATTGGCATCAAGAGTAGCACAACTGAAACAGTAACCAATAAAACATGGTGGGGGGTGATGGAATACACACTCAGAACAGCAGAACTATCATTGTTTCCGTGCGCTGTTCACTGCCAGTTCAGCCTCCTAATGAGACTCATTTCCATCTACCTCCTGCTTCTGCTTCATTCTACACCTAAGTACAGGAAAGAAGTACCTGGATTTCATGGAAACCAGCTCCCACCCGAGGTGATGCATCTGCAAATCCTTTCAAACAGAACAGAAGTCGTAGGGCTGCATGGACACCCAGGGGTCATCTCGCCTGCTGTTCCTCAACTCTTTTAAACCTTACTTCCAGACAACCTTCTTAAAATGATGCCAAAGATCACCTAGGACAGTGTTGACATGATGGTTTTCATTTACATCCACATAAAAATTCAGCTACCCTGCCTGGGAAAAATCTACAGTGACATTTATTTTCCTCCATTTTGTTTTTCTGCTTGCATGCCTGGAAATACATATATGTGTGCATTTATATTTAAAATTTGTTTATATTTAAACAACTGAAATTTATATTTAAAACTTGTGATTACTTACAGATCACCAAATGCTTCACAGATCACAGTCTGAGAAATATTCATCTACATTTGATGTCTGTATTGGGAGGAGATGAATTGTACCTTAAGGCTATCTGTAGACTAAGAAATTAAACATGGCCAGGAAGCAGTGTAAGGCACTGGAATCCAAGCATCCCTATAAAAAAAATTGCTAAAGCTTCACCAAATAACTGCTGGGCAAAGCTCAGAGGTCAGCACATGTGAGGAGCCATTCCCAACACAACTTTTCTGCATGGCCTCTCTGTTCAGGAGGGTGAGAGATACCGCAGGCAGACACTCAGTCAAAATAACCCACTCTGGCCTCCCTGCAAGAGAATAAATGTGAATAATTTGTTTTACTCATATATTTTAGTTGATGCAGTAGACACTTGAATGTGGTCAAGTGTAATACAGACTGTCTGTCCCTTGTATCAAAAGTTGTCACCACATTTTATCCCGTCACCTGTCACTATAGAATCAGAATATTTCCTAATAGCTCAGTAGAAGTAATAAGAGTCTCCACCAGATTTCATGGTCTCTAGGATCAAATTATTTGCCATAGTGTTTTCATTAGGCATTTATTTCCTTTAATGAGTTTAATTAGGCATTCGTTTAATGATCTTTAGGAGTTGAAAGGTGTACCAGGAAAGCCAGTATCACTTTGATGGAAAATAATTTGGTTTGATTTCAGGTCTCCAGAAATAAATGTTACAGTCCAGGCTAGTGATATAGGCTTTTGCTTTACTTATGGACCATGATAGCTTCCTCCAGAGGGTGATTCCTCCCAGAAAAAGCAGACATTTGAGAGATGTAGAATTACCCCAGGGAGGATTTACAGACATTTCTTGTGGTCATAAAAAGACATGAGACCAAATTTTCAGGTGAAATATATTTCAATCATGTACCATAGATTTCAAACAAAAATAATGAAAAATATTTTTAGAAAGGAAACAAATAACTGAAACAGAACAGACTGTTTAGGAAGGCAAAGCTATCAATGCTAAAGTGATTTTCCCCACATCTTGCTTTGAATTAAGGTAAAAACTGTACAGTTTTATCTCCATAGCAATGAAAGATAAACTTATATAAAAGATTGAGAAAAAACGGGTTTGAATCTTGACTGTTCTTCAGCATTCTACATAAAATGTTTGTATTTGTATCTCTCTATTCTTTGTCTGCTTCATTCTTTCAAGCATTAGTTGTTTACAGCGAGGAATCTGTCTGTGTATTTGTCCAGTGAACAGTGCAATAGTGTCTCCATGGTCAGTTCTTCCTCAAGGTACTACCAGAGATGGGAACAAATAAATAATAACCTGTGTCTTTTCTCCCTCTATTTTGCCCAGTTAACAATGGAGTCACTCCTTACCTTGGATTTTTCATCAGAAGGACTTTCTATGATCATGCAAGACACATGGGGAAAAAAAAGAAAGTTTGTAACTCAGTAGTTGCTCAGATTTCTATCATCTGTTCCCAAATCACTGGTTTGTATCTTGAATATATCTCCTTTGTCACCTTTATTTTGCAATTGGGCAGAAAATGGGATTTATCCAGCTGCCAGATTAGCCCTGTGTGTAGCATGAACATAGTTCAAGAGCTCTAATCAAGTTTTGGAGCAGATTATCTCAAAAAGTTCAAATGGTTACCATGAATTGCACTGCAGTTGTATTCTCCCAGAATACAAAGGACTCATGAGTTACAGTACAAACTAACACATGATTTTTCTTGGTAAAGAAAACCCTACTTTCTGTTGATATTTTCCAGTGGAGCTGAATGAGGAAAAGAAAACAGCACTTGGGCAGATGGTGGGGACAGGCCGAATGCTGCTTATTCTGCTTCAGAACATCTATCAGACTCACTGCCAGAAGCAGTGCTCACCGAAAAAACAGTTTCTGTGCTGTTTTTCAAACCTTAGAATTCTTGAGCTTGTGTGTGAAAATGCCAAAACACAGGCTACACCTCAGGCCATTATAAGCCCTCTCACCCACAGCTACACTCGGTGGCTGGAGGCTGGGCTGCCTTGTGGTGGGGAAGAGCAGCAGAGACCACCACGGCCAAGAACAGGTGCTCCCACTGGCAGGGGACAGATCCAAAGAGGTGCCAAGGGCCCCGTTGAGTTCGGGGGAGCCAAGGTCGTTCAGCATCTCAGCTGACCAAGGCCTAGGAATTCACAGCCTTTATTCTGCACATCACCCAAAAGCAAGTTGGTCTTGTTCCTTTCCGCATGAGCGAGCGCTGCTCCAGCCGGGAGCGTTCTGGGAAAGGCCTCAGCTGGGAAGTACTGACTCTGTTCTTGCAATGAATGTCACCGGTGGCAAATCATTGTTCTAGGAGTCTGTAAGCCATGTCCCTCCATTATATGTGGTTTGAATACACTAGAATAAATTTAAGAAGCAATTCATTTCAGCAGTAGACAGTACAACATAGACAATAAACAATAACACTCCACTTTTCAGACATACAAATTGTACTCAAAGACTGAAGTGAAACATGAGGATTTCCAGTTCTAGCAGTGCTGTTTCCATTTTCAGAGGGCCAGCCCATGGGTGTGGAGGTGACAGACATGTTGTGTTGAATGCAGCAGACATCTCTTTTCCCTCAGTTTCTTTCTGAACTCTATTGCTTGTTACTTCTTTTTGCCTTCTCACTCTTTCTTTGATGCCTGCTGGAGGCCTTCAGTGAGGTGCTTGACCTTGCTTTGAGGGTCCAGGTACACTTTATTTCCTGTGCAGCTGGTGCCAATGCTGCTTCATGGACCACTTGACAGGAGAAATCCTGACAGCCAGACAGCTGGCACCATCTTTGCCAAAACCTAAAAATATTGCTGCCTCAAAATTTTAAGCCCCTGTCTGGAGGCTTACAAATCCTCCATCCTCGCCCAGACTGCGACAGCATATGTAACAACATGCAGCATTCTTAACTGTGCTGGCGAGTGAAGGGGCAAACTCTTTCCAGGGAAGTGTGCCATGGATGCAAGAGGCCATGTGCAATATACTTTCATCGAAGCAACTTGGAGTTACCAGTAACATTTGTGTCTGAACTATTTTTCCATATGGTTGCTAGGAGAGAAGATTTACTTTAAGAGATTTGAGAAAAGTAAATGTTGTTTTTCTGTTTATTTCAGCCTGTTTACTTCCTGAATTTGGCAGCATTTTCTCTATAGTCAGCAGAGTAGTTTCCTAAGTCCTGGCAAAAATATTTTACCCTATTGTCTGTTTGAGTCTTTCACACAGAAACAGGAAAGAAAATATTTCTTTCTTAAAAGTTTTTCAAAGCCTGTGAAATTCAAACAACAAATTATTGTTGTTATTCTTGTCCTTCCTCCTCTCCATTCTATATCTTATTACATTTTTATCACAGTACATCTGCAGACTTGTCTACATTTCATCCTTCATGCTGATGTAGCCGTCTAGGTAAAGCCATGCTGGTATAATCCCCAGTGTAAACAGCTTTGCTTTGCTTTAAGCATAGGTTTTCAATTTAACTTAAACCTCTTCTTAAGAGGTATAAACAGACAAAAAAATCTACTCTGATATTGGATTAAGACTGATCAGTTTGCGGTTTATTTGTATCCTACTCTCAAAACCTTTTTCATATAGACCAGACCATATCTGAAGTTCTTTTGAGCCAAAGTATGTAAGCTTATATCACGTTCTTTGGGCAAGTATAAGCTTGCCTTTTTCCACTTCCAGACTGAGAAGAAATTATCTGACCTTATAATGTGATGTTTAGCCCACGGTAATAAACCTTTTTGAGGCCCAGCTCTTAATTTGTTGTAAATGTGGAAGCAGATATGTCTTTTTGTTATTCCGCTCAGAGTAGACACAATGGATGAATGCTCTTCACAGTATAAAATGCAGACATATCTAAAATATCTTTAATTGTATCATAGGCTGCTATAACAATCCTTTACATGTTCTTTAACGGAACTTCATCAGACCAGACAACTCCATTAGTTACGGCAGAATATTCTGATGTCTAGCAGTAATTTATAGCTACAGCTCTTTGGACGATAGCCAAGTAGAACTCCTGGACAAAAAGCCACTGCATACAGGTACAGTGCCTTTGAGCTCAGTGATTTGAGCTCAGTGCAGTGGGGGTGCTTCTGACTTCCTGGATTTGCTATGCTCAAGTGCATTGAGAAGTCCAGCATCAAATGTGACAGACCTGATGCTTTTGAAGTAGCTAATGCTGCAAATCATGCTGCACAGAGATGCTTCTGGGATGCTGGCAACTTTGGATAACTGAGTGAAACATATCAGCTCTGACTTCTGTCCACTCTGCACGCTCCACTCAAATGTAAATCATAGAGTCATAAAATATGCTGAGTTGGAAGGGACCCAAAAGGATCATCAAGTCCAACTCCTGGCCCTGCACAGGACACCCCAGTTTCCACACGATATACCTGAGAGCACTGTCCAAATGCTTCTTGAACTCTGTCAGGATTGGTTCTGTGACTGCTTACCTGGGGAGCCTGTTCCAGTGCCTGACCACCCTCTGGGGGAAGAACCTTATCCTAATGAAAATATAAATATAAAACCAGGCTTGTTGACCAGATTCAACAGCAAATTACACCTTTGTGCTGTTCTGGAATAAAACTATGAGGCACACACCCATGAATACTGAGGTACAGCTCTGAGAAGTGGTGAAAAAGGACCCATAAAACAGTGGACATCTGTTCATTTCTTTCTCTTTGAGAACTTCTTAAGCTACCACAAATTTTTCCTTTTTTTATCCGCAAGTGGCAGGGCACTGTGTCAGTAACTACGTAGCAGTTAACAGAAGGTCTCCTTCATGGACCTACAAGGAATAGCAACTGATTGTTTTCTGCCTCTTGCAAACCTACTTAATTGCTAATAGCTTACCTCTGGCTTTGCTTTGACCCCCCTGTTAGAGTGGGACAACAGCGTTTGCAAGAGAAGTGGACCACTGAAAATATTCCAAATATTAAAGATGAAAATATCAGTGCCTAGCTGTAAAGATATGTATTCATATCTATCCTATACTCCATAATCTTTATATATGTGTGTCTACATAAATGTGTGTGTGTGAATATGGCTGGTAGTTAGAGATGAACCTGGCTTTCCTAGTTGGACTTGGAGCTGGCTGGATAACTCAATGTGTGTTAATTCAATGGCTAGTTAATGGTTAATTCAATGATTAATTCAATGGCTAATCCAATGGCTGGTTAATTCACTGTGTAGCATTCTTCTACAAAAGGTCTTTTCTCTGACAGTGCTATCCTGCTAATGTGCAAACTGTTTAACCTTGATGCCTTAGAAGAAATATGTCCTTGAGTAGATTCCGTGTCCTGTGCAGAGCAAAGGAAGCATTTTTTGGTTAATTCAAGACTGCTTCCTCAGCTGAGATTTAACAAACAGCTACATTCACCCCAAGCCTGGGTGACTAACCTGATTTTCAACACATACATTGTATTATACATCAGGAGAATTCCCATTCAGAGATCTGCTTCTGCTTTCATTGATAGGAAACTTCCATTAATTTCTACAAGACTGGATTCTAGTTTCAGTCCTGTGTTATAATTAACATGAGAATAAAGCAGCTTTCATTTTCATCTCTATGACAAAATTTTCTTCGCTTATAACCTGGCATGCCATATTTTGGGCCTTGAAACAAAACCAGTGATCATTTCTTTATAATGGACTATATATTAGAGAGTAGAGATATGATGGATTTTAGGCACCAATGTGTGGAGAGGTAATAACCTTTAATTAGATTTCCCTTTGTTCACCTCATGTCTAATGAAGAAGAAAATTTACAGTTCAGTAGCAAATGAGAGTTAATCAAAAGAAAAATATTAATTTGTTTAGCTTGTGATCATGTCTTTTTCAGATTAAAATCTTCTGTCATTATTTTCTTTTCACTTCTTTCACAGGAAGAAAAATGCATCTTGTGGATAAAAACACCCCTAAACATGTACTCAGAACTGGCAGCCTGTTGAAATTTGCAAACTGAGAAAACCTCATGTAAGAGCTTGGTATGTGTTTGGACATCAGTTTCTCAGAGAAAAACAAAGGCTCATTACCTTCTCCCAATATTTATCAACAGTTGGGTTCCCATAAGAGAACTGGTTTGTGTGGCATCTCCAGTGCAAGGCGAGGGAACACCATTTCCATGGCCAAGTGTAATCCCTGCATATTGCAGCCCAACAGAGAGAAAGTGTGGGTGGCACTGTTAGGAGAGAGAGTTATCACCTTTTCCTCCAGGAAAATCAACCTTCCTGCATCCTGGAAACAGCCAGATGCTTTTAAAGCCCTCTAAGGATATCAGCAAGCCTACAAGAGCACTGCATACAGTGCTCAAACCATTCTGGAGATTTCTTGGCATTCAGATGGCATTAAATTGAGCTGCAAACCCATCTTTTCCCTATTCTGAGACTACACCTAACTTATAACTGCATATTTAGATGAAGGCATTTCATGACTTTGCACATGTTTCAGCAACCTCTTCTTTCAATCACCAATTCTTACGAAATATACCCCATTCAGCTTCTCTGTAAGAAGTGAAAATAATGTATAATAATAGAATATTACTACATAGAGCATCAATTTACCTAATAGCTAAAGTAGCTAAAAACTTGCATTAATTTTCAACTTTAGGATGCTGTACTTAACTTTCTTGATGTTTGGCAAATAGCCTGCCAAACTATATCTTTGTGTGTGCAAAACCATGGTAAATGACCCCAAATGTGCAGGGTTTATGAAGGTACGACTGAAACCAAAATCTAGTTCTTTATATATAAGTAATGTTATTAAAAAAAAATCCCATAGAAATTGCTTTCTAGCTCAAAATATTGATTATAGAGTTGTTTCTTGTTCAGTAATGAAAGGTTCAGGGTGCAATAGAAAGAATGGGAAGAAAACAGAAGAATAGAAGAGTGGTAGTTGTCATATAGGAGCTGCTTTCAAAGTAGCTCCCACTATGTGCATCACCAGTGAAAATTGTTGCTTTGAGCCAGCTCTGAAGACTTGAAGTGATGATTGTATATTTTCTGAGCTCCATAGGTATCTTTGAGCATAAATATTCTCTTCTTGGCTCATTAGGCTTAGTTCCTGACTGGGGAAAAATATTCAGTGATGGCATAATTTAAATACTGTAGGCTGTAGAGCTTCAAAAAAAGATTTCATTCACAGTAGATGACAGAGATTTGTAACCTTTCTTATGCCCTTTTTATGGAAATGAAATGCAAGACTGACTGACTTAAAATAATTAACAGTAGAAAATGAGGGTTGATTTCCAATGAAGAATATGGTGCTTCAATCTTGTCCTGCCTTTTTTTTGTTTGCTTTTTTTGTTTGTTTGTTCGTTTTGGTTTGGGATTTTTTTTGGTGTGTTTTTCTTTTTTTTGTTGTTGTTGTTGTTGTTTGGGTTTTTTTGTTTGGTTTGGTTTTTTTGGGGTTTTTTTGGGTTTTTTTTTACTACTTTAGGACTTCCTGGATTCACAAGTATATTGCTATCACCAACATGAGCTTGAGCAGGCCATCATACTGGCTTCAAACATTAGTTAAACTACATCCTAAAAAACAAAACAAAACAAAACAAAAAACCAAAAAAAACCCAAAAAAATCCCCTTAAGACAATACACATACCACAAAGAAATTTCCTTCTCCAACAACAGTAGTTGGTTTAATTTGTTTTCATGTCAGAGTCTAAAAGTGAACACTCACCACCCCACCACCCTCCCCCAAACACAAATTGAGCTTGGTTTTCTGTCGCATTTTTTGTCCTTTGGACCCATTTTTCTTTTTTGGTAAGAAACCAGTGAAACAATATGTTGAAACAACATGTTTGTAGATAATAACTTCCCATTGCTATAACCTGCCTGACCCAAGGTGTAGGATGGGCAAGGCAGAGTTCCTGCTGCTGATCAAAGACACAAAAAAGACACTTGAGCGGTGCAATGCAAAATGGAGGGTCCACAGCTAATGTTCTTACATATCTTTTGCACAATGGAGCCACAGTTCAAATTGTGGTGAACATAAAAACTGGAATAAACCGGATCCATCTTATTCATAAAATATTCAAGCATACTCTAAGGTGAAAGTGTGACATAAGGGTAATGAGTAGACACTGCCTCATCCTGCACATAGGCATAAATGTGAAAGTAGTTCCGGGGACAGGCAGTGTTGTTCTTTACCAACATTAGATTAGACTAGAGTATAACAATTAATTTCTTTTTTCTGTCCAGGAGAAGAAGAACCAGTGAAGACAGGAAAAGCCAATGACAGAGGGCTGTGTAAACCCCTCATGAGCACTCTCCCGCACCCAGGTTCTTCTGTGGAATGACTTTTCCCCATCCACAAAGCCAGTTTCAGTAATCCCTCTCACCGTCAATACTGCATTAGACCAGCAGTATAAAAACACAATCTCACCCTAAATAGCACTGCTAGCACACCTCACTGTAGATGATAACAAAATCATTTAGTCCTAGACAAGGAATTACACTAGACTGATTTTCCTGGCTCGTACACCCAAACTACACCCTTTCCCCTTCTGACAAAAAACTGCTTTGAAACAGCAGTATGACTTGGGGGTTAGCTGCTTTATCAACTGCACCTCACTTTGTCACACCTCCAGCTTCGCAATAGGATCATCATACCAGGCACTGTCATAACAAGTAGAGTTTGAAATGTGAGGTTTCTTCTAGGCCAGGTGTGTAGCTGAAGAGATGTTTGCCCTGGAGGCAAATCTGAAGAAGGAAAGAGAAAAAGTCAACAAAGCAGATCAATTTTCTTAGGAATAAGCCATTAAAAAGTAATTTATTAATTAATGCAAGAAAAATGCAAGAAAAATGAAAAGTTCATTTTAAAATCTGGTTGTTTCTTATTTCAAACTATTTTGCAATTAAAAAGGTAAAAAGAGTAATTATATGGATATTTCATTTCTTAACTAAAAATATGCAGCTCATGCCAGCCATCCATCTCTGCTTAACTCTTGATAGTGCAAGCCATGTCTGACAGCCATTTGTGACCAAGCTGTCTTTATTTGCAATTCCACGTACACTGTCATGGAATTCACTCAACTGCAGAATTTCCAGATTTAAATTTTAGCAATTAAAAGACACAGGCTTAACCTGAACCTACTTAGCTTCTGAATTTAAAAGGTATTGTCTTTTATAGGAGAAATCATAAGTGGTTGAATCCATCAAATGGTTGAATCCATCAATACAGTTGTTTTGCTTAGAATCCTCTTGTTCTAATCCTGGCCCAGGGTGACCCCAGCTCACACATTTTCAGAACACCATCCACAGAGTTTGGCATTGGCACAGGGGTCACTATAAAATGCTGTCAGACTCTTCTAGAGAGTGATTCACACAACACAGTGTTATATTAGCCTGCATCCAAAAGCAGTATGTGGTGGTAGTAACTACATAAGTAACGTTCTTCCTGAAACAAAACCTTAAAAAAGATTATAGCAATTTCTACAAATTAAGCTGCAAGGAAAACCTCTTGGTGGGTTCATTTCATGAAACCTGCTCACACTGAAAGGACATTGATCATGTCTCCCCAAATCAAGGTGCATGTTTAGATGTAAGCTCTTACCATATCAAATGTCCATCATGCTACTTTAACACGGGCCATGTGCTCAGCCATTGACTTAAATCAAAGGAGTTACAGAGATATGACTCAGTTCACAAGAGAAATGCCTTTGCTTTCATAATCACTAATGTTATAACACAACTATCCACATTTTTAAGAATACAGAAAAAAACCCCAACCAAAACCACAAACTGCACATTTGAGGCACCAGGAAATGATTCGCCTCATGAAATATTTAATCTCCACACATCAAAGTATTACATGCATGCATAGCACTCCTTGTCTTCTCCAGTCATTTACACTCTGCTAAAACAGACATTTAGAAAATAACTAACCTCTGTTAGCCAGCTACAGGCACTTCACTAATCATGAAAGAAGAAAGTTCACTAAGCTTGAAATTATTGAGCCCAGGAGTGATAGATGTGACAGGAAGTTTATTAAAGACCAAGAACAAAGTTTCCTTCACTCGACTGCAATGCAGATCTCTTATCTGTGGTAAAAATCATCACAACATTTGTATGATGTGGAGATGCTTTGCCTCTTAATGTCCTAGTGACATCAGCAGGAATCCCATGAATACAACTTAATCATGACACGAGTTTCAAATTGGAAAAAAATCATACTACTTCTTTTGAGTGAATCTTAGGTGAGTAAGAAAAGCAATAAAATGCATGCTACTTGTTTGCAATTTTAGCTATTTTGAAGTGGCAAGCTTTATGTCATGAATAACACCTCAGTTTTTCCAATGGACACTTTTGCATTACATTATGTTTACTTGGGTAATGCAAAGAAATCCCATCTGCAGCGTTATTCACACTTGGATTCCTGCTCTATGGCTTGGCATATATTTTGGAATAGATGCATTTCAGTTCCTCTGCAGCTTGTTATAAACTTAATTGGAGAAAACTGCTTTCACTAGACTTGTCCTTTGCAGAGATAGGTCTACCTGCCACAATAAGGTTTCTTTGGCTTCATTTAGTTTGCAGAGTTCAGTCTTTAACTATGGACCTGCCAGGGCTTTAGTTCTCAAGATCCAGCCTTATTATTTTGTTTCCTAATAGGACCTGTCATTTGCAGGCTAACAGCTTATGAAATTTTTTTTCCTATACTTGGTTTATTCTTCTATTTTTACTCTCCCTAGAATGGACTACACACCTCCAGGTCTGACGTAAGAAAGCCAGTAATATTTCTTTGTGTCACTGTTTGATTACAACACACTTGGAAAGCATTGTGATAATACAAAAAAGTAAATTTAAGAACCTAAATAAATTAAAGGTAATAAAAGAGTGAAGAGGGCAAAAGATTATTTGACACATTCAAAGTCAGCTGACATTTTATAAAGCAATGTTGTTGTTCTGATCAGGAACATACTTTTTTTTCATACTTTTTTTTCATTTTCCTGTTATTTGTGGGTAAAACACATGGTAGGAAGTCTGCTAGTGATCACATATCTGATCTTCAGAATTTCATTGTCACAGATTGAAGGATAAGAATTTGCAGACAAATACTTAACTTTAATAAAGTCCACAGTCCACCCGACAGTTTATCTAGTGTGAAGATTGCTGCCTGTCTGAATCCATTCCTTACTAGCTGCACATTATTCTGCGCTCTGCAGTTATGCTAAAGCAGAAGAGATACCTAATTTCCCCTCCTTCTTCCCCTCCACAGCTGTCCTATCTATATAAAAATGATTATCCATTTACAGTCTTCACATGTTGTGACCAGCAATGCTAGTAGAAAGAAAATCCAGAGCATGGAACCTATTGGCAGAGGGAACAATTTGTTTTGTAATATGGCCAATTTACTGACAGTTTTTGCATTAGGAATCTGTTTATGAGTATCTGGGTATAGTTGCTTGTTTGATGGAAACTAAAAATAATTACTTTAAGAGTGAGGACGGAATTTGCAAATATTTCTCTTTGACATCTCTGGTCTCAGATCCTACTCTAGCCAAATGGGGATTGTCAATCACTATTTGAAAAGAACCAGAAAACAGAGGAGTTAAAACAATTCCTTTTTTCTCTTGTGAAAAGCAGTATCATAGCTGGCTAAATAAGGTCTATACTGGAGGAGAGGGGAGGGGAAGGGGGAGCATGTGCTTGTGTTGTAATGTGACTCCTTACTCATCAGATGGCACCCATCATCATCACAACCACAGCCTTTCAGTGTGCTGGAATAAACTAATTATCTCACTGACAGCTCAGGTTTTAATCCCCATTTGTAAGCATTTGTCATGAGCCTTGGTCAGCCAGTTTTTAAAGATTGTCATGAATTATATATTTCTCTCTTTTTAAGACTGCCTAAATAAGGACAATTACAATACCCTGGAATGGGTTTCAATAAACACATTTGTGCTTGCTGCTGCTGCCAGACAATCTGAATAGGACAAAGCTTTTTACAGTGCTGATTGTAAATTAGAGTTCTAATATTCAATTCTTCTGGAGCTGAAGACTATTCAATCCCCAGGACAATATGCAGGGAGAGATCCTTCTCATGCTTTGAATCAATGGAGCCACACTTTTAAAAGCGTTGGATACTAGACCCACTGAATTTATTGACTTCAGTAAAGTGAATCCAAGTTCACATTTCCTTTAATTCCACCAGTCTTAATGTGCATTACATACACTTATTGGACAGCAAATGAAAGCCAGAAGTCATCCCCCATACTGCCGGGCACTTAACAGGGATGTTTTTAAGACCCTGCCTTACCCTTCACCTATTCTCAGCAAAAGCAGGGGATATTTGTCCCCCAAAGACTTGGGCACATGGCACAAAGGGCAGAACTAAAGGGTAAAATCAAAGCAGATTTTTTTATTTTTTCTAAGAGGGGAAAGCAGCCTAGTAGTGAAATTTACTGAGGAATGAAGTACACTTGATGGTGTGATGACTGTGGTATTATACAGTAGTTGTTAATATTGCACTCATCCAAATGATGCAAGGCCTTTCTCAAAGAAAAAAATCTCATACAGAAATAGCTAAACAAAACAGCTAGAAGTCCTTCATTTTGCAGTCTCTGCTCACAGCGCACTGTTCTATAAAGTCTTAATGACTCAGTGAGGCAGTCTTTTATCTGGTGTGCATTGATATTTAATATATAGCTTCAGGAAATATCTTTAGAAAAAAATTACTATTTTGCTCCCTTCTTCATGTTCCTTAATAGCTTAACAGCTTGAGCCAGATTCATCACTGGTAAAATTTTGTTCACTACAGTTGCATTAAATGGAGGACAGGATTTGGCTTTGGGGCTTTATATGTTAGATCTACAACAATCTTTCCACATAACATACACTTTCCATGTGTTTTACACACATTTTTGGACACCTAGTAGGATAAACAAATAGTACAAACAAGTTGCAGGTACAGGCAATGTACCACATTAAAGTTATGTTATTTATTTAGGCACTACTTGCAATAATCCATCAATAGTCAGAAACAAAGGCTGTTCTGTATTTATGAACTAATTTTGCATTACTGTTTCAGTGCTAAAAGTACCATTGCTTTTCTGGTTGCCTACACAAGCAACCTATGTGACACTAAGTACTTTACGTGAAAATATATTCTAGTATATAAAAGCAGTAACACTTAAAAAGAAAAGAAGCAAATAGCATAACATTCCTTCCCACTCTAACATTTTTTTCAGGTTGGAACAGGTTCTTCCTATTCACATCTCAGCTACTGTCAAGGGTGAGAGCACTTTTCATTCAGTACCAGGTAACAAGAAGGTATTTACATTTTTTTATCAGTCAGCTTTGATAAACAGACTATTTTATGGTATTTTCTTCAGTCCTTGAATATTATTACGGGTCTTTTCTATACTGCTTCCAATTGTTTGCTATGCATTCTGAAAATGTGAACATCAAAAGTGTGTCTACATTATTTTTTTTCTTGAGCAGAAAAGAAATGGTTGGGTAGTTAAATTCAATGAGCAGGGTCACTTGCAGAGGAAAAATCAATTCCCTGCCTATATTCTTTGGCTGTCTATCCACATATCTTTCTAGAATTTCATGTTTAACTGTATGTTAGCTATGGTTTAAAAATCCATAACCTGCTTTCTGTTATATGACTCTCCCTGTGCTCCATATCCTTCCCCACTTTGAAGGTGCACTTCTAATTCCCTGCCCTATTTAATTTTATGCTTATTATTATTATTCTTTTCCATTTTTGTACTATGAGCATAAGCTGTGTAGCACTACTGATGGACCAAGGCAGGATACGAGGCTTGAGGAGAGTCTAGGGTTGAAAGGGATGTTCAGGTTACCATTCTACATGAAGAGTGAATGCAATAGAGATCAGGAAAAGCGGTAGCTGTGAGGATCTTTTTGTTAGAAGTGGTGATCACAGGCTGGGAAATACATGCTTCACTTCATGTGCACTGAATTTGATTGTCAGATGAGTACACATTAAAAGATGCCAGAGAGAGGAGTCAGAACACTGATTTGCACAGAGAGGTTGTATCTGCACTAATATACAGTGCAGACCCAGGCACAGGTTTCGTCCCTGGAACTCATCCACCCACACTGTCAGAACACTCATCAGCCCCTGCCAGCATTTTGACCTTGTCACTATTCCAGAAAAAAGCCTGGGAACTAGCAAAAGTAGGGGACCACCCCCAAAGGGCAGATTAGACGAAACCATCCCAATGTGAAAGTAAGGAAAATGTAACACTTTGGAAATGGCCAGATCATGATAGTTGCTCTCAAAATGAGAGAGTGGCTAGGGTTTTTTTTTTTGCACTGATGTAGCCAAGTAATCATGTCTGGAGTAGACTGGTATATTTTTGAATACAGAGAACTCCTAAGACATCTAGCAGACAACAGAATCACTGTATCAATGAGAGAACCCAAAGATGCAATGCAGAGGGATCAGAGAAGCTGCAGAAGAAAGATGAAAAAAATCTTCAGAGACCTTCAGAATGAGTTCTTGGCACTAGAAACAATTTGGAACAGGCCAGCTTCCTTAGAAGTTTTTGTTTCTGACAGTACTGCTCACCTCAGGAGTTTGCAGGGCACATTTTGTTATATTTTTCAGAAACCTCATTGGTAGTGAGTTTACCAATTTTCAAGACATTGATGAAAATGCTGAAAAAATTATATCTAATACAGAAATACAGACACCTGCATGAGGATTGTCTATTGACAATTATTTTTCTAATGTGTCAGTTAGCCATCTCTTATTATGCTTTATTGTTAGCATACTGTGATGTATTTTGAATAATACTGTGAGGTGATGTGAAGTCATTCACCCTGCAGGAGTCCAAATAGAGCTACACAAGAGTTTTCTCAAACAATCATAATCTTGTCAAAGTATCATATCATACCAAATTATTTGAGAAAATCTAATTTTCAAAAGATGATCTTGATCAATTATGATCCTCACTCTTCAGTCCTTTTTAGCTGAATCATGTATGAGTCCTCTCTCACCCCTTCCTAAGACTTGTACCGCATGATCCAGCCTGTGATTACTCCAGTATTCCTATTTCCCTTTAATGAATAGTGGTACTACAAAAACACTTTAGCGGTTTCAGGAAGTTGCCACATTTTCTCTGGAAATTACAAGTAAATAACATCAGACAAGGTATAGGAGGAACAAAATCTTTAAGGACTCTGATGTTAGAAAATTATTTAAAAAATACTATAATTCGAAGATGTTTATTCAAATTCTTTTTATGTCCAGTTGGCTGGTGGATACGAACTCACAGATCATCACTCCAAATGCAGAACCTCCCCCCCACCATATATACTCAGCAATTCTGTATTTTCCTTACAATTAATGCCTGGATCTTGTCCAAGTGCTTCACCATTAGAAATTCCAATTCTTTCTGCTTTTCATCTGGGCTCCTAGCATTAGCATGCAGATCTTTGACTCCTCGTTTTCCTTATCAAATATCAATTTAGTCTGTTCACATCTCCTTCAGTTTGATTGTACACTGTATTTGCATCCTAGTGAGGAGATTTGGTCCCCTAGCTGTGACTCACATAGCTTCCTATTTTTACAGTTCTCCTTCTCATTGGAAAATAGCCCAATGCTCTGCTAAAATTTAACTTCTACTGCACGAACAAAGTTTTCTGCCTCCTCTCCGTCCTTGCTCACTTTCCAAAGTCCCAGCAGTCATCCATTGTGCTTTCTATAGATTAAAAACCTTGACGTAATCCACTGCCAAGATCACATGAAACGTGTAGAATTATTAGAAAGGCAAGTAAGTAATGGTTTGAAGCAAAAGACATGACTAGCTGAGCCTCAAATGTAAATATTTAAATAGGGGCTCTAACTCATATTCATTACACAGTTAGATTGCATGCAGAGCATCTGAACAGAAATATGTGCACTCTAGTTGGGATATTCCAGAACTACATTGCTTTTTCATGTTTATGCACTGTGCCAGGTAAGCAGAAGACACTGTCTCCTTTTCTGCCTTTATTTTGGTTAGTAGAAATTTTGACATTGTCCTAAATGAGAGCTGGAGTGGAGTTATATCCTAATACATGGTTCTCCTCTGGCGTTCAGACCGTTATTGCCATGACCAAACTCATTCAGCTTCTTGCAGCTGTGAGAAAATTGTAAGGAAGCATTTCTTCTACAGAAAAAAAGAAGGAGATGGCTGCTGAACATGCTACGCTGATGTGATATCCCCACTATCTGAAAATGTCCTGAAAATGTTTTCAGGAATCTGATATGAGGTGCCAGCAAAACTGGCTCTGCTGGCAGTTAAGTGTTTATAATTGACGGAGGTCAGCAAGATTGTGTGACTTTCAGTGAAGGGAGAGTAAAACTCAACACATATATTAGTAGTGTTCAAAAGTTATAGAACATTTAAAATCCATTAGCTAAAATCCAGACAATTTCAACAGGCATAAACAGTAAGTACATACTTTTAAGAGAATTTGTGCTTTCAAGTTGTCTTAATGTTACAATATTTTAAAAAGCTGTAATTGTTGGGGGGGAGCGTGCTGATACACTGCAGATTGTGTACTGTCAGTGTCCCTGAAGGCAAAGTTGTTTCGTAAAATTTAGCATTTTTAGGACTTTCCTCCCCGCCCCCCACCATCGCCAAATGCCAGGGACATCAAAGCAATATATTGTAAAGGTGACAGATGTGATGTGATCTGAATGGCTAGAAAATTGTGTTAGGAATGTACAAATCTTTACAAGATACAGCTGTCTCATCTTTACATTGCTATATTTTTGTATGAATTGTCAGGATGTAAGATGATAATAAGCACTTACTAATTCAAAATCTACTCTGAACACAATATCTTGATCCTGAAAGCTAGGTGGATGTCTCATCAAATTTCCTTTGTTTTTTGTTCAAAAGTTCTTGAAATGAGAGCAGTATATTATGATGTGTTGAACATCTGATCACAGCAGATTATCTAATGTTAACAGAAGCAGAGAACAGGGCTTTTTTTCTGTTTTAGGGGCTCTTCAACACTTGTGTTGTGCTTAGGGGCAAGAATGAATCCGATTCGGAAAATCATCTTTTCCTTTAATTACACCCATGCTGCCCACCTCCATTTCCCCTCCCCCCCATATTCGGAATACCCGTGATGATCTGAATAGTCAGTTTGCAGCACAAAAATTTCTGCAAAGGACCAGAATCACTCACAGTCACACAGTTCTACTCCCAGGACTGGACAGCAGGGTGAGTGCAAGCATTTGGCATGTAAACAAGATCTCTCTGTTTATACACATATTGTAAGTATTAGGTGCTAGTGAGTTGTTTCTAGCAGAAGTAAAACATCCGGATACTATTATATGTGGGGGGAAAAAGGGTTGATGGTTTATTTGGAATTAATGTTCACCCTTTCTTCTCATCTATACAAGAGAATGCAAATCTTCTGAAGCCTGGTACAGGTTGCTAAGACTGTTTCAAAGTCATGAGAAAGACAATACAACTTCACAAATGCAAGAAAAGGCAGGCAAGAAGGTCCATTGACCAAACACACCTGAATCAGGCTTTGTATTGTGTAGCACAGACATAGATTCCTATGCATGGTCAGAATACAAATGTTGCCTCTGAAATGTATGGACAAATTTGGACACCTGAACTTTGGAAGCATCAGCTCTGTCTTAAAAATGGTAGTTGAGTGAGATAATAAAATAATTCTTCAGACACTTTGAACAGAAAATTAATTAAAACATCCAGCACTTGCACTCTCAGTCTTGTCTTATATGGCTTGTACTGGCCACTCTGAAAGAAAGGCTGTTGAGTGATCTAGAAAGACACTGAGTACCTTCTCTTAAGAAACAGAGAAAATGGTCCTTGTTAGTAACTGAATTAAGGACCAAAAGTTTTTCAATTGGAATATCTCTAGAGTCAGACGGAAAACAAAAGCCAAAACAAACAAACAAACAAAAAAAAGACATTTTTAAAATTCTCAGGAAGTAAAACTTCTATCTCCTAGCTTGTGTTGGCCTAGAATGCAGTGTCAAAATATGTTTCTATTGTAACTTATCTACATTCATCTACATAACTTATAATTTGAAAAGGCTATAAAAAGAAACAGACTGCATGCCTTTTCACCATCATTTTATTTGGATGAAACTATCTCGGTTTTACTACATTTTAAGTGACCCTTTTTTTCTAACTTGTCAGGTTGATCACCACCATCAACATTTCAGAATAACCACCTCTGTGGCTCTTTATTGCTAAAACGCAGGTAAAATGCTGTCACCTTCAACACAGAAGAGGCCATTCATCTTCCAAAGAAATGTCTGCCGAGAATGTCCAGACCAATCTGTACAGTAGCTCCAACAGCAGCCAGCAAGTTCAGAATAAAACCAGGCAAGACAGCTGGAAACCAGCCAGGTGGCAGTCCTAATTTACACATAAGCAACAGCTCTCACATTTAATAAACCCGCATAGCTCCATGGCACTGTGCCGAGATACATTAGCTGAAAGCCCACATAGCCATTTTTTTTCAGTGCTAACTCTCTTTTTCATGTCTGATGCCTTCCAAAAAGCATATGCAGTGTCCACCAGCTTGGCAGACACACTCCTCTTCCATAAGCAGAGCGGCCGTACGTGTTCCAGAGCAATGCACAGCATTCCCAGCGAGATCACCCGGCTTCTCCACACTGTAATGATGGCTTTCGTAGTACTGCAGTGCTCCACAGCTCTCTGAGGGAATAACCATTCAAGACCTAGTGCTTCTAATCTCAAACTCAACCACGGATTAGGCAACTAAACCTTTTTTTCAGAGTGGCCTCAGACTTTTTCTAATTTTTTTTATGTTCAAAAAGGCAAAGTACTGTAGTGAAAATGGATGTTACTGCTCAAGGTCATCACAGACTAAATAAGCCATAGAAAGTGGCACAAATAATACAATAAGATCATATGCAAACCTGTGATTTGGGTTTCTCCCGGAGCATGAATACAAGAGTTTTATGTGATTTCTATTGCCTTCCAGTATTCTGCTCAGATGCATTTTACACCCTCATTTGTCTGCTGTTTTCTCCTATTCCTGCTCCCAAAAATTTCACAGCAATGGAGAAAAAAAGCAAACAAATTTTATGAGCAACTATAGCATTGAACAGTCATTTTCAAAATAATTTTCTTGATATTAGCAAAAACCTGTCTGAAAGACTTGGAAGCATAATGGTGTAACAGTACAGCAGATGGTAGTTCATACTTTGTAAAGGTACCTTTCATGGCCACATCACATTTATTTGTATAGACAAGCAGAAATTTAGGTTAGCAGAATAATGACAATTTGTTCTGTCTGTGGCAGGAAATAGTAATGAAACAATTTGCCAAGAGACAATTACAGGGCTGATGGTAAGTGTCTTCTTGTTGTGTGAGAGAAGAGATAAGAAAACAAGACATACATTTTGTGCATTTTTTCTAAGCATTCTTCACATTCCTCTACCTGTTACTGACAGTGGCTTTAGTAGCTGACTAGCATTCCTTTAAGGAGCAAACAGATGGCTGGCATTTAAAAATCTCCCCCCCTCTGTGTTTGGATCAGGATCAGGTTCAGTGCTGACGCTGTGGGTTATATATTGAGTGGAAAGAATACAGTGGTCAATAGGATAAGGCAAACTGAAAGAATGCTTTCTAATAATACCATTTCTTCTCAGTCTTTTCTGACTGTTCTTTAAGTAGTCACAGTGTTTGACATCAGAAGTTGCTATGTGATGACAGTGAACTTAGATTTTGTTATTACTAAAGTGGCATGGCTCTGGGAAATGTCCCTTGCATTGGTCTTGCTTTCTTGGAAGAACAAAAAAAATGTATGAGAGTATGGCATGCTAAACTCACATACAGTAGCACTGAACCTTGTGACTAACCCAATTATTGTATCTACTTTTACCCACAGGGCAAACACTGCCATTCATGCATCATACCTGTGCACCAAGAAATAGCACTAGTATGTAGTAAAAACACATGTATGATTTACCTGTGACACTGTAATCAGTGAAAAGGGCGTGGGGACACACCCATTCAACTTTGCTAAAATCACACATTTAAATGATGCTTCAAGACAGGACCATTGTCCGCACTTCCCTCTTTTAGTCTAGCTGAGCTGAAGTCCACACCCACAGGGTGAACTGGTGTATGGATCTCCTGGATCAAAACGCTGCACTCACACCTCAATTTGTCCTTTTGAGAATGCTGTAACAAATCAGGAGAAATACATTTATTGTAAAATAAGCAGCTACTTCTGCTATTCCTTTGGACAGCAACAGTGAGCTGAACCAAAGATGTGGGGTCCATTCCTTTCTCTAGCAGTTGTCACGTATATTGAGGAGCCAGAGAGATCAGACCAGACATTTTCTCTTGTCCCTCTGCAGAGGTACTAGACTGAAGGAACCCTAATATTGTGCATGTTTTCTATACTGGCTGCTTATTACTCTACTGAGCAAAAGAGACATTTATTTTGTCTGCTTTTCTGTTTTTTTCCCTTCTGTTTTTGTTTCTTGTGTCCCCTCATTCCTCCGTTCTAGAATGAACTGAACTCTGTATGGACTGTTTTGAGATTTCAATCTTCTTCAGAAAATTAACCTAAAGCCAAGCTCTAAGGCTGCAATACATTTCAAATGAAACAAGAATTTTACATAAGTGCAGACCAACTCAATCCACCTACAGCCTTGGTACTAGCATAAGATATTCCATTGGTACAAGCCAGCTTGTGTCCAGTGGGTGTTACATTTGCTGACACTGTGACTATGCGTAAAGTAAAAACCATCTGTGACAGATTTGTGCTGATAAGGTCAGTAACATAAACTTTAGCATTTCTTTAGGTTGAGTGAAGATGTGATCGATGAAAAATACACTATTTTAACACCTGGACTCACCAAGGGATGTTTTCAGGTATCTGACTGATGACTGTTAAGAATCAAAGACATACGTAGAGTCGCATAAAGTTAAATGGCTCAATTATCATCTTTAACATTGTTCATCTAAAAAATACACATAGGTGTGCTTCTACCTATGTGACAGTTATAGCTAGGAAATCACCATCTCTTCTGGCTCTTCTGGCATGGGACTTTTTGCATACCAAAGTTCAAATGAATAAATAAACAAAACATCCTAAGATTCTGCATGCTCTATTGAATAAGATGCACTAATATGACAAGTATGCTAACACTCATATTAGTATGATTATTTCTTTGCTAGTGCAATGATTTTTTAATTGCTGTATTGGTTCACATCAATCCGAAATAGAAAAGATTGTTGTTAAAAGACTCAAACGATTTTAGCACTATGTATGTTTTACAATATAGCCTTGGGCCCACTCCTCTTTTCTTTATTCAGACAAATTGCTACTGTAATCAAAATAGCTTAAATAAAATATTATGAAATCAGACCCCAAGCATTGGTTCATTAAATGAGAAAAAGTGAATAAAAAGTCTTGAGCACCATAAAATATGGACTAGCGATGCAAGTAGTACTAATGACTTTGAAGAAAGCCTTTTAGTCTCCCAAGTAAATATATAATTAGGCAGTTTTTATTTACTCAGGAGATAAGAACAGGTTGAAGAAACTGTTAAGGGTCTTTAGTAACTTAGACAAACTTTTTTGTCTACTGCCTGTCTACTTTGGAAATAGCTTTTTATGTAGAGAAAGGCACTACATAACAGCACCTGCAGCTGCAGTGGGATGTGGCTCAAAAGGTACCCTGAAAGGTTTTTCAATCTGCCAAAATCTCACCTAAATTTGATGTGCCTCGATTTAATAATCTGCTATACCCATGATCTTATGGTTCTTTTCATTTTTCACAGGCTACCACTTTCCAAGACAGGTAGATAACACAGACTAACATGGCATCTGAGAATGCTGACATCTTGATGGAGAAATGATACAAATATTTCTGGCCCCAGGCATGATGTCTTCAAACAGTATGACCACCTCCCATTCTCTGGATGGCTTTCAGTAGCATATTCAGGCAATCCATTACTTGACAACATTCCAAATCCAATTAGTTCTTCAATAACATGTTCTACAGTTACCCATCAATATTGTATCTGGTGTCTTCCGAGGAACAATAAAAACTGTTAGCAAGGTCCTTGGTGTTTATCAGGAAATATCTAACAGTACTCAAGTGTTCCCAGAAGTGAAAGAGGAGAGCATAGAATCCCTGGAGAATGAAACACAGAAATGCACATCAGGGTGCAAAACACAGAAGAGAATTAAAATGCTTAAGCATGTTGTTTATTAGTAGATGTTCTCAATGTTTAAAACAAAGAGAAGAATTAAAAATAACAATAGTAAAAGAGCAAAAAATGATAAAATAAGGATAGTTTTTTTTTCTCGCTACTACTAAATCTTTCTAAAGATAATTTATGTTTCTAACTCACAAATTATACTTGGAAAACTGCACTTATTTGATTCAGTAGACTGTACATGCAAATGCAGCTGTTGAAAACTGAATTGTTTATTCTATTGCTGTGCTTTCCTGGCTGTGACCAGATGCAACCAGCTGTTAACCAGTTGCTTCTCTCTGCTCATCTCCTGGCAACGTGGTGATCAACAAGCACTACAAAATGCTTATAGCTAACTCAGAATAGGAAACAGTTTAGACATTTACCTCCAATCCAATGATCCAGTGATGCAGTGTTTATTTGAGGTCATGAATCTGTTCATAGATCGATTTTACTATGAATAAATTTGAATTTAAAGTTATATTATGCTTAATAATATGCTTAAATATGTGCTCAACTAAGCATCTGTAAAATCAAAACACAGGCAAAAGATACAGACAGCATGTTTTGGTGTATGCACTGATCCTGCAGTAAATGCTTTAGGATATGACCAAAACCACTCAAGGCACTGATTACATTCCCATAGGTAATTGAGTATTTGTTCCTCTGCTCTCTCCCATATGGCACACAAATGAGTTTCCCTGGCCCATATTTAAAATGCAGGCCATTTAAACACTGGGTTATTATGGGCTCCTCCTAAGTTTTTCAACACCATAATAACACCTCAGAACTCTACAAATAGTACTGAATTTATCTCACATTCCTTCTGTGAACAAGAATTATCATTCCCTTTTCCTGTGAAAGAATGCCAAAACAATAAAAACACCATTCATTCTGGATATCAAATTTGTTACCTATGCACCCTCTTTTTTATAATAATTTACCTAGTACAAGTACACACCCCAGTTAGACTTGTAGTGCTTAGCAATTTTTTAAGTCTAGGCCCAAAAACATTGGGGCTACTTGAAAATAAAGAACATGAAATTCTTCCCTAACTTTGAAAATCTGTTCAAAAGTGACTTGCCAAGCAGGAGGAGGACTGGTATAAAATTAATTTTTTACAGGGCATTTTCTTATTGACTTGATATTGAGATCTTTCTTTCTCTTCCAGCAATATTCTGCCTCTTTAGACTGTCTAATCAGTTTATAAAGTGTAAAATGTTATTCAGAATGATTTTGGAGGAGGACATCCTTTGTTCTGGGTAAACCTGGAACTCTAGAGTTAAAACTGGATGTGTTGCCATCAAAATAGACCATGACATAAACGGCCAACAGCTGAATTTGGAATGCACAGATATTTTGAAATGTGGCATTTCCTTGTAAATTTGATGTTTCTTTAAGATGGATTTTTGGGCATAACAAGAGATCAAATCCTCAATTATCATTCAACACTGACACTGACATAGTTTATCACTTGGAGGAACTGAAATAACTAAAAATAAAAGATGTACATGCCAGCAGAATAACAGATTCTCGATCAACTGGGGAACTTCAAAGGTAATTCCACATGGCCCCACTTCAGTTCACACTTCATGGTGAGGTTACTTGCTTTTGCAAACTAAACTTAGATATCAACCCAAACCACCTGTATTTAGACATGTTATTACTGATTCATGAAAGAATAACGAACAGAAGGCCTTTTCTACACAAACTACAAATATGGATTTCAAAGAAAGAAACTCGTGTTGTCTTTCAAGCCAAAACTAGTTTGACTAGCATTGAAGAAGGTTGACTCTTTGCAACACTTCATGATTTCAAACCAACCAAAAAGCATAGCAAATCCCTCCTTCCTGAACAAGCTCATTCGGAAGCTTGCCAGACCCCATGAATGTTCATCTACGTGAGGCTAGGAAAGCAGACCTGGCAATTGCTGGATTCATACCGAGATCCAGAACTGAACATACCTTAATGGTCTACTACAAATGCACAGGAAGCAGATAGTTCTCATTTTGTATCTCTTTCCAGTTTAACTTGGCCAACCATAAAATCCTATTGAGAAGAAATGGCATGCTCCATGTGCAAGAGGCTGCTGGTCTCCTCTGGAATGACATACCTAACCATAATGGTAGGGAAATCTCTCTAATTACTAGAATCACATCTTTTTCTGCTTGTGCCAGAATTTTTCATGCAATACCAATTGAACAAATTGTGTGTCAGCAACAAGTGGATAAAGAACATCTGTAACCTTTCCTCTATTAATGTTTGACTTCCTCATTATTATCAGCACTTAAATAAAATCTGTTGCTAGATAAAGAACAGAAGACTGAACCTCAGGTAGACAAGAGGTATAATGATAAAATGCATTTAATTTCAGTGATAAACATTTCAAAAGTTTTTAGCTAAGATAGAGGGGCTTTAATGATAATTTACACGTTCAATTAACCATTAAACCTGCAGCATGAGTAATGCTTGTTAACATCTCAGATTGGACAAGATAATATTTTTTCAGATTATTATGAGCTATCTCAGTCATTTCATTTCTCATCATAAAACCAGTCATCTTAGGAGGTTTTTTGTGGTTTTGGTTGGTCGGTTGGCTGGTTTGGGTGGTTTTTTTGAGTTGGTTTCTCTTTTCTTCTTTGTTTTTTTTAATGATCATGGGCATCTAAAAGTTTAGAAGCAGCAATTGCGATGTGGCAATGCTGTTTCATCATTAGCTGCTTTCATTTAGACTCCACTTTCAAAACTCATTTGCAACGAGCAAGGGATCTGCATGGCTCTCTAGACTGGCTCCTACAGAATAATCTCATTCCTACAGAACACCTTGTAAAGTCATAGACTCTTTTTTTTTTTTAATACAAGGCAATCTATATTCTAGGATTCCATTTCCTGGGTGTAATTAATACTTTGGATTCAGAATGGGGTTAGCAAATATACTCTTACACAGTAAATTCTCACAACAAGGACAACACTTATTTCCATAGGAAATTCCACTCTGTTAGAATTTCCACAGAAAATAGACTGAACATGATCAAGCCCCTTTAGTAAGTAACATCTCAGTAGTCTTATCAGTGTTTAGGATGTCTTCCGTAGTATAAAAATAAACCAAAATATGTATGAAAAAATACATATAGCCTTAAACCTTACCAAAACAAGACATTTAATTGTACGTGAATTTTCTCAGTGTAGAATTTCAGTTTCCAAACCCAGTCAAAAGCCATTTCAGAGACTGAAAAAGTTGTATCTCAGAACTTTGCTTATCACAGTATTACAAACTTTCACAGGTTTATGGAATTTCATAGTACTTTGTAATCTGATTAAAATTCATGCTTCTGACACCTTGTCGCTACTTGAAAAATCTTAACATTGGTTTCTAAATTTCCCAATTATGACAAAAAACTCAGAAAGCGACCCCAAAGAATGAAATCAGTGGGCAAACAAAAAGCAACTTGAAGTATATTTTAATGATTTTAGGATATCTCAGGACTATGTTGGGACTTGATTCATATTTAAATGGCTGGCACTACCAACAGTGATATTTCTTTGCATAGCAGTCAGGTTAACTGCTTTCATCTCCATCCCACTTTCCAATGCCAAAGCACAATGTTACTTTTCTACATCTGACATTTTTAAGCCTCATTGCTGAAGCAATTCTGTTTTCTAAAGCAAGTGCTTTTTCTAACGATTCAGAAGCTACATTATTAATTTCCTAACTTCTTAGTATGCTCATAAAGAAAGACTTCTATATGTCTGAAAATACTGATACAAGAAAAGGCCCTGAAACATGATAATGAGAGCTAATAAAATATAAAAGCAAAGCTTTGCTTTCCTGTTGCTTAGCATACATAGTAATAAAACTACTTCCCCAGTAGGATATAAAGTTAACATCTCTTTCCAAATTGCTTCAGCACTTGTGCTCATAAATGGTATGGTATTAAGCCTAAAGCAACATAAACATTATTTTATGGCATAGTATGCCCTTAGTATGGAAATACTGTGCGCTATTCAAGAGAGAGGCTCTGTAAAACCCTTTCGAAGGCTATGGTCCCACTTGATTGATGAGTTAGGAGATCACAGTGAGCACTGTCACATTCAAAAAGTCAGGGCTGATAAGCCTGCAGGACACAGATTTAATCCTCAGGAGGAAGAACAAAAAGCTAACAGAGCAATACTGAAATGCAAAAGGCAAGAAACAGCTGGCTTTAAATTAATACCTATTTAAATGGTGTAGATGGAAACAGGCCAACTTTTAAAGTGATTTAGAGGAATTCTATTTTTACCATATCACTAATTACTGAATTTTGTGAATTACTTCTGTACTTTTCAAAACTCCATTAGGCATATCTATTTAAGAAAAAAGCAACCACATACAAGTTCTTCAACACAGTGTATCATACTACAGTTGTATTTCAGGGTGGGATGCCACCATTATGAAGCTTATAAGCTATAAAGCTCTAGAAGGTACTTGTGAAAAAGAGGTAGTACTCTAATAGAGGAGGAATTTCAATTTGAATGTACTGAGAGTGCAACTCAACAAGAGTGCTGTTGTTAATGATTGCAGAGTCACCACAGAGTAATGGAACTGTATTCCCTCCTGAAGTGCCTTTCTTACCCTTCCTCTCAAGGGACGAAGGAGGCAGGGTACCAGTTGTATAGGATGCATAAGAATGGCCACAATAAAGCAGTTCTAAATTGGTTTCCAACTTTAGCTTCAAATTATTCAAGGGGTAGTTAATGTTGCATAATTCACATAGTCATCCTAGAAATGAAACAAGCACAGTTATTCTTCAGATGAATCCCACTGATGTCCTTCCACATTTGCACTCCTTTGCTTGGGATTGCTCACCTAAGCATATTGTTCTGCAAAATCCCACACTGCCTCACCAGTGGTTTGCATGCACATTCTTCAGTATTTGGAGTAATGGCTCTTCACCAGAGAACATGCTGGATAAGACAAATTAGCCAAACTCCAAATAATTACTACTTCTTTGAATGGCAGTAACTCTTAGAAATTCCATCTGATACTAACATTACATTCCACTATGCATTTTACAGACACACTGAAGTATAGCACAGAGCTGGAGAGTCATCTGAATACAGGGAAAGTGAGACACAGAAGGAATGAGTAATTTGATCAAGGCTACACAACAAAGCTCTGGCAAAACTTACAGGAAAAGCCAAATATCCTAATATAAGGTTTAAACATTAGAGCATGAACTTTAACTGACACTCATAAAAATGCAAAAAAACCCCAACCCCAACAAACAAAAAACCCCAAAAACTTTCAGACACAAAAATTAAAGAAAAAAAAATCTTTTTAGAATAAAGATAAGTGTTTTCTTTCCCAGTGACAGAACCCAGAATCCTTTTAACTAATTTGTTGAGGAAATATGCCACAGTGGAATTTAGTATGACTGATTAAACTATGTTAATACATTTTCCAGCTTTGGGTCCCCAGTCCCATTGCCCCATCTGTGACCTTTCTAACTCAGGAATTATGTTACTTCTTCTACAAACAAGCATCCATCCATGCCAAAGGATATCATGGTTGAACAGAAATTATTTGAAGTGCAAGCACAAAACAAAGAGCATATGACATTCTGAAGCACATGTATTTGTGTGCATTTTCTGAATATACCATATGCAATGGTATTTCTGCCACTATATAAAGGCATGATGTAAAGTGAGTTTTAGAAGATTGATCCCTCTCATTTTGAATAAGTATAACCTGTAAATGAATCCCACACACATCACAATCCCAATATTTTTTTCTAATAAGGTGCTCCCATACAAGGTTGCTGCATGGGGAAAACAGCAGTTGGGAAAATAATTTACCTTTACAAGTCGCTTATATGGAAGACTTGGTGTGTTACTTCCCACTGTTGCCTCTTCTCATACATATTTCACTACCACAAAACCAGAGGCACATGACAAAGGTAATGTATACACGTTCTGCTTCGTAGTATATTCATGACTTTCCTTGGAACTGTTACTAATGGTCTGACCAAGATCTGTTTGTCGGAGGGTGGTGGGCTGAACGTCCGATCCTGAAGTATCAGCAATCCTCCAAGACATGCCTTTCTTCTTCAGGATGACAGTTGTAAGCTCCAATTTAGAGTGTACAGGACAGAAATAGTAGCAACAGACTGGAAAATTAGTCTATGCATCTGCATCATAAATCTTTTTACCAGATTCGAGCCTCAGCTACTAACCCAGAAAAAACATTGAGCACATGAGAGAGCTAAACTTGTAAAGGAGAGCAGGACGAAGCAACCTCCAGGTACGCATGTGATGATACAGTTTTTCTTGAAAAAATAATATAATTCCAATTGAAGCCTGCCCAATCTTGCTCAACTTTATATGACTTTACTAATAATATACACCAAGAAAGATGTAATTCTCTTTTCAGTGTCCTATTAGCTCGTCTCTTTTTCATCCCTTGATCACTTGGTCCTGCCTTTCATTCACAAAATTGTGTGAAACTGTAGCACCACAGCAAGAAGGCTGGAAGCTGCCTTTGGTATCCAACAGAACTAAGAAAGTGGAACTGTCTTATCACCATCTCTTGAACCCCTGTGGGAGCAGTTGTGTCAATTACCAAAACTTAGAGGAAATGATTCCCATTCTCACTTGTTTTAGGGTCCCTTGAAGGCTAGAGTAGTGTGAGCTGACTCAGTGTAAATAAGGCTCATTAAGTTTAATGTTGATGATGTCTGGCCAGTGTTAGTGCAAGGAAGGTTTTGCTTGCCCTTTCACTACTATTTCTACTGCAGCACCTTCTGTTTCCTTCCTGAGACTAAGGCAATTTTTAGCTATTTATGGGCAAACAATGCAACCTTAACCTAGATTGGGAAGCAAGGAGCATGAAATAGCTGCTGTCCCATCCTTTCTCATTATAATTGCTAAAGGCAAATCATTTGGGGTGGGGGGTAATCCGCTTTTTTTTCCCATCACAGTATTTTGCATGACATCACACAAAACTGTTCTGTAAAAAAAGTGTAGAATTTCTACTGTGAAGTGTCTGTGGTAATAAGAGGGGTTTTTCATTCAAAATGTAAATGCTGGTAGCATCAACATCTGGAGGACTGTAGCCTTAGGCACCACTACAAGAAGCAAGAGATTTGGACAGGATACATTCAATCTTGCTTTAATGGTATGATGCTCTGCCAAGATAATCTTCTAAGCTTTGACATATTTTATTTTGAAAAATGTTATCATCAGGTGCAAAGGAAATTCCTCTTCACTAAGGAGAGTTTTGTAGCAGTGTATCTGATGACATAATTACTATGTGACTACATATTTCCTTAACAACTTTCCTGACCTGAATAAACAAGCAACAAACATTCTTCTGATGACAACCTCATACACCAGTGGAATTAAATAACAACAGAAGTAAAGGACTCAGATTCTCACTAACGGCTTTGCAAGAGAATTATTCTCCATTGGCATGCTGAACTTTAAATCCATAGCTCCTAATTAAAGCAAGTCAGCCGCTGAAAAGCCTCTTATGCCAAGACTCTCTGCCTTCAGCCTTACTCAGATTCTCTTCTCAAGACCTCACAACATTCCAAAGTCTTCAGTTTTGCCATGCCTCACTTCCCACTTTGATTGAAAAAAAAAAAAAAACAACAGTTGTGGCCTCTTGCTTTGACTGCCATGATGTTACGTGTGGCACCTTTCTCCAAAATTGTCATTATGCACATTCCTATGGACTGCTCAAAACTTTGTCCGCTTGGTTTAGCTGCAGCTTTGAAGTGACTCCAGAAAAGAGCTAGATGTGAGGATGTACTCCCTTTGTACCCTGTATGAGGCTCTAATGGCAGAAATAAAAAAGTAATGTCTGGGAAAAGTGAACTTATAATATAGCCTTACATGTTTGCCTTATAAACCTCTAATCACCAAGCAGACATTTCTATGAAGGGAGAAAAGGAGGATGCAAAATTCAAGTAGAATTATAGGAAGCATACAGCTCACCCAATGCCAAAATCTCCAAAGGCAACACGTAATCACAAGGGTGACCTAGGTACTGCTAGATTCAGTTCTGCAATGCCTAACTACCAGACATCCTCAAATTAGGATGTGTGCTGCTGAACACTTCTACTTAGGGGCAAATGTCTACTTCCAAAGAGACCTGAAACCATTTTTCTTAAAGCTTTAGAGCTCTGTCCCAGAGAGCTTATAGCACAGGAGATACTTCAAGTAAATAATACTGTGATGATTGTGAAAAAGGTTCTTAGCTGGTTTAAGTCAGTAGAAGTTTACCAAAAGCAACCAGCTAAAAGTCAACTACAAAGATGTGAATTAAAATTTTAGAATCATGTTCAAGCAGCAATGTTTTATAATAAATCTATCAGAAACATTAATAAATCCCATTTTTTTTCTTAGACTAAAGAAATTTAGTCCAAGCATTTTAATTGGACATTTCACTGATAAGCACTTTGCACCGTCCCCCTGCCCCCTCAATCTCAGCAGCAGCTGTTCCTGGGACGTCATTCCAAACCTGCTTTTCAACAACTCAGACACTCTCTTGGGTCATCTTTGCCTCCATAAATCCCATGCAACATAGATGTAAAAAGTCATACCTTTTCCATCTAATTCAGTTGTACTTTTTCACTGTAGCATTAACGTATCACAAGTATTTCCCAGAAGTATTTGTCATTATAGCACAGGGCTCAATTCATTCACTAAAGGAAAGGTTTGCAGAGCTCCTGGAAGTGGCCAGCTTCAGATAACGAGACCATTGGATTAAATATAGGTTTAGACTTCTTTTTTTAATCTTTCCCTTTATCTCTATCCAAATCCTCACTCCCTTTTGGCTGCTGTCACTACAGCACTTCAGATTCTGGCACAGAACTAAGTAAAGGAGGTATTTCAAGAGATGGTAAATCAAGTTATTCAACGCTTTCCCTGGCTTCCTTTCCCAGAGGTTATGTTTTCAGACCAGTAAAAGAAGCGAAAGTTCTTTCAAGTCTCACATCTCACAAGGCAAGACAAGCAGAAGGGGGTTTTCCAATATTCACCGCTAACGACATGCAAGCCTCAGAAGAGCTCTTTTCCTTCTCTGAGCCACAGGATATGCACAAAGGCTTACTCATTATCTTTTCATGTCATCTCCAAAATGACAGATACAGGGCTATCAGCATAATGGGACATGGAATGTACACATACATCACGTTTCATTATCCACCTTTACTTTTAACTCAGATTCCTAAGCCAGCTCCAGGAAAAAATGCCAGCACTTATGTGCATATGAGAACTCTCTTTATGTTAATTTCATGAGAACAAGCTTGCACAAATAACACAGTCTTAATATGTAGTTACTCTCTGTATATAATAATATCCCAGTTCCAAAGAGGATGAAACATGCATTTTTGTAAATATATTGAAAAGCCTTGTATTCATATTACAACCATCAAGTAAATATCCGCAATGACACAATTCACAGATGAAGTAGAAATGTCATTGCATCTCAGAAGGAGCTGCAGAAACTGAGTAGACATTTTTATAACCTTGTTAAGCAGTGACACATCTCTCTCTATAATTATCCTGACCTCAGTTCCAATCCAAAAGTAATCAAAATAATATAGCAAAATGTGTATGCAACCATCCCGATAGCTGGCCAAGCCAGACTCAGCTGTTTGTCAAAATACCGATCACCACTTCAGCATCTCCCCGTGCATGCCAAATGCACCTTTCATTTTTTACAGCAGTTGCTGACCAACGCTCAGCACTTACTGCCAAACATGACGATACTCCATGAGAAGCAGTTTCAACTGCTATTTATATGCTTCACTAACTACTTTTGAAGGTTAATGCAAGATACGGGTGGGAAGGAAAGGGAAAAAAGTAGTATCATCACTACAAATATTAGGTTACTTGTGCCAATTAGTCTTAAGAAAAGCTTATGAAAGCTGTGCTTTAGCCAAACAAAAGCAACCACAACCAATACAGACCAGCTGGAGATACCTCTATAGTAGGATGTAAGACTAAATTATATAATGAGCATTATTCATAAGGCATTATTCATCTCACCCTCAAGCAGACACCTCAAGAAAGTCAAATGGATTGTGGCAAGTGTTCTCCACTGACTAGAAAGGCAGCCTATAATGACTACCATTGATGTACCTCTCTGCACTGCAGCCATCCCCTAAGGTGAAATGAATTCCTCTGTCTCATTACAACATTTATCCTTACTTTCTACATCACAGAGTGGTTCCACCTTCACTGCAGAGTATTGTTCCTCCATCATATTAGTAGAAATATCCTTCAAAACAAAAATCTAGTCATTTTTCACTGGCTTAGTGAAATTTTCCTGAAGTTCTCAAAACACTTCACAGAGGTGCCAACCATAAATATCTCATTTTACAAGTGAGGAAAAATGAAAGTTAACACGAAAGTTAACATGACCTTGAGCATGATCTGCTACAGCTCCAAAGGTTAAACTAAAATTAGAATCAAAACCCCAGGACACACTCTTTCATCGGGCATTTCATCCTACCTTAGCATTATGATCATCTACCATGAGTCCAGCTCTACTGCACACTGTTCAACAAAGTCATATACCTGAAAGGTGAGTATAAATATTAATAAGAAAAATAAAATAGACAGTGAATTATATTAAATATTTATTTTAACAGCTTAAGACAAATACTCTCCCTGTTTACACACGGTGCATCCACACAGCATGCTAGAACATGATGCAGCTGCCTGGCTGGCATTGGTCAAGTGTCAGAATGATACACTACATGTTTCAAAATTATGCTGTGCCCAAGTTATTAGCCTTGTGAAGGGGGAAAACTTACTACCCTGAGCAATAGGTCAAGCAAATACAATTTATATATCTTTTGGTACTTGAGCTATCAATAATGAAATGTGCTTCACAGATTTATCATCCTAGTTCAGTCTAGGTGACCTGGGGATGGTCTTCACGCTCTGCTGCCCCATGTAGACGTATCCTAAATCCTCTGTAGAGGCAGATAACTAATATAATACTGACATCATCCTTTAAAAAAGAAAAATATTATAGACAAGGATTCAACTTCTTTTTTTAAATTTCAGAAAAAGAGAAACGGTTTTAAAATTGACTATAGGGTAAGTTGGAGTATAAAACCACACGTGTGCACGCACACAAACACACACACGTGTGTACATTAACACATACACAGACATGCTTCTGCATAAATACAGCACTCTTCTCCCACTGATGTTTATCTATATTCACTTTGCTGCTAGTTCTTGTAAGTACATTAAACTACCAAAGCGTGGTCTTTTTTTAATTGCCTAGAAAAGAAACAGTAATATTTTTTTCCAGAGGAGGCAAAAACCGAGTCCGTCACCACCATGATGCACTGCAAGGATGATGCTTTCCAACCTTGTATCTGTCCTGCTGGCCTGCCAAGAACAAGTCTTTACCAGCAGTCTGAAACCCTGGCACACATGTGTGATTTCCTGCACTGATTAATGCTAATCTAGCTGCCTGCACCCAGAATACAAGTCAAAGGAGCAGTATTGCCAGCACAATACTAGTATGTTTGAGGCAATGATCTTGCCAAAATGTAATGTATTGAGCACTCTGGAAGTGATGCAATGAAAACTGTTGTTAGAAGACTTCGGTAATTTCAGAATAGAAACAAAACATCATAAGTTTTCACAATTATTTTCATCCTTTAATATAAATTTCATCTCTTTTGAAATAATGTACATGTATTCCTCTGCTAATGTGGCCCATCTATCCTAAACTTTGATATTAGACAGAATTACATTTTTGGATATCAAGAACATTTCAGTTCTGTTAAACAGAAATTGTTTTTAGCAGTGAAATTATGTCACTGGAAAACAAATACCTTCATTACCAGAAAGCCTCGATACCATAACAGCTCATAAATATTAGATTACAGATGAAAAAACATTTAACATGTGATGTCTGATCACATGAACACAGATTTGCACTACCAAAGCAGGATCACAGTTTTGGATGTTTCAGTTAACAGTAAAACAAGGAAGTCTCTCCTATACAATGATCAAAAGAGAAGTTAACATCCAAAAAGTTTAATAGTGGAAACAGCACTAAATATATGTTTTTCAGTTTTCTCAGGTGTAAGTCAAACAGCGACGTTTTTAAACTCTTTTATTTAAGGGGTGCTAGGACATTTTGACTTTAACTGCTTCTTCTGCACTGACATTTCAAATTACCTAAATCGAAAGTATGTTATAAAATAATTAATTTTGTTAAAAGTGAAGGCAAAACAAGTGAGCAGTTTTAAAGGATTTTTTAATGATTCTTTATAATATTCAGCCAAAACTCCATGTAACCTTTTCTTCTCTCAGTCATACCCTCTTTGGGGTAGCTACAAGACTAATATGCTGTCCTGTTTTCTGTCTTGTATTGTCTCTTTTTTCAACTTCACCTTAGTTTGCCACATAGAGTCTGCAACCTGTCAAACCATTTTACAATAATTATGTACAATGATCAGAACAAGATACTTCTTTCAGCCTCCTGTTGATCATGGCTCACTTCAAAGCACTTTTCTGACTTACAAGCTGTGGTTCATACAAAATCCCCTTGAATTTGCCTGGAAAAACATATAAATATATCAAACATATGAATAGATCACAGAAGCTGCTGAAACAAATGCAAACCTGTCTCTTTTGAGTCTGTTTCTCATCTCTAACAATAATTTGTTTTACCAGGAGGCAAACACCTTTCTCAAGGCTTGGGTATCCATGATTTGGCAAGGAAACTGGAGTTTCACAAAAGCCCATGGGAATTAGCTGAAGTGACATAGACGATACAGCCAGCTCTCTCTTGGGAGATTATTAAGACATGCAGGAAAGTATGAAATGGTAAGACATCTGAAGATCGTGGCATAGCCCTTCATACATTTCTGCTTACAGCCAGAGATACATCAGCAATTTCTGACATAAATAAACAAAACTTTGACCTGCTGATTTACTAAAGCAGGGATGGTAATAATAATAAAACCATCAAAACTCCATAAAGGCCTTTAATGTGCCTGAAGATATTTTCATTACTGCAATAAGTGTTAAGCGTTTCCTTTGCTGTTAACAGTTTTTACAGCAAAGCTTTGAAGAATGTCCCACAGGTTATCAGTAAAGGCTCTATATGTTGCGCATAAAATAAGAACCAACTAAACAATCCAGAAAACTACTTTTAAGTTGTGGCCCAGGACTAAAGTTGGAATCACAAAGGACAGATCTGTTACTGGTCTCATCTGGCACAGTCCCAGTGGAAGGAAGCCATCTCAATTGACACCAGCTGAGAGTATAGTTTGATGCATCCCCTTATTCACTCTCTTAAGTCCGTATTTTTCTTTTTTTTCCCTTTTATGTTCTAGTCACCAACACCATTCTGGCCAATCACTAATAGTCCTTAAAGGCTAATCTTCCTGTTAGCTTGCATTTGAAAATGAATCTCAGATGTAGGAAATTAAAGCCTTCCTCTCAAACATAAAGCAGATTCCAATTGAAAACTAAAGAATTCACATTTCAAGCCACTCTCCGAAGACGTCTTTCTCCATTGGTAACATTTGGAGATGTCTGAAAGGAGCTAATGAGGACAGGTTTATGTGACTGGTTATAATTTTACCTTCCCAAGTGCACATTTCACATTTGTCTCAGTGAATTATCCAGTAAAATATTTCATTACAATAAATAGTTTAAAAAGCTTTGCAACCAGAGAAACATTTTGAGCTAAAGTTTCAAAAACAATCAGGAAAGCGAGCTTGCATAAAAATGCAAAATTGGCTAACTTCTCAAAAAAACTGATAAAACATTTAAGCACATATAAACATAAAATATTGCAATGCTTCAAACAACTAAATGATTAAATATATGATGACAAAGAAGAGGGATACAGGTAGAAAAGAAACTGGGTAAGAATCAGGAAGAGACTATATAAGTAATCATTTTACAAGCAGTGTGAACAACCTCAAAGATCTTCCAGTGTTCACTGACCAACTTTTCTGCTGTGCAATAAAAATATTTCAGCTAAACTAAGCTTTTCAGAGAATTAAATTAATTGAAAACAACAAGTCTTCCTGATGAAGTGGCATGGTGGCTTTTCCATGGACCTCTGTGAGGAGAAAATCTTACTTGATTAAGCTGTGAGACCTCACCAGTCCTCTTCCCACCTGCCTACTACCTGCAGCAGGTCAAGAGAAGCAGGAAACTGCCCTTCAGAGTAGTTCTCTCCACGCTTATAAACTGCAAAATATGAGTCTCCTAGGCTTTACCAAATTAATTTTCCAAAGAGTTCTTCCCCGGCTTTAACAGGCAGTGGAGTGGGTATTGACTGAAGAAGTTCAAACCCTTGACTTTCAAAGAAAAATCAAAGACCTGTGATGAGATTATTTATAAAGACATCTAATCCCACAAGAGGTCTGACATATTTGCTGTAGCCGAAGGACACAATAAAAATTTACATCACTGATACCCTCAGAATTACTGGTAGATGACAACCAACTGCTTATTTGCAGCGTGGTAATACAGATCAGTGCCAAACACGTACTATATCCACCATAATTAAAAAAAAAAAAA
>VZTG01009497.1:261090-279306 GCA_013397845.1 Melanocharis versteri
GCGGGGTCCTTGGGGCCCCCCGGGCCCCCTGACAGTCTCTTGTCCCCGGGGGGCGGCAGTGCGGCCGCCACCGCCACCCTGGGCACGGGGTTTATGGGGGACGGCGGTGTGCGTGCCCCCTTAGGCGCCATGCGGCAGGCTGGAGCTAGACTAGTGACCCCTTAGAGCAGCGCTTGTACTGACAGAGCCCAAAATGCCCCAGACATTCTCTGTGCATGCACGCAGAGAAGTCCACTTGGGCTGAACCGCGGCTTGGATTGTGTAGATGAACTGGTCCCTATGACCACCGCCACAAACTTGGTGATCCGTCCCGGGTTTCAGAGCTTGCTGTCCCTTTAATGTCTGGTTTGACAGCTTTGGGTGAGGAAGCACTTCCAACAGCTGTCTTCTTGGCAGTGCACCAAGCGCCGGCTTAAAGGGTCCCCGGCTGGAGCAGCTTCACCTTCTGCCTCAGAACAAACCCAGCGATTGTTTCATTTTCCGGCTGCTTTTCTACCAAGCAGGGGCTGTGTTGTGGCTCTGTGCTTGCCTTTTGTGCCACAGCTCGACAATTCCATTCAAACTACATACATTCTGTCTAAAAATTCTTTTCTGCCTCTGTGATTGTGTGGGTGGCAGCCCCATTTTGATTGAAAATTAGATGTGTTTAGAAAAACCCATCTCATCAAACTTACTAAGCTTTCAGAAATCCCTGCTCTTTGCTGATTTCATGTGTATTACATACTTTTGCAGATCTATATCTGACTGCAGATGGTGGGCACACCCTGTTTTTGCCATCAGTTATTTCATTACTGGTTTTATTGGATATATTTTGTCAATAAATACTGATACTTGGTCAGGGTATTTTCAGTGAGAATAATGTCTGTTTTATTTTCTGTCCTTTATTACCAGAAGATGATGAAGACGAGGAGGAAGAGGATGAAGAAGAAGAAATAGATGTTGTTACAGTGGAGAAAAGACGCTCCTCTACCAACAAGTCTGTTACCACCCTTACTATTACAGTGCGTCCTAAAAATACCACCTTTTCATCAGTCAGGACACAGCAGAATGGACTGATTTTAAAGCGTTGCGCCCCAATTCACCAGCAGCATAATTATGCCGCTCCTTCTCCATTCGTGGAGACTGAAGAGGCTCCACCACAGAAAAAGTTAAAAATCGAGGTGCCCCGTCCAGTAAAACCCACGATCCAACCAAAGCCTAAGAGTTCAAGTCCTCGAAACTCTGATTCAGAGGACAGTGAACGTCGACGCAACCATAATATTCTGGAGCGTCAGCGACGTAATGATCTACGGTCAAGTTTCCTCACATTAAGGGACCATGTTCCAGAACTGGTTGAAAATGAGAAAGCTGCAAAAGTTGTGATCTTGAAAAAGGCCACTGAATATGTTCATTCTCTTCAGGCAGAGGAGCAGAAGTTACTGCTAGAAAAGGAAAAATTGCTAGCCAGACAAGAACAATTACTAAAGAAAATAGATTATAAGCGGACTTGCTAAACTTTTTTCTTTGTTTTGGGTTTGTTTTTTTTTTTGGCTGATCAGGACAGTCATTGCCACTTTGCACATTTTTGATTCTTTATAAAAAAAATTGTGTTTTTTGACGTTAAGAATGTTGGTTTTAATTTCAATCCAGTCCCTGAAGTAATCGACAAACTGTATTATCCGGGTACGGAGCAAATGGATGTTCTTGCAAGGAGTTTATTGCAAGACTACCAAACAACAATGGACTGCCTTTGTTTTTTCTTCTTAAGAACTGTAGATGGTGGGGATTTTTTTTTTTTTAAAGTGTTGTGAGCATTTGGAGCTGCTGATGACATCTAGTTGAGTTTTAAAATGTTCATTCCTAAGTTTTATGGTGCTTATGTTCTAACAGATGTTACTTTAGGGGTTGGCATTTTGTACCCCTGTGGGAATTTCTGTAAATACCATCTACACACTTGCCTTTTGTACATGTCTTGGGTTATGAGAGGTGGCTTTTGCTACCAGTATTAGACTGGAAGTTCATACCTAAGTACTGTAATACCTCAATGTTTGAGGAGCATGTTTTTGTATACAAATATATTGTTAATCTCTGTTATGTACTGTACTAATTCTTACATTGCCTGTATACTTTAGTATGATGCTGATACATAACTAAATTTGATACTTATATTTTCGTATGAAAATGAGTTGTGAAAGTTTTGAGTAGATATTACTTTATCACTTTTTTGAACTAAGAAACTTTTGTAAAGAAATTTACTATATATGCCTTTTCCTAGCCTGTTTCTTCCAGTTAATGTATTTGTTAATGTTTGGTGCATAGAACTGGGTAACTGCAAAGTTCTGTGTTTAATTTCTTCCAATGATGTACATTTAGTGCTGCGTCTTATAGCACTTTGAAATACCTCATGTTTATGAAAATAAATAGCAATTACATGATGTGCCATTTACTATTTTTCTTTTAAATAAAATCTTTAACTTTGCAATACTGAAGTACAAAAAGCATGGTCCCATACCCTTGGCACATCAACTCTCAGACTGTAGGTGACACTTTACAAAGGTCAGCTGGGCAGGACATTTCCATTTCTGGTTGAAAAATAATTGTAGTAAGAACTATTTTCCTGTTATTTCATACTTGTGTGGTCAAGTCATCCCAGGGGACCAGATGTACCACACTTAATGGAATGATTCCTGTGCCTTGCAAAGACTCCTCAAATATCCACTGTACCCAGAGAATTGTGAAGGATCAGAAACACAGCTAGCAAACTTCTGCTAAGGGACTGGCCTCTGTGGCACACAGGTGAAGTAAATGATGGAGGTAGACTTGCCAAAGCACAGAAAATTAAATACTTGTAGTAAACAAAGTCTTAACTTGGCTACTGTTCTTTGCACGTGGAAAGCCTTAAAGCTGTCCATGATTGCAGTTGTGAATAGTGTTCTCGTTTGTAGCTGAAGGTCCTGTTTGATACTATTTAAGTTAGTAAAATTGAAAATATCAGGGAAGATGCAGAGCCATGAAGCGTGCATCAGATGAACATGGAGCTTGGTTGTCTCGAGCTGGCATTTGGTGTGACAGGAGCAAGACATTCAACTCTCTGAAATCTGTTTGGTTATTGTATTAAAGACCATGAGACCAGGGAGTTGTTTTATTTTCTAGTCCGTACAGGTATTTTTGACATTGTCTTTCCTCACACTGAATCTGAAAAAAAAGATAGGAATTAATGACCAAATGGCGATTAAGTACTTTCAGGATCCACTCGCAAGAAGCTCGCCTGTCACATCTGCCTGTGCTTTAACCAGGAAGGAAGTAGCTTGTTTGGTGATGGAGGTACAGAAATGCTGTATTTGCCATGAGGTAACAGGAAGAGCAGCGTGGGGGCTAAAATAGCCCCCCCCATAATGGATGTACCATATGTCCACCCCTACAGATTGTTGATGCACTCTTAACCTCTTAACCTGAGTGCTCTTGGGCCCCTGGCAGCTTCTGTACCACTACCACTAAGAACTGTACATAGATCAGTGCAGTAAATCCAGATCTTCAACAGGCGTAAATTGCTGTAACACGGGATTCAGCTAGGCCTACAGAAGCATTTGAGGAACTGGCCTGAATAGACTTAAGATTTAAATTCAGACTCGACCACAGTTGTTCCATATATAGAATCTTTGTTTTGAGTCCCTTGACATGCTTCTTCCATTTTCTAACCACAGTGATAAAACGGTAAAAGACAGCCTAAGTAGAGACAACTGGTGTGGACAGTCACAGAGTACATTTAATTTTACTAGCTAAAACAATTTTTAATGCCTTTTTTTTTAGCAACTTCTGTTGAGCTCCTGTTGTACTGTTTTCAAAGAAGGTATGTGTCAAATGAGTATTCTTGAAGTAAGAAAGTGCCTTCCCCTTCCCCTTCCCCTTCCCCTTCCTCTTCCTCTTCCTCTTCCTCTTCCTCTTCCTCTTCCCACTCCTAGAGAACTTTGGTCCAAATCCTCCACTCAGAGCAAACTCTGGGTCAGATCAGGTTGCTCAGGGTCATGCAACCAAGGCTTGAATATCTTAAAGGATTGAGATTCCACAGCCTCTTTGGACAACACGTGTTTTTTGACTACCAGGACTGATACAAATTTTCGTACTATCTGAAATTTTCCTTTTTGCAACCCTTGTCCATCGCCTCCTGTCTTTTTGTGTTTAACCTGGAAGAGTCTGGTTCCACCTCCCCATTAGGGAGCTGAAGACAGCAATTACTTCTTTCTGTTCTTGAGACAGCCCAGTTCTGTCTTGTATTATGGTAACAAAGCATTTAAAGTGTAATAAAGGTGTCAAATATCAGATTTGTTTGGATATTCAACACAAATCCCATCTGAAAGCCTCCATTTCTCACTATATAATGTGGGAGTTTTGGTCTGATTCTTCAGAATTCAGTGATAAATGTCCAACTGCTGTCCATGGAGACAGAATCTGGCCCCATAATGCTCCCATATACTGCACTGTTTGCTGCTCTGTGCTGTACTAGCAGTACTTTGGCATTGCATTTTTTTTTCTTTTTTTAAATAAGGAGTTGATAGGTTTGTTTTCATATCGTTGCTATAGGGAGCAAGTTGTCAAGGTCAAATATTTCTGGTAAAAACAAATCTCAGTTGTACGATGTTAATAAAGTTACAGTTGTTAAATAGAAGATTTCTTTTGTAGTTACATGATAAAAAGAATTGAGAGTTGTAGGAAAGAGGTTTTGAAAAGAAGAAGCAATTAATTGTGTAATATTTTCAGAAGAATCAGTACAGTAGCCAGAAGGCTACATAGGGAAGGACATAGAAACATAGCCACAGCCATAACAAAAGATCCTTTTGCAAGTGTATCTAGGGTGGGGAGTCCATAAGGACTCAGTCAAATAATGAATTGAGACACTATTGCCTGTTTTGTTTTGGTTTTTTTAAATACATACCTACATTTGCATAACAAATGCAAACATACCTCTCTGGAGAATCAGATATGGCAAGTACCTAAAAGCTGCTTATTACAAAGCAGATATTGCTGATTCCTGAAGAGAAAACTGAATTAAGTTGATCTCAGTCTTACTGGATCTGCTGTAAAAATTCCCAAGTTCTTTTTCATACAAGGCAGAATCTGCTGATGGTGATTTTTTTTCCAAAATCACATGTCCCAGAGGATGCTCTCCTTCCCCTCTTCTATTTATTTTCCTAAAAATACCACTCAGAACACAAGGGACTTGTAACACCAAAATGAAATGATTCCTCCATAAATTAGTATAAGTAAAACACCAGTGGGAGACCTTAAAAAGGTGAAATGTGTTAATGGTGTCATTACCACTTGGTCACCTGTTGCCATGAGTGCTAAGGAAAGTGCATTTCTCAAACCTCAAGCTGCTGTTATAGCAACTTATCACCAGGTCTTGGCAGGACTCCTTGAGAGATCATTAAGTATAGAATTTACAGTTTGGTCCTGGGACATACACTGATAAGCCAAGCTAGAATAAAATTACTTCAAATGGGCGACACTCTTAAGCTTGTATTTCCTGGCTTCTGGCTGGTTTAAGTAAGTAAGTTACAGAAGATGTCATTTTATTTAAAAGATTAATTTTAAGATAATGTATTTTTACTGTACAATTGCCAAATGCTACATGATCAATACCTGGGTTACTTTCTCCTCCTTGTGTCCATTTCCTGTTTCCCTTTTGTGTTCCCTGTCTCTTCTCAGGAACACAAAGCTATCAAACTTAAAGGGATTTGAAGTGCCACAGCAATGCCTTTAAATCTCAGAGGAAAGCAACGGTGCCAAATCTGGAAGAGAAGCTGATTGTAGAGCCAACATGACGGGTTTTGCCTCAGCACTTCTGGCTGCTCCTGGAGCATTGACAAGCCTGAATTCAGAGCCCTTGGTCTGTGCCAAGACAAGCTTTCACTTCCGCTGGACTACCTGTCCAGTTTGCTGCCCTACAGTAGTTTTTTGCTGCCTATCTGCTTGTACTGACCCCACAATGAAGCTGGGCCACAATAAACCAGATGTTTTGCTGCTGGGTTGTATGACGTGTTAATTCCTGCTGCCTGCCGATCTGTGATTCTCATCCAGCTTTGTGCCCTTACTGTCCAGATCCTTCTCGCAATGAGATTATTGATATTTTTGCGCAACAGTGGACTTGGAGAAGAGAAAATGAAGTCTTGATCTCTGAACCATGGAGATTCCTTGTATGTGTGCTGGCTATATAGATTAACATACATGCTGTGTGCATACAAGGGATTCTGTAAGCGTTGATCCATGAGCCCTGCTAAAGAAAGCCTAGCGTATATTTTCACTGAGTAAGTTACAAGGCTGTCCACTTGGCCTTTTGAAGAAAAAGCAAATGAAGACATTTTGTTTCCTGTATTTATGATCATGACACACCTAAATAATGCGTAAATTAAAAAAAAAAAAGTATCTACAGTGTAATCATAAATAATGGCAAGTATTTTTTAACTCCATGGTGAAATGGATGGGTGTGTAGACTTATCAGTTAAAATTTATCAGATCTATAACTGAATTATGACCTGTTACTGATATCTGAATTGTTACATTTCTTATGCATAATCATTTTTAGGCTCCATATATGCTATTACAGCTGCGCTATTTGTGAGCTGTATCATTTGCCATCGTATAGTGTTTCCATCTGACATTATTCAGATAAGTGGAGACATTTTCATTTTATGGTAAAATAAGATTATTTAATTTTTCTTAATCTATGCTCCCAATTTCCCAATGTCATTTATCTGCTTTAAGTGTTTACCACTTTCTATCTGCTTTCTGTCTTCTATACTGCATGCATTTAGGGAGAGGAACATTCTTCCATGTTGTCTGTCTGAACCTGAGGTTGGATTGTCTCTGTGAGTGGCTGTATCAATCATGAAACTATAACAAGAGTCCTGTTGTCTAACAGCTACGTATAGCTTAGTTTTATATTAGGGGTAGGATGAGTCATGTGGTCTACATCTGTCTGGTTTCACCTTCTAATCTACAAGCTTTCCAAGCATTACAGAGTTTTAAGCACCTAGCTGCTTAGCTTCCTAATTCTCCTTATGTGGTCAGCAGAGAGATGCAGGCTCTTCCAAGAGCACAGTCCAGAGCATCTGCATTGGCCTTTACCTGGAACGGGCCCAAGCACTGCTCTGCACCTTGAGGAAAGAGTGATTACAGCATGCAGGGGGTGACTATGGGAACTGTGTTAAGGGCTGCTTTATTGCTGCTGGGTAACCAAGTTACTTGATCTGTTGCTGATCTTACTTACCATGTGAAATTTAAAGCAATGATTTGGAGAAAACTGCAGGCTAATAGATATGTTACTTAGAATAAAACAGTGCATGAATGTAGGATATATAGTTAATTCAATCGGCATGCTTGTTTTAGTTGCAATTAAACAAAATATTTCAATGGCACTTATCTCCATTTTGCTTCCTAACACCATCAAAAATAAATACATAGTGTTTTAGCATTCAATGATTTCACTTCCTCACAGAACAAATCAGTGTAATTAGAATATTATTTGGATGGATATTTTTAGTATCTGTATACAAATAGATTTTTCTTCTGCAATACATAGCAATTACATTTAGGCAAAATCTTGCTTCTTCAGTATGATATAGACTTAATAAAAAGTACATTGTAATTAATATTGTAATCAATTTAATTCCAACATCTAATTAATATTGCAATTCATGGTGTAGGAGATGAAGGACCTATCTAATATCATACACACATTTCAATTTTGGCTAGTACCTAGGAATCCTCAGAAAACATTTTTAAAACCACTTAGATAATTTCTTCTTTTAAATTCCTCAGATCAATGTTAAAATGTCCCTGAAATATTGCTATGAATTTGCTTTTTAATACAGAAATTACCTGTATCTTATAAAATTGTCATTAGATTTGGCACTCTGTTCTTTTTGAAGCAAACGTTCAGAAAGGAACAATGTCACAGAAAGGAAATCGCACTGTTTCAATGCTCAGTCACCCTCAGAATTTGGTCCTATAGAGCTAGGAGATAGTATTTAGATTACTAAATCATGTGCTGAAATGAGAGTGGTGGCATATAACAACCTCTCCCTGAAAGTGTTTTTTTTTATTTTTAAAGAGATAGTTAGAGGCTCATGCTTTATATTTCTCCTATACAAGAAATTTGGAGCATATTTGGTTGATCTCCTCAGAATTGCATGTACTCTTAATTAAGAGTTAGAAAATTCTTAGTAAAAGAATATCTAACAGGAAAGCAAACATACTCAGTTTTATCTAGAAACCTAGTCATCAAAAATATACTGTAAACCATGGTTCATTTTCTCCTACAATCGTTAGTTTTGGTCATGGTTCCAAGGCAACACTTGTGAGTTGCATCCTCAATAATTATGACTACAAACATTTCTCTAAAATCTCTACTTCAGGCCAAACAAGCCTGGGTAAACCACAATCGCATGTATTATTTCTCAGGTGTACAAGATAATACTGGATGTGAAGTCATATCTTTATGAACACTTCCTTCAAACATATGCTGCTAATGAAGCTATGTAATGATGTAATATATTTCAATCATTTTTATTATCTTCAGCCTTTAAGCATTCTTATGCTGATCTGATTCATTACTTGTCTTTTCTTTCGCTTCCTTTAGCTAAGTAGCCCTGCAGGAGGCAAGGGGGATTCATCTGACCAAATATAAACTCCTTTTAGTCAATAAAGAAAACAGGTCTTTTTAGTGCACAATTAATTTTATTGTTAAATGGCTATTTAAAATGACACAAATTAATCTCACCCTGGAAGTGTTCATTTTTGGTGTGGATTACGAAGAAGCCTTGGAGGACCAGATACAGGAAGCAACATTGCAGATGTCTAATGTGGGGTTTGGTTTAAGATACCTAAATCTGGATCTCTGTAGATATCTAACTGAAAGCTTGATATCTAGGTGCTGTTATAGTCAGTGAAGTCTGGATAAGAATTCAGTGTGGATGTCTGTTTTAGGGTGAATTGGATTAATTCTTGAGGTTCAGTTCTCTGTACTGATCAGCTCTCCAATGGCTATAAAAGGCAGTCCAGGTATATAGTGAACATATAAACACCTTTACATTAACACCTAATTTCAGTACTTTAAACTACAAGTTGAGTCCAAATACTCCTGTCTTTCTTCCATTTCACTTACACATTTTAAAGGTTTTTCTTGAACTAGTCAAGTAATCTTAAACCCTGTTCTGTCTAGTTCTTCTTTTCTGCAACACTGAATATCCTTTTTGCTTTGGTTGTCTATAATAGTATCTCCATATCTTTAGTGTCTTTCATCCTCTCACAAGCCCTGTTTATCACCAATGTATAGCAATATTCATCATTGCCAGAAAATTGCTTGCATTACAGATAAAATTCCCCATAACATCTCTCACGTTACCATATTGCATGGTGGGCAGGACCTTATTTTCTCCTTCTCACACCTACACAAAGCTCATTTACAGGGCATGTTGATACATTTCAGATGGCGATATACTGACAACATTTTAAATTAAATTAAATGATAGCACATATCACTTTTTTTTTAATTTAAAAAAGCCAAACAAACATGACAGGAGAAAAACAGAAAGTAGATGAACATTTAGAAAAATCACTAGTAACTTTTACATCTACATTTGTTATTGGATCTCTGATAGTTTGAAATATTTCAGTGTTTCCCTTTTCTTGTTTCTACAACCTTACTCCAGTAGTTTTTATATTTCTTTGCCCCTTCAAAGAATAATTTCTTTTCACAGCTTCTGTGGTCTTCAATAACTATTCTATACCACCCTATGCTTATCCCTCCTTTCATTCAAACACTTAAATGAGTCACACCTTTTTTCATGCTTTACAGTCTCACCTCTCCTACTAGTCCCAATTATGTCTCAAGGTGATTTTTTAATTTAATTCCAAAATACAGAGTCCCATTCTGTGAACACTTACTGGATGGCTGTAAGTCTGTTGACTTCAGTAGGAGTTTATAGAGTAAGAAGTCCAGACCTTCCAAGACTTTTAAATGAAAATTGTAGGCATGCCAAGTTAAATTGTGCTGTATATTCTTTCCCATTCACTATTACCTAGGAGCAGTTAAGTTACCATGACCTCCTTTCGATATAGAAAATCATACATTTCTTTTTCTGCTTCTGGTGTTGACAATATGCAATAAGCTGGAAGCTTTAGTTGTGTGAGCATGAGTGAAAATAAATACCTATTAGAAGTAGTCAAGAGTAAGGCATTTGGCCATCTATCCTACTGGAAATGCTAAAATTTACATTTAAAAACCCCATGTAAATGTTTTCTTTCACTGTTAATAAAAAATGGTAGTAAAAGAAAACAAATATTGGATGGCTAATTTATTTCTTATCAGAACTCCTTACATCTGAAATTTCAGGAATCAGTCCAGTAGCAAGTGTCAGAGTAAATAAATACTTTCTATACTGATCTGTGTCATTGTACAGCTGTGTAAGAATACCTGCTGTCCATAGCGTGTGCGTTATCACTTCCACTCCCAGACAGGAGATCCAAGCTCACTTCACATGAAAAGTCCTTTCTTTTCCTTTCATTGGCTGGGGAATAATGGCCCAAGGGATTTTATCTGTGCATTTGTTCTGGTTGCCCAGAAAACTGAGTGCTCTAAAGCAGGATAGCACGTTGGGAGTCAGTGACATTAGGACAGATTATGTCAGCTGAGGAGCTGGAGTTGAAATAAATTGAGAAACTTGATTATAACTGTGCCATTGTATATCTGGAAAAGTATTAGAAGTCCTTCAATGTTTTATTGTGACCGCATGTACATATGATTTTTAATGCCTTAAACCTCCTTAGTCAAGATCTTAGTTTTAAAAATTGTTATTAAACATCTTTGCCCAAAGTATTTTTGTATTTTATATACCACAAGTGTCACCTACATTTCAGCAAATATGCACTGTGATTAAAGGGTGTAATCTCTCAATAGAGGTTTATAATAATTTTAATTACCCTGGACTTAATAAAAAGACTTAAGGGATTTAATAAAAGGGCATTAAGAGATTGCCAAAGGGTTAAATATATATATTTTTATAAGAAAAAGTGTAAAGCTTCTGTGACTTTGAGGTGGGAAGGTGGGAGGACTTAGTGGGAAAAGAGGAGGAGGTGAGCAAAAGTCAAGATGAGGATTAGTGTCAATTAAACTTCCCTTTGAACCTCCTAACTTGCATATGCAGAACCTGACACAGCTGAAAATATTTGCAATTTCCTGGGCCACACAGACCAGAGAGGTTGCTGTACAGCTCACTGACCCACAGGAAACTGCAAGGGAGCAAAAGAAAAGTACAAACCCAGCCAATTTCTCCTAGCTCTGTGCTAAGACATTTTAGCTCTAGTCCAGGGGAGAAGATTTGAGTGAATGAGGGAATTTTGAGAGTTAGTACATTAACTTCTCAGGCCCCAAATATTTTGTTTGGTTTTGATCTACCTTAGATCAAAACTAAACAAATTCTCTGCCCTAATCCTCGTCCTCTGCTCTTAAGTTTCAGGTTAGCATAGAATTCGGTGTTTTTCTAGGCTTCTAGGGTATAATAAACATAATAAGAGATGAGAAGATGAAAGTGAACCAAAAATCTCCAGACAGGAAATTCTATAGCTCTTACAAAACAAGGCAAAATCCAACATGCAAACACCTAGAACATTGCCTCACTTCACCCTTATACTGAATTAAACCTCAAGCCTTATTCAGAGAGATAAGGTGGTGATCTAAATGTAGATACCTGAACATAAACCAGCACGAGTTCTCTCGAAGGTTTTGTTGGCTGGAAATAAAATGAGTTGCTTAGATTTTCCAGTTGGGGTTAGCATATATTTCTAATGTGTTTTCCATTTCCTAACACTACAGTCTTTCAATGCTGGGATAAATCTTTTCTCCTGGTTGTGGGCATGCCTGTAAGCCTCAGGGATAGACATTCTGCACAAGGAAGCACAGAGGAGTGCCTTGGGGCTTATGCCTTGGGGCTTTTAAAGCCTGTTCTCCTCTGTATAGAATTCTGGATAGGAACAGACTTGAACAATTTCATACAACCATGTACAAAATCCACATCTTGTAACCCTTTGTCTTCCCTCTGTCCCCAGAGACTACACCCCTCATGTGCAGAGAAACCTGGTGAAATGAAGATTAAAACACAAGAATGCAAGAGAAGCAAATCTGTGCCCGCCTTTATCAATGAAAATACCACTAAAGCCTCAGATAAACGTGGCAATGTAACATTATTTAAAAAAAAAAACCAAACAAACAATGCCAGCATCTGTTCATATATACCTGTGCATATCTCTTCTTTCTTACTTCCCGCCTCTTTATTTGTGAGTGAAAGCTACAGAAATTTGGCCAGAGGCACTCACCTCCTCCTTTATTCTGTAAAATGCATGGGTATGTTCTTTAAGTCCACGCTAAACAAATTATAAGTTTGAGAAAGACATTTTCTCTAGCATGAAGGCATGAGGAGAGCTGAAAAATGTATGTTTAGCTCATGCTCTGTTCATTGATCAAAGCATAATTGTTTCCTCACTTTTTGAGATGTGCTAAAAATGCAAAGCAATAGCCATCTAAAAATTATTTTTGGCAAGCAGTGACTTGAGACGGCAAGAAAAATTTGCAGAACAGCAGCAAAACTTGTATATTTTAGATAACTGGCATGCTTAACCAGTTCTTGTAGCAGAAATTACATAAAATGGAATTTTGAGAATTTTGAGCAGGTCCATGCAACCACACTAGCTTTGTTCTGAATTCCATGAGGTTGTAATTCAAACAAATGTTACCAAACAAAACATATGTATTATTCTGTTAATGAATGAAACTTAGAGGGTTTTAATGCCTCTCTGGAATGAAATAGATTCACTGCAGACTAATTCAAGACATTGTTTCTGCCAAGAGCAGAAACAAACATGCAAACAAATAAATTCCTAGGCATCTAACCTGAAAAACAAATCAGTTTGTTTGTTTGTTTGCTTGTTTTTAATGCTGGGAGCTTCTCATAAATAGTAATGCCAGCTTTTGATTTTTCTTTTCCTTTGGCTAAGAGTTACGAGCCTTTACAGTGGAAATATAACATATGGATTGTAAACCTTCTGAGGAAGGAACTGTATTTTCCTTTATTGTGGACAGCAGTCAGCCCTACTGAGTTTCCATGTCTCTGAAAAGGTCCTCCAGGTCTGTCTAAATTGCAAAAACGCATTAAAAATTCAGTCATATCTATACATGGACAGGCTAAGGCAATGGGGGCCTTATGCACTGTTAGCATTTCATATTGGCTATCTCCAGTCCCCTTGTCCGTCTGGCTGCTGGCGGAAGACGGGGTTGTGGCATAGCCAGTGCCCATCTAACTGTTGGCTGGTGTGGTTCCACCCTCTCTGGCAGTCAGCAGTCAGATTGGTTTAAATTGCTGTGCAACCACAGCTTAAATTATTTTACCTGGTTTAGGTAACTCGGGTTGAGAACACACCTTCCTTTGTGGTGTGTTTCAGCACGACTTTCATGTTGGTTTTATGTTTCCCACTAAAACAGAGATTGGTATGGAAAGTGAATGTAGTCAGAGGAACACTACTGAGTTCCACCAGAGATTTAGCCTTTGGCTACAACAGGCACAGCCCTAAGTCCTGAGAAAATTCCATATACTCCCTGTGACTCATTTCTGCATACCTTGCCCAGGCAAAGCTTCCACTTAATAGGATATTTTTAAAAAGGGCCAGACTAGCAGTTACAGAGGATATAGCTGTCAGATTGTCAGATCAAGAGAAGTCAGTTGGCTTTGGGGGGTGAGTCAGGGGGTACTACACAGTGTTTTCATAGCACAGGCAGTGGAAAATGTCCTTTGTAACAGTACTAGGGTTTAAAAAAAAAGGTGTGTAAAAATGCATGGGCCTTATTTTTAAAGTTTTCCATCATTCTTGTCCTGCTTTGTATAAAGCACTTAAGCTTGTGCTGTATGTTAAATACCTAGGTAGTACTATGAACTTAAATTTCATTTCATTACATTTAAGCACATGCTTAAATGATTTGCTGGACCAAGTCCAGAATGCTTGCTGAATCAAACTGAAATACAGCTATGTCTGTTCTTCCTCCTTAAACAAACAAGCACTAAATGAAATACAATAAAATAACATTCCCAGAGAAATCCTGTGCCACAGAAAGAACTGCTGCATTGTTGTGTCAGTAATTTGCCTAATGTTCAGTATCTGCACTGTTCATACAAGTGTAATGCAGCAGTAATTAGGTAAACATTACAATTTTATCCTTGTATTATACTGGGCATAGTTTTGTAGAGGAAGAAAGTAAAATGTAAAAGGAAAGGAAAAAAGTAAGAAAACAAAAGCTGGTAATGTCATTCCAAATTGCTTGAGTCAAGCTAACAAATGATATTGCAGTCTTGACAGCAGCAGAGGAATCTTGAAAAAATCTGGATTCACTTCCCTCAATGCACAATGTGCAATCCAGGACACGCAAAGCAAGACTCAGCTCACAGAGATACAGATGCTTCATCAAGGCTAGTGAGTTAATGTCTATTTCTAGCATAAACTGTAAAATGAGAATAATGTTTGTTATTAGACACTACAAGGGAATTGTGTTGATTTTTTCAAACATGCTGAAAAAATCTCTAACAGAATATTTCTTATTCTAAGTAGAACCTAGTCAGTATATTTGGATTTTGTTGTGCTTTATTACTAGGAGTAACATGTTAAGTATTGACAAATGAACCAAGGTAAGGGAGTAGAAAGACTGTAGGAGAAGGAATAATGATTGGACAATAACAAAAATCATACCAAGTACCTGTGAACCGACCAGTGAAACAGCAAGAATATTTTCTACTTTACTAGACTGTGAATCAGGACCTAAACTACAGTGAGCTGTTTCTTTGGGGAAGGCAGTTTTACTATTTTTCTCCATCTAAATGGCCAATACAGTGCAGGGTTTACCAAATTTTTTTAAGTGTATGTGACCCCACCCAAGCAGAACAACATTTTTAGGGCCTTTCACATTAGGCTCTAGTAAATCTGTGATGTTCCACTGTCTGCATGGGAGTCATAAGTATTTTTCCATGGATGAGCTTCCTTGGTATTTTGGACTGCCAAATGCTCCACATGTTCTGCTCCCTGCTGTGCTGAGGTGGACAGGTAAGGTAGAAGGACCAAGTGACTTGTGCAGAGCTATTGAAGAATAAGACATCATGGCTTCAAAGTAGAAGTTTTTTGTTCCAAATCCTGTGCCCAAACTTTCCCTCCTCCTATGTTGTTTTCTTCCCCAATTTTCTTTCAAAGAAACAAAATAGCTTTGAAAACCTGCTTCAGACTATGACCCATCCTGAATTTTCTGCACTACACTTGTGAGTTTTCCAGTAGTCTCTTGAGTTGCTCAACAGAGATGTGAAGCCCAAATGTATTTCCATGGACTCAGCCCTGGATACAATAGTCTTCTTGTCTAGGTGCAGAGAGCCTGATTGGGCCTTGACAGAAAGGTCTGGTTTATACATTTTCAGAAATGCAAGATTTTTTGGTTTGCTTTGAACTTCTTAATCCCATTTCTTTTTTCTTTCTCTTGATATTGTTGTTACTGTACTATAAATAATTAGACCTGCAGAAATTAAGAATGTAATTAGAACAATTAAACAGGGAAAGACCAACTGAGCCTGTCCCAATTCCCACCAAAGCCCTATTGATTTAGCCTTTGGATCTGTCAGATTATGTATGAGATAGCAAGGGCACGAGGCCCAGGGCACTGGCGGTGGCAGTGGCCTGTGATTGTCCCCCCAGTTCCACGGCCAGCATGTATCCCAGCAGGGCTTTGACGAGGACAGTGGTCTGGGACAGCTGGGGGTTAGCATGGGGTGGACAGCACTCCCAGTAAGGAGGCTGGATGTGGCCACCTTGTGCTGGAAGGTAAGGGGATGTAGCTGCATCAATGCAAATGGCTGTGCATAACCACATGTGAAGCACCATGCCAGGCTAGTTTTAGACTTACATCCAGACACAGCCCACTGAAATGACTGTAATAAATATTACCAATATTTTTTCATGCCCTAACGGACAAAGGGTCTTTCAATTTCAGTCTTTAAGACACTTTTACAGCAACCATACCCACCCAAATTTAGAAGTCTTGTAACAGAGCTTTTGTTTGTATAACAAGTAACTTAATTAATTGCAGCTCACGCTCATACGTGGTGCCAAGACGAGTTTTTCCAAGGTCAAAGGATGTTTCCCGCTGTCCTGGCATTTGGACATTTACTGGTTCCAACTGACATACAGAGGCAGGTATGAAATCCAGCCTCCAGTTTTGCCTTTCAGCTCTGTCTCTCATCCCTACACTGCTCTGGAAATGTCTTTCTCCTTCCTTTTGGTTCTTCTATGCAATGGGAATGCAGGCAGACAAGGCTGTAACAGCTTACCTGCTTTGTTTCTTTTTTCTTAGAATTAGGTCTTGGATTCAAAATGCACATATAGGCAATGCATTACTTGCTCAATTGAAAGATTCTGTGTGGTGACATGGTATCTCTTACTTAGAACCTCTTTCTGCACACAGTGAATTTTCTTCAGTTCAGAACATTCCAAAGAGCATCACTACATTTTATAAATCATGATCATAATAAATATTCATTGCACATATATTATATCAAACTCAAAAGCTCTAGATGTCATTTGGATCTCCATAAGACCACATATGATATATTTTCAATAGAGATGACATACCTGGCATTTGGAGATATTTTTCTTAATTACTTCCCCCCATGCCTTAGGGTAAGCTCATGTCATTTTGCATACATACATACACACACTTCTGCAGAAAAGGAGTAGACAATTCCATATGGTCCTTTATCATCAGATAAGGATATTTGTACTTTATGACACACAATTCCTTTAGAGACACTTGGTAAGTCAATATAATTATACAAGGACACAGATTTCTGCTGGGGAATCGATTCCCAAGAGGTTTTGAGGAAAGCATGAATGTTTCTTGGTTGTGTAATAAGAACCAATTGCTCCTAAAAGTTGTGAGATATTCCACAGAGACCTTGTAAAAGAAGAGACATTGGTCCCAAAGGCATAATTTTGCATGGAGAAAGGGCTGTGTTGTAAGAATCTGTGTTTTCTGAAGATTCTGTAGCTGATAGGGGGCAGAAGACATGACTGTATTCCAAGGAAGTGCTGCTTTTCCCTATAAAGTTTCCCCAAAGTCCGGACTTGCTGTCCCAATGGCAAGTGGAGTTTGTCACCAGGGTGAAATGACGTAGGAAAATATTTCAGCTTGGTGGGAAAATGCTTCAGTAAATTAGTGTTGGACTTAATAGGAGAGGATGGGGTTTTTTTATTTGTGTATAGAGACTGCTGCTGTATTTTTCCAAGTTTATGACTGTGTCCACCCCTCTTATAAAGATTTCCTTGTTTGTGTGCAGCTGTAGAGGTCTTACAAGTGGGAGAAATTCTTTAAGCTGAAGGGCACGTGTGAGAGGCTGCCTTTGCTTTCCCCAGGTGAGCAACCACAAGACAGCTCAGTTACCTGTCAAGAGGGTTTCAAGGTGTGTTAAATCCATGCCTTTTTTTTTCGGTAGCCTGTGGGGAGAATGGTTACATTTGAGAGCAGAATCATGCTGCAGGGTGGACCTTTTGGTGTAAAACTGAGCGGACTGCCCTCAGATAGGGATGGAACCCCCTCCCTCTCCCAGAGCGATGAGGTACAAACTGAAGTCTAATCTCTGACACAGACCCAGGGAAGTGTTGGAAGCACAAGATCTGGAAAGTGTTCAAAAAACATACGGCACTTGGGGATGTGGTTTAGTGGTCAACACGGTGATGCTGGGTCAACAGTTGGATTTGATGTTCTTAGAGATCTTCTCCAACCGTAATGATCCTATGGTTCTCTGGTGATGAGGGTCTAAAATTGTGGCAGGAGAAACTCAACTAATGTCCATTTACATCCAGCTCCCATTTTTCTAACGCAAACATTTACTGTCAAACCTACCCCTCTGCCTGGGGAGTCAGGACCAAAATGGAGCCCAGACACCTGGCTGGCGAGAGAGGGGGCGGTGCCTGGACGGGTGCTGTGGGATACAACACGCTTTCCTGTGCCTGTTTGTGTGCTTTAGGGTGTACCCTTTTTGTGGGGGAGGTGCGGGGGCGGGCAGGGAGCAGGGCAGAGCCCCTCGCTGCAGGCCGGCCGCCGGCGGCGTTTCCAGCCCATTGTGGCGCCGTTGCCGCGGCGACGGCCGGGCGCAGCTG
>VZTG01009497.1:279344-301382 GCA_013397845.1 Melanocharis versteri
CGGCCCCGGGCAGCGCCCGCGGCTGCGGGCCGTGTTTGCCAACAGCGGGCACACGGCCCCGCCCGGGGCCGCCCGGCGCATCAGGGACGCTCCCCGCGGGAAGCCACCCGCACACGCGTGCCCATGGACACGCCGAGTGACTTCGCCTTCGTCGCTCCTGGCACCCGGGGCTCCCCGGACGGGTCCCGCTGCCAGCACGGGCCGTGCGGCCGGGGCGTCCCGCTGCCGCCACGGTGTTTAATGCGCGCTTTCCCTGGCAGGTTGTTTCTCTCGCAAATTTACGGCAGGGGATTTGCTGCTGGGGCTGACCTTTCTTCCTCTGTCCGGGGTAATGAATGTTGCTGTTTAAACGCTCTGCCTCCACAGCCCCTGTGCTTCAGGTTTTCAAAGAGTAGCAGAGTACCCAGGGGAAGCCCTTTGTTGCCTGGCTGTGAAACCTGAATATGGGCTCTCCTCTTGGAAGCTTGAAAGGCAGAAAATAACAGCTGACAATAGATTTATAGAGTGTAACTTTGCTTAAATCATGTCACAGAGATAGAAAATATGGATCAGGTCCTGGGCTGGTGTAAATCAGTATAATCCCATGGAGCAAAATGCAGGCCAGCATCCATCCAGCAAGAGCAAGCAGTGGGCAAAATGTCTGAGAAGTTTCCTGATAGGCAGCATGTAATGACTTAAATTAAAATACTCTTAATTCAGGAATATTAGTGAAAATGCCTTGGAATCCTTAAATATACACAACCACTTCAGGGTCAATGTATCCCTTATTCCTTACTTTATGTATATATGTATTCCTTCACAATTTGAATGGCCAGCTTCAGGAATATAAGGCCTTCTAGTTTAAAATGGATATATTAACATCTAATTATCAGTACCACACCATGGAGCTAGTCTGTAGAAAGCCTACTTTTTAGAAATAGTATGTTGTAAATGGGTCAGATAATATAAAATAAGGAATTATACAGTTAAATACATATCCTATTGAATTTCAGTCTTCAGTAATATGTCTCATGAAAAATTCATATTCATATTATTAATCCCATTTCTCTATTCCTAAACTGATAGAGAAGTATAGTAAATTTTTTGTAACTAATCAGTTATACCAAGAAACATTCCAAGAAAGAATCAAAAGGTTGCACTAACATTTTAAAAAAGTTTTAAGATTTCAAGTAAAAAGTTATTCAACATTCCTGGAATGTGAGAAGAATAATAATAGGAAATAGTTAGAAAACTGAAAACCTGGATTAATTTCCACTCTCTGTTCTGTATCCTCATTCCTCTCTCTCTTATTGCAGGGAAATGTGTATTGGTTTAGTTGTGGATGTGAATTCAAATGAATGTAGGGACACTTGTTTATCACCTTAGTCTGGTGGTACACCCAGTACTATTCAGAGGCCAGACAGCCCATTAGACAAGATGATACACACTGTTTCTAGTACAAGCAGTCATTTAAAATTTGCTTGACTACAACAAACTCACTGTACAGAAATACCTCAACAAGTTCCAAGCACAGGAAGATTTTAATGTCACTGTGAAGGTTGCATTATCCCACTAAAAATCCAAATCCAGTCTTTATTTTGTAATGCGGCAGAATAAAGCGATGTGTGTATGTTTTGTGGATGGGGTCCTGAATACCTATGAGATAAATTACATCAGTTTTAGCAGAAGGTTTATTTTCTATGATTTCGTCTAAATCACACAGTAGTTGTAGAATCATTGAATTATTTAGGTTGGAAAGAACATTTAAGATCAGTGAGACCAACCATTAACCCAGCACTGCCAAGTCCACCACTAGACAATGTCCCTAAGTGCCACATTGACTCCATATTTTAAATACCTCTAGGGATGGTAACTCAACCACTTCCCTGGGCAGCCTGTTACAATGCTTGACAAGCCTTTCTTTCCTTGAAGAAATTTTCCCTAAATTTCCCCTGTCACATCTTGAGACTGTTTTCTCTTGTACTATTGCTTGTTACCTGGGAGAAGAAATTGACCCCCACCTCCTTTCAGATGGTTGTGGAGAGTGATAGGGTATCCCCTGAGCCTCCTTTTCTCCAGGCTAAAGACCTTCAGCTCCCTCAGCTGCTCCTCATAGGAATTATGCTCCAGACCCTTCACCAGCTCCATTGCCCTTCTCTGGACACACTCCAGCTCCTCAATGTATTTTTTTTCATGAAGAGACTAAAATTGAACACAGAGCTTGAGGCTCAGCCTTCCTAGTGCCGAATACAGAGGGGTGATCCCTTTCCTAAGCCTGCTGGCTGCACCATTCCTAATACAAATAGTTAATTAAAATTTGCTTAACTACAACAAACTCTCGCTGTATAGAAATATCCCAGCAGGCTCCTGGTGAGCCAGTGTGCTGAGCAGCACAGGGCAGTGCTGGATAAGGATAGATCTAAACAGCAGAAAGTTTTTGAGGTGGATCTTTAGCATCGTTTGGATCTGCATTTCTAGAGCTCTGGTGTATGTTTAGGCACTCAGAAGACAAAAACTGAAGCAAAAATAAAGCAAAAGAAAACAACCAGTTTCATGCCCAAAAGAGTTCATGGTCTTCTAAAATTTCAATTATTTTAACAGCAGGACTATTGCTGGATGCAGGGGAGATGTTGTCTGTCCAGTATCTTAAGAAATCTCTGCAATACTTCTAAGAAATGACACAGAAGAAAAGAGACGCTTTAAAGGAAATGAGGCCTTAGTCTGAAATTTTCTTGTTTTGCTTTCTTTTTGTTCTTTTGTTTAATAAACTTTGATCCCAGAAGAAGCTGAACAAATAGTGATGGACGTATATGTTAAAGGAGCAGCCTGGAAGCTCTCAATATAATGTGCATGCCAGGAATATTGTCAGGCCCCCATTGACAGAGGCTTTGATTCAGGGCATTTACAACCTAAATAACAGAGGACCTGTGTCATTTAACAACTTGAAAGGATTGGTGTTGAACTGCCAACATAGAAGCAAATGAAGAAGCTGATAAAATTTCAGTCAGGTGACAAAACTCAGAAAACATCTGTCAAATTGAAAAAAAAATAGAAATACATTGCTTGCTTTTTTTTTCTTTCCTTTTTTTCTTTTTAGTCAAAACCTCTGAATGCTCAAATTAAAAGTTTTAAGCAAAATAAAGAAAAGAGGTTATTTTATTTATATATTGTTTTACCTTTTCTGTAGTTTTGAGGCTTTTTAAATTGAACATTGACATTTTCAATAAAAATCTTTGTTTCAGTAAAAACAATTCCTATTTTCCTACTCATCATCTTGTGTGAATGTCACCAGCAGGCCTGAAACCTGTGTATGTATTCATTAGCCAAATGTGAAGCCAGGCTGGCTGCTGCTAACACACAGTGCCTCTAATTCTAGCATATTGCATATTGCCTTCTCTGTTTCTGATGCATGCTCTTGACATCTCAGCTAGCACCGTGCAACAGGAGCTGTTCTAGCTGCCTTTGCCAGACCCCTTCTGATTTTGCTTTGCCACTGTCCCCTCACATTCCTTGTCCTCATCGCTCCCATATCAAAGCTTCTTGAAGAGCTGAAGGGGAAGTAGCCACAAGTTCCTTGTGAAGCAGAGAGGGGCATGGCCTTGTACTGGGGTGCCATGCATAGCCTTGCAACTTTTCCGTTGGCCATTTTATATAAAGATTTTCACGTAGAATTAGATATGTTTGCAGTTGTATTTAGCATTGAATAAAACCAACTTTTATAATTCCACTGTACACCTTACGTCATTTTTCAAGGAAACCTTTGATTGTAAGATTAACTTGAGAAACTGCTACTGGAAAATTCAATTTCTTCATCAGCTGGAATATACACTTTCATTGTATTAGCAATGATTTGTGATGGAAGAGGAAATCTGCATGTAGCACCTCTTAAAATCATCAAGAAATGGGATTTTGAAGTAAGAAATGTTAATCTCATTGTTAGATGAAAATATGAAAACTGTTTCCTCTTCTTAGTAATTTCCTTCTCATCAAAACCAAAATATTGAAGAAAACAAGCATTCATTTTAACATTGCTAATAAATGCCTCAAATTTTAGTTTTCAAAGTTTCTATGCTGAATGTAATTAGATTTTTAAAATAAGAAAATAAAGCAAACACAAGTGAATAAGAAAAGTTTTGATAACAAAACAAAAGATTTCATATAACCCAAGACCGAATTTGGGAGGGAAGAGGATTCTCTTTTGTTTGTTCTAACAGGAAAATGAACACTGTCCACTGTGTTCACAAGTTGGACACTGTACAGAATCTGTTTCACCCTTTTTCTACTTAGGATTTTGTGCTAGGACTGGTCTCTCCACTAGAGATTTGGATTCCCCGTAAGTTCTATGAACTGTCTGAGTGACACTGTGCAAGTGTCAATACTGGAGTGGGGTTTGAGGCCCAATTTGCCATCCTTCTGCATTGCTTGATTACATAAACTCCTTCAGTTCAGTTGTGGAACAATCCAGCTAACGTTCCTGGCAGGCTGGTGGACTTCCACAACTCTGAATCCCTTTTTCCTGCCCACACTTGCTGTTTCTGGGACTGTCTGTGATTTGGTACAGACATGGTCGCAGTGTTTTCGATATCTCTGTAAGAAAGGGTTCTCTTTTGCACTTTTGACTTTCTCAGGAGGGCTCTGCAGACAAGATGCAGATTTTGGGGCATGTTTTCATAGTCATGGTGGTTTTAATCTTAGATAATCTTAGATAAAAATGAAAAGGAGCAGTATGGGCCCTGTCTTACTAATAAAAATACAAAATTTAAGTTGCTTGGTAGCCATCAGTTGGCATGGTTGGAGTGGATCCTGGAAGAGTGGAGGAAACAATCCTACCCTAGTCTGTAACCAGCTTTCACTCTCCTTCTTCAGCCATTTTCCTAACCAGGAGCCTGAGTTCTATGAGCAGTGTTCCCTGTTAAAGCTTAGAGCAACAACTCTCTCTGGTTGGTAGCACTAAAGTGGAAATCGTGCCATGGTATCTTCGTGGCTACTCTTAACTGTAGAACATGGGCCAAAATGGTTCATGAAATGTAATCAGGCTTCCTCCATGTGTTATCCTGCCATATCCTTGAGGCTGGAGCTCCCCATGATACAGACTGCTGAATGCACAGTAACATCTCAGCTAAGGCTGTCAAGGTATTACCATTCTGAATGAATTTCAGCATCCATCCAAAGTACCTATGCAGAGTTAGGAAAACTGCTTCCAAACTGGACTGATTTAACTATGAACTAGTTGGGTCTTTAACTTGGTAAAGAAGGATATGAAATGTGTGTAGCTTCAGATACTAACCCCCATTTGGATATAAAATGCTTCCACAGTGAAGTAAAAGAAACGTAGAACTATTAAACAGAGTGGTGCAGAGAAAAAAACAATAGCTTGATTAAAAAAAAAAAAATCCAGAGACCAATATAATCTGTAAAACTAGATACATTGTATTCTTTGTGTTAATAGAAAGAAACCAGCACAGGGAAAAAGATTTCATGGTAATTTGTGAAAACATGTGGGTTAACTAACCTTGAAGACGAACCTTTTAAAATCTTCCCTTTAACGCTGCTCCTTAGAGCAAACACTCCTTTCTGAGAACAAAAAACACAACAGAAAACAAACCAAACACACAAGCAAAAAAGACACAAAAAAAAAAAGGACCGGAGATGGGTTCATAATGTTTTTGTTTTGAATGGAGCCCAGACCTTCATAGCTACTTTTTAACAATATTAGAGCAAACAGCTAATACATTAAATAATTTCAATATGCATTTGGAGCTAGAACAGTTGATCTGTGCTGCTTAGAGGAGTTCAGCCATAAAGTGAACTTTTTCAACAATCATTAGTTCCTTCGTTCTGTGCTAGAGAATAAACTGCAGAATAAAATTCCCTTTTTTTTTTTTTTTTTTCTTTTCTTTTCTTCACTCTGATAGGTATTTTGCATGTTGGGTATCAGCTTTAGTGGTGTAGGAGGAATGCTACTAGCCTCTCCAAAATTCCTTCTTTTTAGATGCTGGATAGTCATGTGGTGATTTACCCTTGGGAAGCAGAGTGAGACTGATGCAGGAGCAGAGCAGGCACAAGATGTGACCCCTGTTTCACATTCTGTTTCTGTGTCCTTGCTCTAGAAGGACTTGGCTGCAATGGACTTTTCTCCCACAGCTGCAGCAGCTCCAGGAGGCAAGCTGATGCAGCAGGATGGCAGCCAAAGAGGCTTTAGCTCCATGCATCTTCTCTGCTACCGGAGCAACAGGACATAGAGACATTAATATAGTCCAGTCTTGTCAGGCAGTTGTGGAGCAGAGCCTGTTAGGCCTTGATGTGCCTTTTATGGTCACATTGCACAACCACTACCGAGATCTGGGCTTATAAAACGGAGTATCCTTGCATGGACCTTGTTAAAATACTTGTGTAATTTCTATTCTATTCTATTCTATTCTATTCTATTCTATTCTATTCTATTCTATTCTATTCTATTCTATTCTATCCTTTTTTACACCATGGCAATCGCTGGTGTCTATTGCTTATTTTACTGTAACATTTTTCCTTCACAAAACAGAAAGAGACATATTCATTCCCTGCCCTTCCTCAAAATCTCTCCATATGAAAAAATGAAAGGATTAGAAAAAACTGTACAAGGTAGTCTCCCCAAGACTGCAAGAGCCCTGGATATGACTGAGCTCATGAATTCATCTTGTGAGAGACTTAAGATTTAGTCTTGACACATGGATGAAGGTGTATTTGATAACAGCAACAACAGCAATTAAAGTATTGATGTAGTATTATTTTTAATTTGGAAGGTAGTCAAACTGCCTCTTTGAAGCCGATTTTTGTCCCCTTCCCTTTGCGCTGCACTACTAAAACCACCAAATGTGGAGTATTATGTTGATTTGGGATGGATTTTTTTGTTTGTGTGGGGATTTTCTTTTTTGTGCTTCTAGAATAAAACTTCCTACAGAAACTTCTGAAGGACTAATTCTCCCTTGAAGCCAAGCATTTGAAACCCTCTTGTAAGCCTAACAGGTGAGCCAACGCTCGTAAGCCCTGGGTCTTTTAAGAGAAGCTTCTTCTTCAGTGTTTGAGTCGCTGGTGAATAGCTCACTGCAGCTCTGTTTATATAGACATATGGTGAGAAGAACACTAATACAGTTGTCTGTGCACAACTGTAACAAACAATCTGCTTATTGTGTATTTTTTTAGGCAACACTTCATGCTGTCTAACAGGTGGCCCCAAGTTACAATAGGCACACTGTCGGAGTAGAACAAACCCCATTTACACAAGAGCCTTGACTGGAGATAGTGACTAAGACAGCCTGCAAAATCAACCTTAGAACATGATTATTTAAACCACTGTAAACGCCACGAGCCTCCAATGGATATGAGCCCTGCCTTTTACATCCTCCTGTTGCCCTCAATCTATCTCAAGGCCAGTAGAGCTAATTCCTCACAGTGAATGAATGTCAAGCAACATTTAAAAATCACTCATGTATTATAAGTCTCAAGTTTAGGGATATAATGCAGTGTGATTTATGTAAAAACAAAAGTTATTTTCATTTTAACTTGTATTGCAGGTTTTCAGTTAGTTAGGAACACGGTTTCACCTGTAATCTGAGTTTGTAAATGTTGTACACTACACCTATTTCAGAGCATATTGGGGCACAAGGTTTGTCCATGTTCACTGCAAAGGGGATAAGGTAAATAATTCAGCTTTTTCTCTTAAGATAAACTTCTCCTACGTTGCTCATTTCATTCTGTTTTGTGTGCTTTTCCTCAGAAATTTCCTCTCCATTCACTGTTTTTAGTTGCTAAGATTTTCTTTTTTGGGTGTCAGTCCTGGAACATTATACTTTCACTAGTTCTGCAGGAATTTGAAGTTTATGGTTGTGTTTATCTTCTTTTTAAAATATATGATTTTTATTTTTATTTTTTATTCTGTAGAATTCCCCTGGTAAAGAGGGAGATTGTCAGGACAGGATTTCTTTGAAGTTTCTTTAGCTCTGTTTTTGATACAATACTCGATTCAGCTTGTCATTGATTTTATAGAAGTGAGTCAAGTCCAAGTCCCATGTGAAAATCACAAATGGGAGGTGAACGGTAAATGGACAGTCCTATCAGCCCTGTGAAGCTGGCACAAATAATCATATCTGCATAGTAAAGTGGGCAGTAATTTATGTAACATGCAGAAAAGTACCAATATTCCCAGACTTTGCTATATCTAAATTAACCTTGGAATACATATATTCCAAGAAAATCTTCTAGGATGTCCTGGCAGACCATGATGAGACATAGGCACCCTTAGAAGGGAATTCACCTCATACCAAGGCATGCCATCTTTCATTCGACAAAAAGGAGTTCCAAGTTGATTGATGCCTAACTTCTAGTGGCTGCAGTAAGACGAGACCAATGCCACCCATTTCAAATGAATGTCTGAAAATAATAAACTTTTTTTTGGCCAGCGGGACTAGTAAAGGGATCATTCCCCTGTAGTTGTCAGTCATGACACTTCCCCTGAAATCTTGTGTTGAGTTTTGAGCCCCTCAGTACAAGAAGGACATTGAGGTGCTGGAGTGTGTCCAGAGGAGAGCAGTGGAGCTGGTGAAGGGTCTGGAGCACAAGTCTGATGAGGAGCAACTGAGGGAGCTGGGGGTCTTCAGTCTGGAGAAAAGGAGGCTCAGGGGATACCTTATCATTCTTTACAACCACCTGAAAGGAGGCTGTAGTCTGGTAGGGTTCAGGCTCTTCTCCCAAGAAGCAAATAATAGGACAAGAAGAAACAGCTTCAGCATGTGTCAGAGGAGACTTAGATTGGATATTAGGAAAACTTTATTCATGGAAAGGGCTGTCAAGCACTGAGAAAGGCTGCCCAGGGAAGTGGTTTTCACCATCTCTGGACTTATTTAAGAGATGTGTAGATATGGCACTTGGGACATGGTTTAGTGGTGGACTTGGCAGTGATAGGTTAATGGTTGGACTTGATGTTAAAACTCCTTTCCCACCTAAGTGGTTCTATAAGCATATCTGTGAGATGATGTCTTCCCTCAAAAGGTGTTTTCCTTCAGTTCCACAAGGTGCTGAGTGCTTTCTGAATTGATTGAGTCCAGCAAGACTTGACCATACTGACTTTCATGACTTTTTCATTGAAGAAAAGAAGCATCTTGACAACTTGGATCACAAATTATTCAATAAAGATTTGGATGTGTTTCGCCCTGGTGAGATACTGGCTTTCATCTTACGATGATCAGTTTCAAAGGTTACTTGCTGTAAGTGTTCCCATGGTTTTTTTTCCTTCCACTTTTTCATCCCACTCCCATCCCTTTGCAAAATGTGGGAGAATTTTGATGCACACCCATGTTTTCTCATCAGACAATATCTGGATGGGATTACATAGAGGCTGAACCAAACCTTACAAAGTCAGCGGAAAAATACCAGTGGTTTCAGTGGTATTTGAGTGAAGCTGCTACTATGCTAATTCATGAGGATACCTTGCTTAATTTAAAAGAAGAGTTACCTTAGACATCCTGTCTGGAGCCCTTCAGACAATTTGCTGGGAAAGTCTGAAGTAACCTAGCTCTATTGAATAGCATTGTACACATGCCCATCTTGCAGAATTAGGGCCCAGGGCAAGATAAAACTTTATTAATGATCAGGTTTTGAACTCTTAGGGATGACAGATAATTTAGGAATAGAATTCTGCAGTCCAACCCAAGACACAAGACTTCATTTGCCTACTTATATTGATTCAGTTTTTTGAGATGTTCACCATAAAGGGTATCTGAGATGGTGGATTGAAATGGAAAACGAAACCATAAAAAGGAATATTCTCACATTAAGTGTTTGTGCTTGTATACTTGGATGACTGAATGCACTTCCTAGAACCTGGACAGACTTTCTAAACACCGCTGCGTTTGCATGGAATAAGATCTAAAGTTCATCCAGTCCAGGATCCTATCTTCAGCAATGCCCAATATCAGATGTAAAGACATTCTGCCCCAATATTATGTCCTCTTCCAGCCTCTAGCAGGTTGAGATTGTCTTCCAAGTCTGAAATTAAATGGCCCCTCCAGTAGATATGTAGATATATAGACAGATAGATAAGGTTATACTGAGTTACCTAAAACAGTTGTATTCAGATTCTTCTGGTTACCACTTATCTCTAATGCATAAAATATCATTTTTTAATTTCCTTACATCATGAAAGAGAACAAGATAAATGCATGTAAAGATCAATCCTTATTCCATTCTTGTTGGTTATATCTATTCTAGTGAATTTACAGATGCCAGAGCCATTACTGAAGCTCAATAATTTATTCTGACAAACATTCCTAGCACAACTTTGATCAAGACCAATAAACAGTCAACTCCCAAGCAAAGTTCATGAGTCTGAACAGGCCAGGGACAACTCCCAAAATGTAGTTTGACTGTGGCTATCTTGTTCTGGAAATTAGAAAAGTTTAATGGCATAATCCTGACCAGACCACACCAGTTGGCCTCTGGGCCAAGGAATGAGCCTTCCCAAGGTTTAACTTATCAGTAGGGATGTTCTCAGTCATTTCTTGCATCAGCGTGTGCTGTAATCTGAGTTTGCATGATCTGAATTTTTTTTCCTTGGTTCAGTGTATAAATATTACAAAAATCACAACCAAGGTTTTTGATTTTTTTTTTCTCCTAGTGCCATTATAACTTTTTTTCCCTTCCCAGGAACAGTAAAAATATAATCATGGCAAAAAGATGAGCAGTTTATTTAGCATAGTTTAAATAAATTTTTATATTTTCAGTCAACAAAAAAAGGGTACTTTCCTTTGTAGTGGTCTATTTAATGGGATCTAATAGTCTGGGTGCAACAGTATCCTTTACGTAGAATTATATTTTTACAGTGATAAACCTCAATCCAGCATTTAAAAACTAGCTTCTCTAATACCAGCAGCTTCCAACCATTAAATGAGAAATATTAATGTGCTTTTCAGTATGGCCTCGTGCATTTCAGTATAGGGGTCAAGACTGCAAAGCTGGCAGATCTCCACAGGTGGTTCTTCTAGACTTTGCCTTTGCACAGGAGAGAGTGTTTAGCTCAGGTGCCTCTACAACCTGATACAAAAAGGAGGTGAGAAGGGTGAGCAGGGAGAAAGCAGAGCCTTTGGATGGGTCTGTGTGGGACATCAAGCATTGTGTACTCTTACAAATGGTAATTTTAATGAGTGCCATGTGGTTTTGGTACCTTGCAAAATGATACCTTTCCTTCTGTAATTGCAAGTTACAAAATCCATGGGTTCATCAGCTAATCAAAGAAGAGGAGGATGCAGTCATGCAGCAGAACTGGAGGCATCTTGCGAAAAGATACCAAAGTGATGTCAACCAACATATTGAACAATTTCCCAAGAGAACTAGGATTTCAGTTTCTGTATCGTTGGATAAACAAAAATTGAAGTCAGTGGCACATTTCAGTACTCACTGAATGCCTTTGAGATTGCTCTGAATTTGCACCTGACTTGAACTTACAGTTTAAATACTTGGTAAACTCAAGTAAGTACCACAGGTGCCCTGTTAGCCACTGGAGAGAAGCAGATGCCTTTCAAGCCTTTCAAAGGAGAATGTCTGCCTGCTTTTTTATTAACTTCTAGAGCATCACATTTAGATAACAACGGTGAGCACTGGTCCTTAGTGAATACAGTTCTGTGCTCTGTAAAATCACTTCAACCTCTTACCACAGAAAAGAAAATAAATGGAAACAGAAATAAAACTCTTCTTCCTTTCAGTTCTGCTGTAATTTCTGACAGCTGCATAAGGCAGCTGTTATTGGGAGGAAGAATTAATGCTAAATTCAAAAAGTTCAGATGGTGTAAGTTCAATGTCTTTGCCGTATGTTTGAGGAAGAATGATGCACCTGAGGCACTTCTGAGTGTGGACATCTGCTTTACAGTATGTTACATTCATAATAGCTCAGTCTAGCGGGGGTCACAAGCTCCTCAATTTCTGCTAGTGCCCTAGGGCTGTCATTTGTAAAGTCCTTCAACTAAATTTCTTGTAAATGTGACACCATAAGGCCTTTTATAAACATGTGTGTATCTATATATATATGTATGTATATATCTACATGTATGTATACTTACTTAACCTTCTATTTGCTGGTTCTAAGATAGAACCAAAAAAACTTTTATTCCAAAAGAATAGTTATAAGTCATTCTATGAGTTGAGGAAAGTCAGTGTCAGCAGTTACTGTCCTGTCTGCCCTGGAGGGGGTTCTCTGTCTTTAAGAATGGACTGAACTGCAACAAAGCCAGCACTTTCTTTCTGCAGGATGGATAGCTTCATTTTATAGGTTTATACTAGCAGCTCATGTCCTTTAAAATAAATTTTGCATTTTAAAATGCATGCTTTAATTTAGCTTCTGGAAAATGTTTTATTGCCTGGGAACATGGGAAATCAAAGTAATTTTTCAAGTTCCGTACAGTATATCGCTCTGTAGCAGGAAGGCTGAATATAGGTATCTCTCTACTTTTAGTGTAATTGAAAAATACCTACATTTTTTTTCTCACTTCTCAGCCTTTCCTATAATTAACATAGTTGGAATATTGCCCCAGTGTTTTCAAAACTATGTCAACTTCCATAGTCAGACAGAAATTTTGAAAGACAAATTAGCAGGTTTAACCTGTACTTTGTGAAGGGATGGACATAACAGAAGGATGGGTGCTGTGCCTTTGCAGTGGCTCCATACCTGCATTTGCTAGACTACTGGTGTCTTCAGAAAGGTAACAAGAAATGTACAACAACAACATTACCCACAGTAGTCACAAGTAACATACATATGGAGCAAGGTTAAGGGTGTTCTTGGGTGGGGTTTGAAGGCATCTGCACAGCCATTGTGTGTACCACACAAGAGTGGGCTCTGGACTGGCTAATCCTGGCAGCTACTGGACCTCCCTGCCCTTTCCAAGGGTCAGCCTAGTTCAGAGTTACTGTGTCTACCTCAAGTGGCTTTTGCAAGGGCAGACTCTACCTGTATTCCAACAGTTGTTCCTGCTCTTTTTGGGGGAGAATGGCATTATTCTTTTCCTTGTTTGAGTACAACATCATCATGAATCAACATGAATCTGTGTTTCACTCTGCCTCTGTTTTCCTTTAAGTCTTTTTCTCTCTCTGCATATTTGGATACATCTTGGGGTATGGTGATTTTTTTGGTTTGATTGGTTTGGTTTTTGTGGTGTGGGATTTTTTGAATGTGTATGTGTTTTCTTTGATTTTTTTTTTACTATTTTTGTCAGTTAATATTTTGATACTTTTATTTTTATTTTCCCTCCTCATTTCTCTGCCCCTTTTTTTTCTCCCCGTCCTGTTTCCTGCTTTATATGCCTTGCTCCCTTTCCATATAGTTTTCCTATATCTTTGCTCTGAAAAGGCCACCTAAGGTTGCCCTGCTGTGGTACAGCTTCCCTGGCTTACCTTGGAGTGAAACAATATTTTCCCTGTGCTCTGAGGTCTGTGGTTCAAACACTCTCTCTTTTGCCTACCTAATGGGGTGAGAACCGCTCTATCCATAGCAGACTATTTGTCCCTAGAGTATTATGCTTCTGTGTGATCTTCTGAGAAGTCTAACACTGGATGTTGTCTAAGAGAATGATGGCTTTTATTAAAAATGGTCTAAAAGGCAGAAATCATGAACCATGGAAATATGCTATAAAAATTAAGCACACAGAAAAAGGCTCCTTTAAAATGCTGTTTGTAATTCTGGTAATGTGGTTACTGAAAAAGATGATATAAGTCATAGAAACACCCATTCTTAGAAATCACAGCTGGCCTTCTGCCTCAGGAGCTGACAGAGCTAGAAAGTGACCAAGAACAACTTTCCAGATCCTTGTCCTTCAGCTGTTTCTTTACATAGGAATCATTCTCCCTCCAGTTTTACTGGGCCCACCATTCCTTGCTCATACTTTTCAATAATGTATATCCTCTTTTAGCATCTACAAGTTTTATATCCACTTAATTGATTTCTTAATTTCTTTAATATCTGATTTCAGGCAGAAACTTCTCCTGCCTTTAAGTAGGAGGGGCAACCCTGGCTGTGTGCACAGACTGGGGAATGAGAGTCTGGAAAGCAGCACTGCGGAGAGGGACCTGTGGGTCCTGGTTGATACAAAGTTGAACCTGAGCCAGCAGAGCCCTGGCAGCCAGGAGGGCCATCCCTGTCCTGGGGGCATCAGGCCCAGCATCGCCAGCCGGGCAAGGGAGGGGATTGTCCCGCTCTGCTCTGCACTGGGGCGGCCTCACCTCCAGTGCTGGGGGCAGCTTTGGGTGCCACAATATAAGAAAGATATTAAAGTATTACAGAGTGTCCAAAAGGGGGCCACAAAGATGGTGAAGGGCCTTGAGGGGAAGGCGTGTGAGGAGCAGCTGAGGGCACTCTTTCTGTTCAGCCTGGAGGAGACTGAGGGGAGGCCTCACTGCAGTTACAGCTTCCTGTGAGGGGAAGAGGAGGGGCAGACATTGATCTCTTCTCTCTGGTGACCAGTGACAAGAGTCAAGGAATGGCCTAAAGCTGAATCAGGGGAAGTTTAGGTTGGATATCAGGAAAATGTTTTTCACCCAAACAGTGGCTGGGCACTGGAACAGGCTCCCCAGGGAAGTGGTCACAGCAGCAAGTCTGACGGAGTTCAAAAAGTGTTTGGACAACGCGCTCGGATACATGGTGTGACTCTTGGGGTGTCCTGTGCAGGGCTGGAAGCTGGAGTTGATGATCCTGATGGGTTACCTCCAACTCCACATATCCTAAGACTCTAAGTAGGTGTTATCAGCCAACACTTCTCTTTTGCACCCTGAGCTGCAGTGGTTGATTTAGTGGCTCTACACATCCCAGCACCAGCTGCACTTTGATTGCTCTGTGTGTTACCTGGTTGTTGGACACCTTGTGATCCTTTACGATCACAGATGCTTTATCAATAACATAGCAGTCATGTTAAACCTCCACAGAAGTACACAGGAGCAAATAGCAAGTATTCCAGAAACATGAATTTAGCAGCAAGGCATCCATTTTTCAGCCATGTGGGAAAGGTAAAATTGTAACCTGTGTGTAAGAGGCTGAATTAATACATAGTTGTTTTCTGTCAATTTTAATGTAAGTTATTGCTGAACAGTCTCCTCTTTTCTCCCCCTTTTCTTTTTCAAAACATGGACTAGATTCCCCCCCCTGCTTTTTTTTTTTTTTTTTTTTTTTTTTTTTTTTTTTTTTTTTTTTTTTTTTTTTTTTTTTTTTTTTTTTTTTTTAAATACCTTGATAGACTACTGGTAATCTACCACTAATCCTTTCTCCTCAGTACACGCATAAAGAAATAAAAGATGCCAGTTTGTGGCTTAGCTGCATTCAGGAAAACTTCCGTATTGCTGCCAAGAACTGCCATCTGCCACCTACAAGCGCAGGTGCCAGGGAGTCTCCTCTGCACACAAAGCATAATAATATAACACAAAGGACCAATGTGCACTAATAATTGCTAAACACACAGAAAGAGGGGCCAGAACATTTTTATGAAAGTTTACTTAGTCTGTGGAGATTTGCATACAGATGGCTAGGTCAGGGTGCTGTGTATGCCGCCTGGGCCACTGTGGGGTAGGGCTGCCTTCAAGCAGCCTTTATAAGCACACACGGCTTTTACTATAGCATAGTGTTGTGGAGAGACCTCATTCTGCACACACTGAATAGTCATTCAAGTAGCTTGCTTTGAAATGAGAAAAGACCTTGGATGGGGGGAAAAAAAGCAAATTCTTTTCTTTGTGAGACAGAGGAGGAGTGTTGGGAAAGAGGCCAGAGGACTTAAAGAATGTGGGTTAGCAACCAGGAATTAGAGGAAAGTTTCTGTGGAGACACACAATTAGATATGTGGCATTCACCCCTCTCCTTCTAGTGGGCAACAAGAGCAAGCACATTTCAAAGGGTTCATCATCTGCATGAAACAAGGATAGGGGGAAGAAAAAGCACCCTAATTTTTAAAGTATAAAGCAAAGTGTAACTGTCTTAAAATAAAACAAACCCAAAGGTTAAGCAGCAAGAAATTTCCCTTCGACTAAGAGCATGAAGACACAAACCCTGAATTTAGTGCATTTCCTTTGTGTATGTGTGAATCTGAAACTGTACGTATGTGTGCATACATGCGTGTGGAGGTGCCTTCTGATATATTTAGATATTTTAAATTTGAAGCCATTGCTGTGAGAGTTAGATTGTCACAAATTTATGGAACACTTTTTTTTCTTCCTCTAAAATACCCAGGACATACTGACCACAAAATCCAGAAAGATGCTACCTTGTGTAGAATACTTATAGCAGGTGTCAGTATTTAGTTACCAGCATAGTAGGTACCTTTACAAACACTGTATGTGAATAGAGGGTGATTTTCAAAGGTGCTCATCTTTTATGGACTTTCAAGTATCACTAACTATCAATTTTGCCTTTGAAACAGTTCACTACCCTAGGTGTATGGTTCAGTTTCTTCCTCGCTTTTTGAAGCCTGATAATTTCATCCCACCTGTGAACCAGTTCCTGATTCTGAAAGAAAAGAGAATTAGTTGTCTGGGCTGTCCACCCATCTCAATTAAAAAAAAAAAAACAAAAAAACAAAAATGAAAAAAACAAAAAACAAACAAACAAACAAAAAAACCAAACCAAACCAAACAAAACAAAAAAACACCAGAACATTTTCTTCCTGTTCCTTACCAGAGATTCTTGAAAAAAAAAAAACATAAATTATGGCACACGCTGTATTTCTTCATATAGTTTATTTTTTATGGGCCATTTCAGAGACTAGTAATATAGTTTCAAAAGATGCTGCAATTAGATCAGTGTGTCTGGAGGTGAAAATCACACAATCTTACATTTTCAAAACTATATAGATTCATGACATAGGATTTAAGTACATTGCAATTAATGGATTCTAAAACCTTGCAAAAGCTCTGTGAAGTAAAAATATAAAAACATGCTTTAGAGGAAAAGAGCAACAGATAGGCTTGCCCAAGGTCACAGAGGAAGTCTAAGAGAGGTAAGAATTGAATCCTAGTCCCCTGAGTACCAAGGCAATTCTGTATCCATTATCATTCATCCTACTTTGAGAGTGCTAATTGATTTTGACTGCTTAGCATGAGCTCTTTAAAGGGGCCTGATTTTCAGGGCTGTTTGTCTCCTGCAGAATGTGGGGCTGAGGTCTGGGGCACGATGAAAAGGGCAGCAGCAGAGAGGCTTTTCCAGAGTTTTGATTACTGCAGGGTTGGGTGCTTCCTCCCTGCCTCCCCCTGTGCTCATCTTGCGGCTTCAGAGTGTTTCCTTCAGCCTTTGCACTGCACCAGCCTCTCCGGGGCAGAGCCGGGACCTTGGGGGGCTCATTGCCTCTCCTGTGTGTTCAGTAGCCTGAGATTTGCAGTTCTGCCCTTAAAACTGGTTCTGCCACAAGCATGGCTTCCTTTAGGCTTGTGAAAGTTAGCAGTAGTGGAAACTGTAATCGTACATGGACTGCAGGGAGAGATATTTTTCTGTCCCAAACACTTAATCTCAGATTTTGTATGTCATGCCAAGGATTCTCCGTCTATGCCTGGTTACTGTGTTAGCATGTCCATCCTTTGATATAAATAAATCATCTGTTATTTACACAAAATTGCAACCTTAAAAGGCAAAATAAACCTCAAATATTTGCATGCACTAAACCCACCAATACTTTAATTTTCTTATTTGCCCAGTGTAAGAGATTTTCATTTGACCTGCACTCATGACATTGTGCTTTCTTAAGGCATTGTGACTGCGAAGCAAGTCATATTGTCCTTTCCCAAAGCAAACCTCCACCTCTCCCTTCGGCCCAGGAATTCCCCTTTCATGACACATCATGTACAATTAGGGTGTAGAGGTAGATCCAGCAGACGGAGAGCAACCAAGTGGGAGGTCTCCAATAACTCAGCAGCAGTCTGCAGCTGCTTACCAGGTATGTTCTAGCAGCTGATTTAGGATCTAACACAGTGGATGCCAAGCTGGAGCCTTAGTTACACATTTAACTTGATCTTTTCTTTGAACATGTTGTTCCTTTTGTGTAGGGCTACCATATAAATCCTGGCTAGAACAAGGATGGGTACAAGAGCAGAGATCTTTTTGGGAGCCATATACTTAAGTGACAGCGTGACTATGGGGGAGCACAATAATATCTCTTTTCTTGAATGTAGGGTTTATAATGCATTTCATAAGCCTTCTGGGCAAATTAGGAAAAAAATAATAAGTTAGCAATGGATAGAATCCAGGTTCCTAAATACCAAACACTGCAAAATTTCCATATAAATTATCCCTTCAGGAGCTGAGTTTTGCTTTGAATGCCTTCTTGGTCTATGAGGTCTGAAATTATGCCAGTCTGAGGGAGTTCCAGATATTTTCCATAAAGGCTGCTTTCCAAAATCTTTGAAAGCAATCACAGAATGTCCAAGAATGTCCTAACCACTGTCCTTCTGAGCAGGAGGACAGTGGTTAGGAGGATTGTCCAGGAGGAGTGTCCTTCTGGTTGCTCCCCTTTAGGGGTAGGTCTGAGTTTTGGGCCCCTGCAATTGCTTTAGCAAGTGTCACAGAGCTAATGTGGAAATTATTTTAAAGCAAATATTTATTGCAAGTAATTAAAAGCCATAAAAATTTTAAGACTCAGCTCCCCAAAAAGTTTTATGTCATTGGTAAAATCTAGAATCATTAGCTAAACTTTGAGACTTAGAGCTCAGGAATTAAATTACTGAAATTGAAATGAAATTAAATTAAAGCTCCGGTTCAATGCCTTTAAGTGAAACCTTGACCTCACTCAAATCAGTAAGGTGGCCACTGACAGCTACAGAATTAGAATTTCTACTTCTGTACTCAGTTCTCTTTCTCTAAAGCTGAAAAAACATAACTTTCTTACTTCAGGACAGATGCCTTAGCATTTTTGAGATACTTCTATACAGCTCTGTGCTTGCTTTCCTATCTTCTTTGGAAAAATGCCTGCTTTCTCTTTTGGTTTAATGCAGAAAGGCTACAGCGATTCTTAGTGTGTATATACCCTTCCCAGTTCAGAGCATGTTTTGACGTCATCTGTTGATGCTGAATTTCTTAAAATCCTACCAAATATAAAACTAAATATTCATGGAGATAACTTGTGCTGAGTTCACAAGATATTCTAGAATTCTTGGATAGATATTTGAGGTATGGTTGCCTGCTTCTTAAAATGCAGCTAGTATAAGTGTTTAAAAAACACAGAAGAAAGATCTATTTCTCTCACTTTTCTTACAATCTAAGTAAACTGTGTTACAGATAAATATTTTTCTTGAACAAATTATAGGACATATCTAAAAGCATTTAATGTCTGAGTCCAGTTTTATCACATTTTCACTTCTCTATTCCATAACTTGCCTCCAGACTTCCATTTTGATCTATCACCATGTAATTCTTGAAGAGAAACGACTTGAGAAATGCCAGTTTGAAAGAAATTCTTACAGTAAGTCGGACCCTCCAATTGTAAAGGTATTTATTTGGAAGATATTTCTAATAAGGGGTCTTTAAAAAGTACGCCACACATGACCAAAACAGAGGCACTACTTGTGTGAGAGCATGTGTAGGTCTGAAACAATGGGCTGGGAGAATGGATCAGTCTTTTGAACTAAGTGCCCAGTCTGCCTCCAAATAGCAAACACTTCTAGGTGGAAGGCAAAAGTATGTGAGGTTCTGACAGCATGCAATACTCAGAGGTAACTGGGTATTATTTTAAATGCCTTGGTTGCACTAATTTTCCTTTGCTTTGGGAGTGAGAAGGGGGACTGAAATTTATGCTGGGGCAATTCCTTCATGCAATACAAATAAAACAACTGTGAAGAGGCAGAGTAACATGGAAAGTTTTGGTGGCCAGAGGCATGTTGTTTATTGCCACATTTTAAATCCATTTACCTAAATACAGACTGAGGTGCCTAAGTCTAGTAAGCGAAGGTTTTAAATCTACCTTCTCATTACCTTGCAAGAGGAGTAGATCACATTGTGCGTCTGCCTGTAATACTTTGGAGGCAAAAAATGACCACGGAAGTATGACCTCTGGATACAGAAGGACACCACATTCATTTGTAAAAATGCACCTTCTTAGTCCTTCTCTTTCCTATTGTTATGGCACCCTATTTGCAATCAAAACAATGACTTAACTTTCTCATACATTCAAAATACTGAGTGAAAATAGCAAAGGAAACCTAGTTTATAGATAAAATAAGCTATATAACTTTTTTTCAGGCTGAGAAAAATTTCTTTAAAGCCTTTAAGCAGCTTTTCCTTTGACTGCAGTGGGCACTTGATCAGGCATTTATGTTATAAGAGGAATTAGTACCATCCTTAAGAAAACAAATTCCACGGAATTTGTTTTCCGTAGTGGATGCACCTTCTCTTCTCAAATTACAAAGAGCTTGTCATGAATTATTTTTTCTGCTTCATATAGACAGTGTCTACCTGCAAAGGTAACTAAAAGAATAATCATGGAGATGCCAATTTTACGGTAATTAAAAAAAGAAAAAAAGCAACTTTGCTAATCAGCAAACCCTTTGATCTGGTTAACCCTAAAGGTCAAACCACCCTGACCCCATCAATGTTCTTACTCTAATGTTGCCCCGCTTGGATCATTTCTCTCATTGTTTTATTCATCCCATATTAACTTCAAAACGAAGCTGCAGTGTTCCTGTGTACCTAGCAAATCTTCCTGATCTTGCATTGAGGTGAAGGCCCATTGTTTCACACCAAATAAGTCACCATTGTGCCCATTCAGCAAAATCGTTCATTTCCCCAGCCTAATGACTATATCCTATTCGAGGCTGTAAGCATTTTGTCATTCTGACCGCAAAGGCCATTTAAACCCTTTGATCTTACCTGGTATTGCCCCACTCTTCAGCTGCTGAGCTGACAAAATAGGCACTGTTTTAGCTACGAGCATAAGTGGCTGTATTGCCATTTGCAAGACATATATATGAATGGAAGAGTATGGATGTGTTGAAGGAATTGCCTCAAATCCTTAATGTTACCTTAATGTGTGCAGCTTGTGGGGAGCTGGGTTTTTCAAACACGCTGCGTGTTAGCCCCTGCCGAGAGGTTGTTTCCCCTTGATGTCTACGAGAGCTTTAGCTTTCATTTCAGTGGGAGCAAAACTGAACCAAATCCTTCAGAGCTTTCAGAAATTACAGCCTCATTTTATCAAGCTTCTTGTGAGGGTTGCTGCCTTTTAAGCAGTGTTTTCCAGGGGGAAAAAGAATGAGATGGGCCAGAGATAGTATCCCCAGCAGCCTCCAGAAAGTAGAAAATTTGGGGTAGAAGAGGGCAGCTCTGGGCCTCTCCCCTCTTCCATTTGTAGCCTCCACAGGTTAACTGGAAGAAGAGTGATTGCTTAGAGGAGATTTTTCTGGTGGTAGTGTCTTAAAACAAGAGAACAAGGACCTGTTGCTTGTAGCTCTTGAGTGTAAAAGGTAGGAAAAGAGTGATAAAGGACAACAGAAATCTAATAGAAGGTCCTCTCCTCAAGCCAAACACCTTTTCTCCTTCTAGCTGTTTTTTGTTTGGAAAAATTCTTCCTTTGTGGAAACATACCTTTAAAAAGTGGAGTTATAGGAACTAAGCAGTGCATTTCAGAATTGTTGAATGTTTTTGGCTTTTAGCACCACAGAAATTGAGCCCAAGGAAAAGTATTTTTATCCCAATAAAGTGACAGATATATGCTTCTAGCCCCAATCCTATTTTTAATAGGGCAGGACGATGTTAAAAAAAAAAAAATCTATATTTTGGTCAGAAGAAGATTCAACTGCTGAATTTTATGTGCAGGAGGAATTGGAACATCTTGTCCAGATATCTAAAGTGCATGATTCAAGAAGTAATCAAGTGACATAAAGGAGCAGAAATTGCAATTCTTATGAAGCTCGTTGGTAGCTCATAAAAATTCATAAATTAATGCTGGCTCAATTTAAAATTAAATCTATGTTTCCAGATAATAACTAAAGCCACTGCAGAAAGGACAACCAGAAATTATGAACCACCTTTTGCAAATTATAATGTAGGTGTTCAGGGTTTTTTTTTTTTTTTTTTTT
>VZTG01009497.1:301432-397570 GCA_013397845.1 Melanocharis versteri
TTTTGTTTTTTTTTTTTCAGAAGAAAGCTTCAGAAATTAGCGATAGAAGAGCTACCCATCTGTTTTGGGATTTTGCAAGGTACTTTGTTTCCTGATTCGTGATCAAAAGTTATTCTGACATACACTAACTTCCACAGGAAAGAGCTTTGCTCAGTTATTACGCTTTTGAGAGGAAAAGTTTTATAGCAGATACAAATTGTAATAATAAGAAAAAGCTAATGTGACCTGTTTATGCTAGACAGTTAAAGAATTCATGGCTCTAATTAGTCCCAGAAAATATTACCAAAACTGTCAGTATAACCTATATTGCTGCTGTGACTGGTAAACAAACCTGTGTTTTATACTAAAAATTTCTTTAATTCATAGGTGCTTTTATAAGAAGTCATTAATTTATGCTGAGAGACCACACAGAGGGGACCAGAGGATTTATGACCTGAGGGCACTCAGTGTTCTGTTCAAAATACATTTTTAAAAGAGATCCATTTTAAAATTTTTAATATTTGTTGGCCAATAGCCCTGTACAACCATTTTCCTTAAAGCTTCAATTAATAATAATAACTTCAGGTCTTAACCCTTAGCTGTGTCTGCTAATAGTAAATCAGATGGGCTTAAATAAAAGCTGCTGCACATTCTGCTTTGTATGCTAAGTACCTCAGCAAGGAATAACAGCCTGAAGTACAGGGGAACCAAATAATGTATGAAATGCCTGAGAACGTGAAAGAACAAGTTTTTAAGTCATTTAAGTAAGAAAATAATACAGTTGCTGTTTGCTAAAATTGTGATTGCACTATGACCTTTGCTTCCATTTGGAAGCATCAGCTTGACATTAATTTCTAAGATCTTCTCAATGGCATTCGTCTACTGTTAGATACAGAAAGGGACCAAAGCTTGTTATTCGAAGGCTCATTTGCTACTACTTGCTTATTTTACTAATAAATTACTATTGCAATTTCACATTTGCATTGTGGTGGTATGCCTGAGTCCCCAGATGCAAGTACAGGACCTACCTCTGCTATATAACCTGGAAAACTGTAGATAAACAGAACTTCTTTCCCCAAGTAACTGTGTTTTGGTTTTGTCATTAATATCTTAGTATTGTTTGACATCATAAGATTTTCAAACACAATAATAAATTAATATACCAATGATTGAGAGACTTGAAAGTGCCATTTGAATTTAAAAGGATGCATCTACCAAATTTGTAGAGAGGAGGTGAGATCATAGAATCCTGGAATGGTTTGCATTGAAAGGTAGCTCAAAGATGATCTGGTTACTATCTCTCTGCCATGGGGTGTTGTCCTCATTGATAACTCATAAAACAGTTTATGAAAGCTTGTGAGGTTTTAAAGTTGTTTTGTCCAGACTGGGAAGGCCAGCATGGCCCCTGGGTGACAGGATGATAGGAAGCTTTGATGAGATTCTGAAGATACAGCTCTGGAACAAGCACCCATGACATTGACAGCCACTTATTGTCTCAAAGAAAAATGAATGCATTTCTTTTGATGGGTGTAGAATGTAAGTTAGAAAGGGTATAAAAAAGTACTATACTGGTATATGTTCAGTATTAGTTATACTTGGGAAAAGCTATAAACTTGCATCACCCTCACCTGTGATGCTGCTAAAAGAGAGCAGAAAAATATGACTCATCAGATTATTTCAATTTAAACTGAAAAAAGTCATATTGTATTTAAGAAGATTGGTATAGTCTCCTCTAAAATGAAAATGTCTTTATGATTTGATGCTAGACAGTTTTAAAACAAAAGGTTTAGTTGCTAGGGCTGTCTTGCACAAGCTAAGTGCTCAGAACTTGAGAAATTTTAAAGGTATTTTCTGTAATAACAGCCCCTTACCAAGCTCTTTTTAAGATCTGCATTATGAATATACTTAAATTTATGCAAAAACATAATCTACACACCATGGTTCTAAAATTTAATGCAGTTTCCCAGATGAAGTAATTCTGCAAGACATTGCAGAGGGAAACTGAAATGTTCTGGACTTGTGTATCACAAATTCTGCAGGAAAGAGCAGGAATTCTCTAGGGACTTATAGGAAGCGGTCTCTCACTCCCACCCCTCCCAATAGTTATTAAAAAATGGGGCATTGACTGAAATAATGCTAAAGAGTTTAGTATAGGGTTTAGTTTGATTTGGTGTCTGGAAATATCTGACAAAAAGACATTTTCTGTATACATGTGTAATAAAACTTTTCTTTGTGTTTGAAAGAGACTTTGAGAGATGATTATTTGGAATTTCAGTGTTGTTGAAAATGGTAGATTTGTGTCGGGGGGGTTGGGACCCTAGAAATATGTGGACATGAAATTTGTTTAAGTGCAGTGAAGGAACAAGAAAATAGATGATTGATGACAAAAATCTGACATAACTGTTATGTCCTAAGCAAAACCTGCATGGCAGAGCTGGGAAGACAAGGTAGTGACAGAGAGAGAGAGTGTACAGCTAAACAATTTCTTCTTGGAAGAAGAGGAAAATGCCAGCAGTCTGAAGCAGAAGACTTTTAAGCACATGTCTGGATATATGCTAAATAATAAAACAGTCCATGAACTGTTTTGGTCCTGAGGCTAATCTGGGCATGGCACAGTTCTTACCCACACAGCTAAACACTCCTACCTGCCTGAAATATATTGACTGTATCAAAGTTCTCTATTGGGAATGGTCCCTGGGCCACACTAACTCCTGAAATACGCCTTGGTGTTGGCTGGGACAGCTTTTGGTTGCCGCAACCTGAACTATAGAGACAATGCATGAGCAAGAACCTCTTTTCTGTGAGGGTGACTGAGCACTGGAACACAACCCTGACACACTGGATACAACCCTGAGTACCGTGCTCAGGGGACTCTGATTCAGCAGGGAGGTTGGACTAGATGGCCTTCAGTTGTCTCCTCCAACCTCAACCATTCCATGATTTTGTGATGTTATGGCTGTGATGTGGACCACTGCAGACCTGCACCCTGGGCTTGCTAAATTTGCTAGCATAAGCACAGCTGGTGAGCACAGTCAACAGCCCACAGAAATTTTTAGTAGTCCTCAAACAGGTGCTGGCCTCAAAATGGTTTTTGAAGTTTGGTGAGTGGTTTGTTAATTTGATTCCTTGTTGCTCAAGGAAGGAAGGTTCTGCATGTCAGTGCTGAAAAACAGGACTGCATTAAGGAAACACTTCACAGTGTCCCCAGTTTCCTTTTGTTGGTGAAACACCCAACAGAACTCAGGTTTGCTTTAGATATGGTGGGATGAGGGTATAATAATGATCTGTATGTATGTTTGGACAGGAGCCACGTGGAAGTGCTGTATTCTGTGATCAGACATGTCTGCACACTGTGCCAAACTGCAGCGTATTCATGACTTTTGTAATGAAATTTTCCGTATAATTGTTGTTTACTAGTTTGTTGACAGCATTATTTTCCAGATTTCTGTTCCCACTGAATATTTTATATTTCTGATTCTTTTCCCTGAGAAGTGCTAACATGCATTTATCAAAGTCACTCGTGGTTTTTTTATCTCTGTAGGTTTTGTGCATCATTCCTCTGTGCTAGCATGTACCTCCTAATGTGAAATGAATCATGAGTTTATCAACATACTGTTTTCATTTTTTTTGAGAGCATTAATGAAGATTTCTAAGATCAGTCCTTGCCAGGTGTCACTAAAAATCTTCCTCCAGTTGGCTGTCATTTATCTTTTTCTTTCAGTTGCACACATGAATCATCTCATGCATTGCACAGTTTTATTTCAAAAACACAAGGAACTCTCTTCTATTTTTTTTTTATTTCTACATATATGTATATTTCTGTGTCCTGTAGCAAATGTAGATTTGTATATTCATTCTTTGAAAGAGCATCACTAAAATATTGTTTTGTCTATTCTGAAAACCAAATTAATCATAGTGGTAAAAAACCCCTATATTTATTATAAAAGTATTTATAGCACCTTTTCCTAATAAATATCTCTTGATTCTTTGTAGTAGTTTTGCCTCCCCTGTACATTCAAGTCAGTTGTCATTTTTTTAATACATTTTTGTGTTTCAATAAAAATACCACTCTAAGCAAGAACACAAGCAATACAAATCATTGATCCTACCATGATTTAGAGGACAAGGCACTACTCAGTGTGAAGATGTGTCATAAGATCCAGCTTTACTATCAGACTAAGACTGCTGTAGGGAAAACAGCTCTAAATATGCTGCTATCAAGTATTTGCCTACCCAGCTAATGCACACAAATAGAGAGGGTGGCACTGTTTGCACGTGGTTATGACCAAAACTTCTATGAATATTTGTCGAATTAACTTTTTTTTTATCTAAAATATGGTTATAACACATATTAAAACTATGGTTATAACATGGTACTAAAATATTTTATGCAAGCAGTGCAGGGTCTTTTGATTTTTTTACCTCTATACATGTGTGAAACAAAATTGATCAGTTTCCTCAATGACACTTGAGAACACTCAGTTAGTTCAGGACTTTGGTCTGCTGATCTGCCATACAGATATAGAAATGAATTAAACCCTCCCTCCCTTCTTCCTCCCCTCCTCCTTTCCCTCTATTCTCCCTCCCTTTCTCCATTCTTTCATTCATCTGTTTCTTTTCTCAAGCTGTTTGGTTTTCAATTGCTTGCTGGCTTTACTTTGTGTTTAAAGTAAACATCCTCATCCACAGTGATTCCACACAACTGCATAAAAACATATCTTGAAATGGAGGCATCTGATATCACTATATAGTGTTTTAACCTTAACCTTGGTCTGGTTGACTGCTATGAAAACTCTTACTGCAGCTTTTCTGACACAGCTTTATGGTGTCATAGCTTCAGGAACTGATTTTTGCTAGCGAAATGGCAACAGTAATCTCAGTAAGGCGAAAGTGTAGAAAAAATTTCATGCTTTAATGGTCAATTACAGACTAATGAAATCTTATTTCCAGATTTGTGAGTCATGTTGTAAGGTTCACATGTACCAAGCTTTGTCATTAATTACTATTTCACTGTTTTACATAATTGCACTGAATAGTATAGGCTGGGCCTAACAGAAACAGTTTAGTGGTTGAGTATCCCTTGGCATAATTAGCATCATAGGTCCTTATTTCTTTGGTGCTTGCAGGCAGAACACTGTCTACTGTGGCTGTAGTAGTAAGTGAGAATGGCCATTTCTATAGGGCCCACAATGTGCTGCAATGATTGATTATATTTCGTCAGGTGGGTTTGTGAACAGGATGCAGGTATCATGTGTTATGTGTGTACTCTAAAATAAACTTCAATTCTAATTCTTCAGCTATATGATTATACATTGCATAGTGTCTCTATTTCAGATATGTTTAACTCAGTCATTCTCCCAGTGGTTTACAAAATCTTCAGCATATCTCTCTTTTTCTTACTGGTTGTTGTCAGTGCAAGATCTGATAGCAGTGATGTTTGATAGAGCTAAAAGGTGTAAAACATTCTTCATCTAGTCACAGCCCAGAGGATATGGAAGTAGTCACTGTAACCATAACCTTTGAGGAAGAACTGGTCTTTCTTGACTTAGAAATACAAAACTGATTCACTCATTACAGATAATTCAAGGAAGCTGCTGGGAGGCAAGAGATCGAGGTCTTCTGAACACTAAGAGCATACAAAAAGATCAAGACTTGCCTAAGAGCTTTTGTAGCCAAAGAGGTGGATAAGCAATTACCCTTGTGGTGAAAGTCAAGCTACCCATCATTTAAAACTAAGGACTGCTTACCAGGTGCTCCTCTACTTCCAGGTTGCCACTTTCAACCTCTGTGTCTGAATACCTATAATAATTAATACATAGCCTTCAGAACTTGCCTTGAACAGGACCAAAATGCTCAACATCTGATATGGTGAATTCCTTGCAGAATCAGGTTAACTGGCTGAAATTAGTTATCTTCTGGCCATCATACGTTGTAAATACTGTCAGGAGTGAATATAGGACTTCCTCATAGCTTCCTCATGCACTCATAACTTGTCCATTTTGTATGATTTGTGTTTTTCTGTCCGAAGTCTGAACTCTTGAGTGTGTTTGAGAGCTTTGGAGACTGTAGTTCATCAATATGTCAGGCAGCTATGGAAGTTTTTTATTGCAAGATTTGCTACTGGGATAATGGTGACTGATTTTCAGTTTTAAAATAGCAACCAGCCATTTCATTCCCAGAGACTTCAGTATGAAAATAGACACTAGTTGTGCCTGTGAATAGATCTGCTGGAAGTTTTGTCAGATCATACACAAGATGTGTAAGAGGGCCAGGTATTGGGACTTATGGCTGTCGTATCTTGCTGCAGTGCTCCTTCACAAACATTGGTCATTCTAGATCAGTCCAAAGCCTTCTTTTCTCCTACAGAGACCAAAAATAGTTGGTCTGGAAATATTTAAAGAACAGAATAAGCACATGGAATATTTCCTCAGGATGTTCTTACTCCTTCCATCACTTTGATAGTCAGGAGCTTCTGAGGGCAAAAATGTGGGGATTGTCTGTGAGAGTGTATGTGTGTGTGTGTGTGCGTAGTGATCATCCCTGAAAGCTTTTTATTAATTCCATTTTACTCTAAAATATCATGTGATTAATTTAACGTCCATTACACCCTATTCGAAGGAGATAAAAACTTATTTATGTAACACTTTACAAAGTATTCAATTTCGGTTGTTGGGACTCCTTGTTCTTATTTTGGAAGAAACCCAGCAGAAAAACTCTGACCTGCAACTACTCTGGACTTTCAGGTTTCCATCATGTTCCCTGCTTAGTTTTCTCTTTTTCAGGTGGAAGGGCTCTAGGCCACTTAATCATTCTTTTATGTACTGTGATTTTTCCTCCTTTTTCATTTTCTGCCTCATTAAAAAGGTATCATTTAGGTCAGAGTGGAATCATATAATATACTAGTGGATGCCTCACTGTATTACACAGCACAGATAGCTGAGCAGTGTGAACACATTCGACCAGTGCTGTATTAATATACTAATGTGATGTGAAAGTATTGTTCATACTCTACCAGTAGAAATGGAACATTAAGAGTATGACTCACAACTGCTAATGTGATAAGCTGTTGATTTTTCATGAGTACAGCAAAGCTGTTTGCAGCTGTGTAGCTTACCTTCAGCCTCAGCTGTTGGACCCCAGTATTTCAAGAAACTCAACACGCAAAAACAAATGGCAAATACACTTATTTCCACCCAGATTGACAGGGATTCCTTTTTCCAGGCAACTCCAGAGCTCCCTATGTTAAAAACTAACTTGGACAATCTTGAGCAAACTATTCACAAGACTTTCAATATGTCTTATTTTTCTCACTAGTGTTTTTGGGGAGAGACTAGATGGAGGCAGCTACACTGAAACAAGCCTAGCCAGAAGGTATGTTATGGAAGAACAGCTGTCTTTTTAAACCCTGCTCAGATACATGGCCTCACTGGCTGAATTTGGGGGGAACATTTATCAGAATTTTATTTTTTTTCTATACAGAAAATGTTTCATGCCAGTTCCATGAAAGTCTCCAGAAATTCTAGCTGACTGCTGCACCTATTCTGTTGGCTGTTGGTATCAAGCCTGGTGGGCCCGGGACATCTGTCTTGTTGCCTAGAGATAAAAGACTCATTCCCACATGTTGTGCAGCAGAAGTGCCTGTATTTCCCAGCTGATAAAAGAAATCTCCAGGTGATGATCCTTGCTTGTGTCCAGTTTTCAGTGAAAAGATGCATTTGTATCTTGGTTTTGAACCAGTGGGCTTGCATTTGTTTCTATTGCAGCACAGGCTTGTTTTATGAAGTTCAAATTATTTTCTATAGGGTCAGTTATTCTTTAAGAAATATTTCACTTATTCAGAAGTGATCTATAGTCATACAAGCCATAAAAAGTCATCCAAATACTCTATTGTGCCATATAACCACAGGCAAAGTATAAAAGGCAGTCTTATTTAATCTTACTTGAAGAATTATGAATATCTGAGAAAAAAGAAAAAGAAAAAGAAAAAGAAAAAGAAAAAGAAAAAGAAAAAGAAAAAGAAAAAGAAAAAGAAAAAAGAACCCAGCTTTAAAAATCTATTCAAATCGTTTTTGTATTCACAAATCTGAAAAAGGATGAAACTTGCAACTTTGTCAAGTGGGCTTGATAGATTTAACACTGAAAGTTCTAGGAACAAATTTCATTTAGCAGGTCTGTCTCTAGAAGCTTGTTATAAATTTTCAGTGTCTGGGATTTGGAACTGTTTTTATTTTATATGAATGAAAGACTGAATGTGTGATGCCTTTCTTTACGGAGTTAACATAACTTCTAAACTTAAGTTTCCTACAAATTCATGTGCTTAAAAATACAATTTCCTTATATTCTTGGTATTATTGCCTGTCAAGCCATTCATTTCAGTGTTCACAGAAACAAAACACAAAATATGCATGGAATCATTGAAAATGAATCTTTAAACTTCAAATTAATTTTAGAAGTCTTATTTTGCAATACTTGCTTTGAACTAAAATCCTTGAGATTAGGAAACTTAAATCACTTAACACCTACATGCTTAAATTTAGTAACTGGCAGAGAGAATGAGAATGATTTTATCATAAATGAAAAGTTAAAAAAAATTTTTTAGTTACTTCACTAGAAGCACAGTAGTACAACATTGATTTCTGAATATCAAACCAGTCTTTTAAATAATTTGGCCTTTTCCAGACAGGGAAACCTGTATTGCTTGTGGCTGTACAGAACAGTGGATTCTGCATGTAGTTTTAGCTGAACATTGGCTTGGCTGAGTGTCTAGCATTGTTATTATTACTACTGTAAACGACCTTAAGGCATGGCAAAAGGGCCATAAAGGCTGTATTGAATGTTAATGTGATGGTGAGAATGCTTAGTTTTTCGGCATGGCATTTCAAGTTTCAGAATGAAAGCATAGTCCATCTCTTAATTGATGTGGCAGGTCTCTTAAGTGGGAATTAGCCTGTGAATTGTTACGTGTCGTAACAGTAAACAAAAGACTTTTTGCCGGGAAGACTGAAGTGGGATACAAGACTGCTGCAACAAGCTCCAGTCTTCCTTCTGGCAGAATCTGTGTCCCTTTTTTTCTGTAATAAATTCATTATTTTAAGGAAAAGGAAAGTTTACGTGCATTGTTAGCTTGTGTTCAACTTCCACATATTTCTTCAAGAGGATGGCCTCAATGTTTTCAGAACAAGCTAGGAAGGGTAGTTATTTTCTTGGTCTATTGCTAGTGGGTGGTTTGAGGCGGTATGTTATATTCTGTGGCTGAAAAAAATAGTGTGATGTTATAAGAGCTGATAAACTAATTCATGTTGTGGCTCAGAGCTGGGCTAGTCCTCTTACTACTGCGATGATTAGCTGGATATTTTAACATGTGCCTGAGGCCATGTTCTCTCAGTTACACATCTACATCTAAAATGCTACAGCAGTTTAAGTTAAATTACAATTTTCAACTAGTTTGGTTAATCCAATGTGAAAAGACTCCATTTAAATTCCTTTTGCTTAAGCTAAGCTTATAATGTTTTAACCTAAATCAGTTTGGAACAGGGCTAAGCTAGGCAAAAATAAGAAAAAGGTGTTAAAATATGTGATTTTACACAGAAAAGCTTAATAAAACTGGGGGCTGTGTTTGGGCAAAGTACCTGCCTCCTTCCCGTGTTCCATTCTCCAAGATCTACATGTAAGTGATCATGCCTTGAGCTACATCTATGCCTAATACATGATTTTGTAACCTCCTTGCAACTTGCAGCCTTACCATTTCCGAGGTGTCAGGTCTCAAAGAGCCATTGAACCACAGACGGCTGGAAGCTTTTGCTGAAGGAAATTAGATATATTTTTCACTACTGTGTCTTTCTGTGGTATCACTGTTGGCCACTGATGGGAATGGGATGCTGGGCAAGATGAACTTTTGATTTTACATGACATGGCCGCTCTTATACTCTACATAGAAAATATGACCTTTGGGCTCCACTTCTCAGGCCACAGAAAAGTGTGCAGGAAGAATATTTTTCTTGAAATGAACCCTCCCTTTACAAAAATTGTCTGAGCGCTGTTGAAATCAAAGGGGAAGTCTGTGGGGGAACACATTTCCTGAAGGGAAAAATAAGGACAGCACATACAATTAAACAGAAAAGCAAAGCACCTTTACATGTCTCTAGACAGCCAAATCTCAGAGCTTCTTGAAGATTTTTCACTCTGGAGAACATGCTTGTTTCCTGGAAGTAGCAGACACAAATAACTAGACATTATTTAGGTCTAAGACTCTTTAAACTTTTGTATGCCAAAAAATACCTGCGAGTTTCATGTCCTTTTCTCGTAGGGCACATGGATGAACATGAGCTAGGTCTATATTAGAAAATCAAATTCTGCCAGTGCTCAGGCCTCAGCACTGGGACTTGCTAAGCTCTGCTGTCTGTCAGGTGAACCATCACTGGCACTGGCACAAACTCAGAAAATAGGCTGGGGGTTAGTAGAAGCAGAGACCACTCCTGATGCAGCACAGGGCTGCCGGGGAACTCCCCACATCTGGTCCTCAGCATCTGATAAAATCAGTGTCTGTCCACAGTTGTCTTCTCTGAGTCTTGACTCCACAGAGTACTTGGCATGGCTTCAACTTGGGCTGTTAATTAGAGTTAGGATTTAACTCCAAGCGCTCCATTGAACTAGAACATCAGTATAGTTAAATTTCTTCTTCTTCTCAACAGTTTGGCTCCTTGAAGAGAACCACAAAATCCTACTAATCCAAAATACTTGGAGCAATAAAGAAGAAAATAGACAAGCAAGACTGCTTTATCTTTGTAGGTTAAAATATGACTCTGTTAGAAAAGGGTTTTTTTTAATGACGCCATTCTAAAATTTTATTAAAAATTATAAAATTTTAAACTGAGCATGTCACTGCATATATTGTTGATTATATTATAAACCTCCCATTTTCACAGACAAATAGCTATTCCTTTTAATAAGTCTCAAAAATGTATATACACATGCAGAGAACAAATCCTAACACTCCAGCTCAGAAAAGGTGTGATAGCTGTATGTCCAGAACTCTGCGTTCTGGCCTGTGTACATTACTTATTTTTGCTGATCTATGCTTCCTCTGAATTTTGATATGGTTGAAACAAATGCATCTTCTGTTAGCGAACTATCCACAGTGACTCTTTCTGCCCAGATGCTTGTGTGACGCTGTTCACAGAGCAATGGTATATCTGTATTTAAATAGCCAGAATACCAATGGTTGATCAGGGGAGTTATTGTGGAATTTATTCTAGCCTCTGGCTTGTGGCTTCATCCATTTTTCAGTTTAACTCAAGTTACCCATCTGATGCAAATGGCTCCGAGTTATGTGTTCTATAAATGCAAGAGGCTGTCATCTGAACTCAAATCTTTGCTTAATGCTATAAAAGATAGCTGTATTTTACCAGCTTCTGTTATTTAAATGAGCTGAACATGTTTTGCTGATCACTTGACTGAAACTAAAGCATTGTGAGTATGTGTGCTTTGTTGTCAGCTACTCGTGAAAGATCAAAGAGATGGTACTGAACACTGTCACAGACTCTAATTAATTGGCACTTATTTGCTTACATCTCAAGTAAGCCCATAAGCAGCTCCCTAAATCTGAAATAATTGGTGACTTGCTATGCTTTTTAAATAATGCCATTTTATTTTCTAATTCTTTATATATGAACGCTATTGTGATTGCAGGGAGTATTGATTCGAAGTCTTCTGATCTAATAAAGTGTATTCCTGATCTTAAGAAACACCCTGCAAATGTAATGTGAACATATTTTGTGATTGCATTGCCCATAAAAGAAATATTCCAGCAGTAGCTTTTAATTCATAAGACATATTACATTTATTCTGATGTTGAAACAGAGTTATACTAAACATAAATGCAGCACCTCTCAGCTGTAGCTTCAGATTCACTAGCTTTTCAAAATCCCCAAAGCAGCAAAAGAAGCTCAGCTTTTAAAAGTCAGTAGAAATCTGTATATTTCCTTTAGAGATTTTTCAAAACATGCAGCTTTAGTCATTACCAATTAAAATTGTGGCTAATTAGCAGGCAAATAGAGATGAGTTTGGAGTTCTTCATTAATACTAACAGGCAAGTATCCCAATAAAATACAAGAAGTACCACTGTGCCCAATGTTAATTGTTTTTTATATTTTTTTGTAAGACAGTCCAAAGTTGAATGAGTCAAAAGATGGAAATACAGCTTCACCTTGGCTGAAGAAAATTATTGATGTAATTATGACAAGTTTGAAAAGCTATTGTGATCTTAGTGTTTTGCTGGGTTTTGTTTTGTTTTTGATTTGCCCCTGCATACCCACTAAGCAACTTCTTATTAAGTTTTGTGTGAAATCTGTTTTGTTAAATGCAATTAAATTTCTTTGACCGCCTGCCTGAAAGTAAGGTTAAGTGTGAATATTGTGACATTTAAAACTGTTCAAATTCTCTGTATGAATGTTTTTTTTTAAATATGTTTGTAGAAAGACAGATTCTGTGTAATTTTCTATCTAGTTAGTCATATATTTTCAAATACAAGAAGATTCATAGTTCATTGAATGGACATTCAAACCATAGCAACACACAAAAAGCAACAAAATTTGTGACTTATTTCCTATCAGTCCTCTTAGGTATAACTGAAAGTAATTGCCTCTCAGGCCAAAGTTTATTACTGCAAAACTCAAATAGAATAGCATAAAAAATTAGTTCCCACAAAACTTTCTGAATACCAAAACAAATTTCATATACCATATTCTATTTCCTAATAGAAGAACTGTGGACCAGAGCCTTTGTACAATAACTAAGCTGGTGTGAGCTCAATGCTGTCTTGAAAGTAAGAAGAAAAACCTTGAGACTTCTTTGGTGGAATAAATAGATGAAGAGTCTAAGGAGCCTGTGACAGCTTGTGGGACAGAGCAGAGAGCAACGAAAGAGTTCAGGTGGCCTGGAACTTGTTGATATCTTCATGCTGATTGTGCTGCCGTTATTCAGGTATATAAGAATGGTATGGTCATTTTTGGGATGACATTCTGTCCTCAATGGGGGGGACAAAGTATTTTTCGTATATTTTATGTGATAACTTGTTGCAAGTAAAGAGACCAGGAGCTTTCCAGGAGCTTCCCAAGAGCTTTCCAAGCGTATGAAATGTAGATATGTACTCTTAACCATGAATTCCACCAGGAAACGAACTTCAGAACCTCCTCACCATGAATACCTGCATTCTCTTCTATCAGATTAAAACTGGTTTTGCTTTGGTGGTAGTGACATGATTTTTGTCATGAAGAGTAGCTGGAGAAATATGTGTTACTTCTTGATAACACTTGAATTTTTGTCAGCTTTTCATTTTACTTTGTGGCTGCCTGAGGATAAACATAAGATAAAGGATCATTGTTCTGGGACTTCTTTTACCTTGTATTTATTGGGAAACAGAGAGCTTTCTGGGTCTTTGAAGGTCATGGAGTTGTTGATATAGAATCATTAAGGCTAGAAAAACCTCTAAGACAGTCAAGTTCAACCTTTGACTGAACACCATCATATCAACTAAACCATAGCACTAAGTGCCACATCCAGTCATTTCTTGAACACTTCCGGGGATGGTGACTCCACCACTCCCCTGGCCAGTCTGTTCCAGTGCTTGACAACCCTTTCAGTGAAGAAATTCTTCCTGATGTTCAATCTGAACCTTTCCTGGTACAGCTTGAGGCTATTTCTTCATGTCCTGTTGCTGGTTGCCTGGGAGAAGGGACCGACTCCCACCTGGCATCAGCCTCCTTTCAGGGAGTTGTAGGGGGGTGATAAGGTCCCACAATGAGCCTCCTTTTCTCCAGGCTAAACACCCCCACCTCCCTCAGCTGCTCCTCATCAGACTTGTGCCCCAGACCCTTTCTCAGCTCCATTGCCCTTCTCTGGACTTCCTCCAGCACCTCAATGTCTTTCTTGTTGTGAGGGGCTCGGAACTGGACACAGGATTTGAGGCGCAGCTTCACCAGTACTAAACACAGAGGGACAATCTTCCCTACTTCTGCTGGCCACACTATTTTCGACACAGACCAGGTCAACAGACCGGTAAAAAACTAAAGGGCTGAAGTATGAACAGAGGATTTTCTTATGCTTTCCTGTTATCACAGATCAATTGCAAAGTTTTTGCCCCAAATTACAAAAACATCCACTTATCACTCTTTCTAAAAGAACTAAATGGCAATATGTTCAGAGATATATAATTTGTTTAAATCTGAGTTATAAGTGACTGCAGAATGCCATAAAGTATGGGTTTAATTACAGCAGGAAATAATCTGCCATTCATTTTGAGTCTAAACAAATATGTCTTTTGCTATAAGGTGTAATGTGATTTTGCTGCGTGTCTCTCAGTTATACCTGGGCCTGTTGCATGAAGTTGCATAGAACCCTTGTGGATCACTTCAAGGAGCAAAAAAAAAGCTCAGGCAGGGTAACTTTTTTTTAAAGAAATACATTGCAAAATTCCAGTAGAAGAAAATCAGGTCACTTCCAGTAGGAAAAGATTAGGTCACTGCCAGAAGGATCACAATACAGGGTTGTAGATAACCTTAACGGGGGCAGACAGCCTCTTTTCTGCAGCATCATTTCTCTAGCTCTTTGTGGCCCTCACATTTATTCCCTCTATTCAGTTTAATTTTCTCCTTATGGATTCAGGCCCAGAGAACTGAAGGGAATGACCAAAGGATACATGGTTTTGTTTGCAAATCTATGCTTCATGTTTAATATTTCTTAATCACATGTGTACTTGAGTGATGTCTTCAGCTCCCTCTGCCTGAGATTTTAATTGGCTGCAGAAGAAACCTCAAAAAGAACCTCTTTCCAAATAAAGTTCCTTAAGATCACTTGTTCTTCCTCTTAAGATTAATTTCCTATACAGGAACTGAAAAATAAGATGAGAAATGTGCAGAGAAAGTATTCAGCAATGAGTAATATCCGCTGGTAAATTGGGGGACTATCGGTTCTACGCAGTGATTGTCACATCTTTTTAAACACACTGATTAATGGGTGGATCTATTACTGAAAGCATGCATGCTTAATTTATTCAGAGAAGTTGAGTGTATGTCACCACTCGAAGGCCTGTTTTTCTAGCACAGCGTTTCACATTTACAATGTTATAACTACTGACAACTCAATGGAAGAAAGAGAACTAACTCATAGCACAAAGTACTAAAAATACAGCATGATCTGTAAGTGATAGAAGCTGACATATAAGAAAATATCGGTGGGATAATTTAAATCCAATAAAAGTGAAGCTGTCAGTATTTGGATACGTATTCTTAGACTAAACATTTTCAATTGTGACACGTAGTTCCATATTCTTTTCTTCCACCCTGTTTTATGGGCAAATGTGTTATTTGGAGAACAGCATGTGGAAACACTATGGAAATGGCAATTCTGTGAAATACCATTTGAGAACTGAGACACACTTTTAAACAAGGAATGGAATTCAGGTCAAGCATCACAAATGAAATGGTTATTGTAAAAGCAGTGAGAGCTAGCCATCTGCCACTGCAGCGCTCAAAGGGGCTGAGATACAGGGTCTCCGCAAAGATATTCCTTAGTGCAGTATCAGTGTAGGGCCCACAGAAGGCTCAGTTACAGACATTCATATAGCAACAGATTTTCCAAAGGGACAAACACTCTACACGGTTACAAAATGCTGTGCCTGTGTCCATGGAGTAAAGTCAAGCAAGGAGAGGCACAGCATTTTGGTTATTTTAAAAGAAGGTGATTTGTGCCCCGTAAGGGACTGATCCTGAATTATTTACTCGGAGTCTGATTATAGCTCCTTTTTTGGCATGAATAAGATGTTCTGTGTGTTGGTGCCATGCTGAAGATTTAAATGTCCCACACATTTGATCCAGGCTGGGGCTGTGGCAACTACTGCACAGCTGATGACAACAAAGGCTGGTTTCAAGCTCATTGTCATCACCATGGTGTTACACCAGATGAATGGGTGGCATTGATTCTGATTGGCATATTCATTCACATGCATTCAAAGCTCATGAATTTTACTTAACACGTCCCTTTGCTTATTGGCTGGGATTTAATTGGAGTGATGTATTGCAGCACTGCTAGATGAAGTGGAACAGTTTCTTTTTTTTCCCCTTTTTTTTCCTTGTTTTTTTTTTTTTTTTTAATTCTCTTTCTTCCAAACCTCCCAACTAGAGACACCACAGCATTATTTTTCACAATCACCAAGGCATTTCCATGTATGGAACCTAATTCTTGGCTTTGTATTGAAGTTTGCATTTAATATTTGGAGACAGAAAAATAAATAGACAAAGGGAGAACTCACACAGATTTAAGTGTTGACTTTTGTTACTGAGTTCGCAAATTGTTTATTTAGCATTTTCTTTACATACCAAGAAAGGAAGAGGTCTTTTTTGTGCTTGTTTTTATTAATTTTTTCAAACTTCCCCATATTTTAACATCTTTTTCAGCTAGCTGAGATGGAGAATCCTGACCTATCAGCTAGCAGATTGTTGATATCTTTCCAAAGAGTGAATAAATATGAGATTATGTGCATGCATCTAACAGATATACTCTTGTGTATATTTGAATACACCATTGTTGTGTATTGATCAGAAACATTCAGACAGGAAAAAAAATAGAGAATTTTTTTAGAAGGAAAAAGTGTGTTTTCATTGCAGAGATATCTATGTTGAATTTTTCCCTATTGCAAATTTTAACCTGAAAAGCAAAATGTTTCGTCTGAAAATCAAGTATTTATGTTAGCAAAATCAAAATAAAATACTTGGTTTGGGGTCAGACCTATCCAGGTCAAGTTATTTTAGTTTATTGAACAAGATTAAAGAGTTTCATTTCAAGGTACTTCTGCATAAACTGTGGAATATTGGCAGAAACTAAGTGTATCTTGGGGTCAATATAGAGAGCAGCCTTTGGAAGTAATTAATAGCCTCCATGGTTCATGCTCTGAGCTATCTCCAGAGATCTCAGGCCTTCCTCCATTGTTTCCAGAGCTCAGACAGACCCATCTTCTTGGGCAAGAGTTATCACTGTGAATAATGTCTGCCTGAGTCTGCACAGGGTTTGGTGTTTCTTCACTCCCAACCTGCTTTTACTCCATTTGCCTGGAGGAAATCACATGAGCCAGGGCATCATTCTACAACATGTTGAGATGTTCTCTCTTCCTACAGAAGCTACATAGAAATGGTTTTGTGGGAATTGTTGGATGGATTGCAAACCTAGTCCACAATGGTGATGTGCGGAAAAGTTTACACCTTACTGCTAAGAATTACGCATGCAGAAAATGCTGTGAATACATAATAATTCCATGCATATGCTTAGTATTGTTGCTAGCGTATATAATCAGTTAAACCAAAATCCCATGAAAGTTTCCTAATTATTGTGGATGTAAACTTATAAGTCTGTCAGATAAGTCCTAGAGGGGATTTGGACGACAAATTATGATAGAAATAGTGTGGCATTTCTTTAGCCTCAGCACAGTTCAGGAAAGTTCTCCACACAGAGTCAAATTAGTCAAAGTAATTTATGAAAAAAGGAAAAAGTCTGTATCAAGTACCCTTATATATGGTTTAATGCTTCTGTATATGATTAGATTTTCTACCTGGTGTGGTTATTCTGTAATTCAGTGGTACCTACTTCTTGTTGCCTTCAGGAAACTGCCAGACTACACAGTTCTGACTTCTCTCTTCCCAGCTATCTAATCCACTGATGTGCTCAATAGCATACTATGTCTATTGAAACCCAGCCCATACCATGCACAGCCTGAACATCTCCGAGGAACAAGTCAGAAAAGCCACAGATAATCTAAATCAGAAATGTTTTTCTCAGATTTTTGCCATGTTTCTTTTTTACTTTTTCATGCTCATGACATTTCCTGATTTATTGCTTTTTGTGCATTGAATCAAACACTGCTGTTTGGAGATAATAAAATTAAGATTATGAACATCTGCCTTGTTCTAAGTGGTTCTTTTAGTTTGTCTGGCTATTACTGTGAATACATGCAGCATTGTCTATTCTCCTCAGAGATACACAAGCTTTTACAGAAATGCTTGTACATACCTGGGCTATAGTAAAGTGAAAAAAAAAAAAACAAAAACAAACCTCTGACATTTGGTATTCTTGAACCAACAATGCATGATTCATTTGACAGAAGATATGTCTGAAGACTATTGTATTTTCTTTATCTGCAATTTCAAATAGCATTACATGGACTGAATTGCATTCTGTGGAGACACCCCAAACTGTGCACGAGGGATTAGTGAACTGTAACTGAGGGTGTGAAATTTCACAGTGAAATTTTCCTGCAAGTTTTTAAGAAAATCAGACCTCGCTACTGATTCTGACCACTCGTATGAACATTGGCCAAGCTACTGGCGTTTGATGGGAGCCTTTCTATCCACTTTTAAGTGTTTGATTAAGCTTTATGTGGTCCAAAGAAGCCTGCGATTGGATGTAAATTTGATAATGGAATATAAGAGAAACAGCTTTTCAGAAAAAGCAATAATGGGATTAACTCAGTACTAAAATCTTCATTTTCTCAGTTAGTTATTCAAAATAATATACAGACTGAAATAAATCTAGTCCTTTAGAGAAAGCATCTAAAGGTTAAAACCTCTAAGAGAAAAGTATAGATACAAGTAGCCTATGTCAGTGACAGTGCATGGAAAGCATATCTCAGTTCCAGCCGCGGGGAATCAAAGCAGATCCCTGCACATACTGAGTTACCAGGTGGAGCTCCAGATAGGATGTTCAGGCACCAACAGTTACCCTGCATCAGTTTTTTTTCTCACAGCCTTGGTAACAAGACAAAACTCCACTAATGACTTCACGTTTAGAGCCACAGGCTGCAGGGATAAATTCCCCAGTAAATGAGGTGACAGTGAGGTGGGATGTGAGTCTGGGTACGATGTGGATCCAGACACGGTCTCTGTTGGAGCTGCAGCACATGCAGGGGCCAGGGTGAGGTCTGCTCCTGCGGGGATTAGCAGCGTGTTAGGCGTTTCCCTGTGGCAGAGGAGAATGCAGCTCAGCCTCAGCTTCCCCCGAGGGAAAAATCACTATCTCAATCCTGTTCTTCAGCTCCTTCCACAGGAAAAGCACCAACAAGCACAACCACAACTGAGAAAATACTTATCCCACTGAAAGGAGCAAGAAAACCCTCTGCTTTGATGCCCACGGTAGCACCGATAGGTGCAGCTGGCTCAGCGGTGCTCGGGGCTGTCCCATGGCAGGCTTTTGTGTGACTGCACATTCCAGCCCTTCAGCAGGGCACTGCTAGCTTAGCAACATCAGTGGGCTGTCAATATTTGTCTGCCCAAATCTCACCATTACGTACGATGCTTAGAGCTGGTCTTCACAGATAATAATTACTGTCCTACCCTACCTTCTAAGCCTCTCCTGCCCTCCTACCTCTTTCAGAGAAGGGATCGCTGCAAGCCTGTAAAGGAAACTCAGCAGTTTCTATCACCAGCTTTTTTAAGAAAAGGAACTAAAGACTTTTGTTTGGACACAGTTGTTAGTTATACTTATTCAAAATTTTTCAGATTTCCTGTATGATGTATATTTTTGCAATCTTTTAGCCACTGTCATGTGTTCTCTGTTAAAAGTGCATGGAAAGTTACCTGTTCCTCTATGTGTCATCCTTCCCTTACTCCTCTCAGTCCTGCTTCTCTGGCAGTTTAAAACCACCATATGGATGACACAGAAGTTTCAGATGGCTAGAATGAGAAGAAATGAGCAATTTGGGCAGCAGCAGATGCTGTAAGAATATAGAAGATAGAAGGGAATAACTTTCCAGCTGTTGCAAGAAATCAAAATATGGCTACTCTATTTTGCCTTAGTCAGTAAACACAGAGTCTGTCACAGCCAACTGGACTCCTGAGAGCTGCCTCTCCTCCTAGTTCCAGCCATCAAAATTATGATTTAAAGATATAATGACTCTATATAATGAATGGCCGGAATTTGAGGAGTATTTCTATGTATGATCCTGGTTTCAGTGGGAATTAGTTACATACTTTTATCCAAGATCTGGGTCATTGGTTACCCCGCATATCTGTGCAGTCATTTCTCCCAATACAAGGCAGGGAATGAAATAGAAACAGGAACACATAGATAAAAACTAAAGTGGCCAGAACCCTCTGAGTTATCTTGGCATTGCCAAAGAAAGTTTGGCATGGCTTCAGGACTGTGCAGTGTAGGTTGCCATCTCTTTAAATTTTTATTTCACCTAAATACTTCTGTCCAAAGCATTGGCACATGTGGACTCCTGCACTGCAGACCTCTCCATTGGACCGGGTGAAATACACAGAGGTGACAGACTGAGAAGTAGTTTGGACAATGACATAGTAGGTGAAGACAGAGAATTTTGTAGTAAGTACCAAATACCAATTAAACATGGGTTAGGAAAAAGCAGAAAATTATTGGGATGCATTAAAAGTGTTTTAATGATAGCTGTCTACAGGTGAAGGAACGCAAGGGCCCAATGCAATTGCCCATAAATTAGTGCACAGTGCCTTTTGAGATGAGCTAAGGTGGCAGAGATGTCCATGCAAGGCTGCAGGCATGGCACAGGACCTATGCTGACCTAGGGCTTATTGGAGTTGCAGCAGGAATGGATGTCACTCCTTATGGCACCAGATGCCGCATCTCACGTGGAACCAGATGCCCTCGTGTAGAGGTCTCCAAACCAAAGTGAACATAAATACTCTTCTGACTAGTGCTGAACAGAAATTGTAAATATTACACTTCTATGATAAAAAATAGAAATAAAACATAGTAATTCTTTTAATAAGAGAGGAATGTTTCTCTTTGGAACACAGTAGCCTTTAATATATACACACCCTATTCATGATAGAGAAGTGTGCATACTATAAATAGTGGAGGCTTAATGTGATGCTCAAAAGTATGTGTCTGTTGCTGAATATGCTTTTATACACACATATATAAGGAAACATATATACTTTTTTTCTTAGATCCATATGTATTTACAGCTAGAGATACACAGGTATATATATTTCTAAGGTCTAAAAGCAGTGCAGATATCTCAATGTACATTACTGTCAAGCACAGACGTATTGGTGTAAGAACAAATGGATTTATACTTCTACATAATGAAATACGTGTGTGGGGACACATCCATAGCTGCACATATATATATATACAGCCTGCCTCTGTACGAAATGAAAGGCGGTCATGAGCATCACGTTAAGCTTTGCCAGTATATATTTGTTATGGATCTGTCACCTTCCTAGTTTACAGAAGACTGAGCAGTGAGAGGAATTTGAGTGTAAGCCTGCAGTACCAGCTTCCGCTTGACTCCAGCCTCGCTTTGTCTGTGAAGGCTGCTGGTAACAGTTAAGAGTTTGTGGGTGTGATAGGTGAGCTTCATCTGTCAAGGCTAATGTCCTGAGACAGTTGTGCCTCCTTTTGTTTCCGTATTCCCTTGAGGACGCGTTCTGGAGGCATAGCTGTGTTTACCCTGCAATTTTTTTTTTTTTTTTCACGAAGTCAGTGATCATGTTTACCTTCCTTCCTTCCCCAGTGCTGTTTGCCAGCTTTGGTGTGGTGAGATGACTAAGTCAATATATATTAAGGAATACATAACAATGTAATGAGAATTAGCGGTGCTCTGAAAAGGCAGAGACATTGGCTGCTATGTTTTGCACTGTTTAGTCTGGGGGTAATGAAGAGCTCACAGATGACCTGATTTCATTAAAGTAGGTCAGATTTGACTGAAACATAGCTATGGCTCTCTCCCAGCAGTGCAGTGTCTTTCTCCCCCCCATCACTGCCTCAGCCATGCTGCCTATCACCTCAGCAATTGAAATCTTTCAGAGAATTACTGTAGGGTTTTGTTAGCATCTTAGCCAAATATATGCTACAGAACCCACCACTCTTTGTGCTTTCTTCCAGAAGATGTGTGGTGGAAAGGATGATCATACTTCTGTCGTTACTACAGGAGAGGTGATGATGTGAGAGGATGGCACACTTGGTAAGATGGCATTTATGTACCATAGATATTTCTCAGTGAAATCCAGTCTGGACAGGGTACCTGCCAGTTTTACTGAGGCAGCTGAGTCAGATTAAACCTACATTCATGCACAGCTTTAATCTGATTTTCTATTTATTTGCACTGTTTCAGACCCCGAGTTTAACACTGGAGTAGGTAATTGAGATTTGGCAATGTCCTAATAGAAAAACACCTTGAAAAAGGTATTAAGAATGTCTTTACTAGTCTTTGTGCTTACAAATAAGAATATATTACCAGATATAAGAGTTATTCACAACTTCTGATGGAGTGGATGGGAGATGCTGGAAGCAAATACAGAATTAGGTATTGTCATCCCACAGGATGTCTGCTAACAGAGTTTCCTTCTAACATCAGTGGGAGTAAGGTGGGATCTATAGACCAGACCTAAACAAAGACATTAGGGAAGCTATTCAGACAGTGCTCAGCTTGAAAAAAAATCAAGCCCTGTTGGGTGGAAAAAATTACACAGTAAGATGTATAGAGCCTTTTACTGAAAGATTTTGAAAACACTGGGTTGATAAACATGCTCAGGTTTGCTGTTCAGCTTCTAAAACCACACTGATCTTCTGTCATGAAATACTGTTGTTACTTTTATTACAGCCTTTCTACAGTTATATGATTCCCAGAGAGACACAATATCCTATGTTTGACTACTTGTCCCTGTTTAAGACTATCAGTTTTTTTATGTCCAAATGTCTCTGCAAAGGTGTCAGCCAAAGTGTATTGCCTTCCTTTTGCAGCCATATTACATTTAAACAGAGGCCTATGTAACGGCTGAAATTTGGGAACTCCGCTTCCCAACTCTCTCCTCCTCTTCACTTCTCTTTCTTGTTGTTAATTGTTGTGATTCTGCCTCTCATGACTTCTAAAACAGGCGTGTTGTTCTCACATTTGCTTCAGGTCATTACAGAAAAATCTTTTAATTCCTGAAATCTTTTTTCTCCCCATTAGTCCTGAGACAAATAATTTGATTGTGATTTTCAGAGGCAACTGGGGTGGTCAAGCAGTTCCCAGAGAAGTCTGTAATCAGATTACTTGTGTAAGTAATCTGAAGGCCATGGGCTTTTGAAAATCCCAAATCTTCCAGCTACATTTTGGCTTTTTATTTAATTTTTTTTAAATTTGCTTTCCCTTTACAGAGAGTATATTAGCTTTATGTAGCTTGCACCATTATAAGTAGAACCAATGTATTATAGCATAGAAATATCATGTCTTGTTTAATTTAGAAAAAAAGGACCTTCTGGATCATCGAGTGCTGTCTTCTGCTCTTGCAAGCAACTGCACAACATTAGTTTGTTCATCTATGTCTATATCTATCTATCTATCTATCTATCTATCTACCAGGTTCTATTGCCGAACTGCTTCCATTTTCTGCCCTGATCCAGTAGACTCTTTCAATAGAGGTCTGTTTGAGCTGAAATACTTCCCAGAAACTAGTTATATCAGATAAAAGCTATGTTTAAAATAGTCTATAAGATTTGATTAAAAAAAACCTCCATGATTTCACTAAAAGAACAAGAAAAGCTCTGTTTTCCTGAGAGGTTTTATCAAGTGAAGCATGCCTGTTCTTGTGGTCTTTCTGTGGCTTGGAAGTCTTTGTTGTAATGCTTTGTCTGCTCTTCTGACAGGTCTGCCAGTCCGTCTGTGCTGTAGGGGTGTGCCATTATCAGCATTTTGTCAGGGAGAAAGTAACACAGGAAACACTGGAATGCATTGCCTGTGAGCTGATGGCATGAAGAAGAAGGCAACAGAAAATCAGCCTCACAGAACAACCTCTTCTGAGCAATGCCATAAGGCTTGCCCAGTTTGGGATGTTCAGTGACGGTAGTGGGAATTTTGCCTATTCTGTACCTCATTAATCCAAGTTTTGCAGGTTGTACTACCTGGGTAACAGGTGAATTGTAATGTTGTAATTGACTACAGTTGTGTTGACAGCTATATCAGTTATTTCTTTTCTAACTGAAAGATGCAAAATATATGTGCTCACTGATTTTTCTCAATGCAGATTAACTGGAAGGATCTTCATTTTCAGCTTCAGATTCATCCTTTATAAGCTTCAACAAAGGCATAATACTTTAGTTTACCACTGCACTCAAATCAAAGGAGGGAGATCAAAAACCCTGTCTTGAAAAGATTATGCAACTCAATAGGACCTGATCTTGTTGTATTATTGCATCCATTACAACAGCACAGTTCAGGCAGGTGTTAGTTTCAATTAACCTGGGATTCAGGTATTCACAACATCTTGTCTGCCAATTACTCACATAATTACATGGCCCAGGACTGTAGAATAGATTCAGCCATCATGCTAGGCATGTGTGATTACTGAAGAAAAGAGGAATTCAGAGGATGTATGAGGAAAGCACAGCTTCAATGATCATGGACAAAAGTGGTCTTTAGTGAAGAAAGCTTATTTACTAGGCTCTTGCCGATCTCTTGAATGCAGGAACTGTGCCAACAGTGTTTGTGTGACACGCAGATGCCTCACAGCTGTCTGTTGTTTTTGTATTCTTATTCAGTCAGTAGGTAAAGTGAGAACTTATTTAGCATTTTTCAAGGAAGAAACTCAAAGGCATTCCAGGGAGCTAACAGCACGGCCATGTATGGCGAGAAATCAAAATATGAGAGTCAAGCAAATGTTAAATCCAACTTTCTCAGACCAGGATGTCAGCTGAAAAAGACAACTGCTGACATTTTGACCTGAAATATCCACTGACTTGGTCAATATGAATACCTTTTTTGTATGGCTCTGTCACTGTACTGTCAAAAATCAATCCACCATGGGCCTCCACATAAAGATCTTTTAAGGGCAAAGGCCAAAGGTCTTTCTGAGTCTTAAATGCCAAGTATCTTTGTACTATTTTAAGCTATAATACCAAAGAAAATGTGAAATTATGGATGAATGTTGTGAAAAGTAACAAGTCACTTAATCATCTAAAATTATATGCACTTAATTATATATACTTAATGTCATTGAAGTTTAATGATAGAATCCTGAAGGAATCATTAGAAAGGCAAACTGTTTCTTTCCACTCACCATATAGATCCAGACTATGGCAGCCTAAAATTCTTCCAAGCAAAATAACAATTCATTTCAGTGGAACAAATTGTAAGGAAGGACACTGCTCAGCCCTGATGGCAAAATATGGGCCTTTATTTCATCAGGAGACTGACATGAGTATGATATAGAGTTAATATCATATGGCACTGGTACAAGTCTACTTCCTATTCTAAGGGAGAACCTAGGCTATTTTAGCCCCCTTTAATCATGGGAAATTTTTTGATATGCGTGATAGATTTTGTAGTGATTTCTTTTTAAATACAGGAACCTCATTAAATGTAATGCCTTTTCTTAAATTTCTTCAACATTTTCTTACTAAGCACAAATATTTGAATAGGGAAACTCCCAAAGCGCATGCATATTCAAATATTTGAATTTTTACAGAAACTCTTTGCTCCTAGTAGAATGCATAGCATATGACAAACTACTTTACTATGGCTAAGACATAATTTTATGCATTTCTATGTGTCTCTTTGTATCTGTATGTATAATTATTTACATGGATAATTAAAAAAAAAATCATATGTTTTGTAAACGCAAAATTGTGGGAATTTTGTTGTTTTCTAGTAAGGGAGTTAATATATGGCTTCTACTGAAATTCTACACTTTATTATACCAAGATAAAGCAATTTGAATGTATACCAGTTCTCTGGGAACTATAGTAGCAAAAGCTCAGGGACATTTGTCCCACAATGCAGCCTTTTCTCGACGTCATATCCATACATCTTATATCAATCACAGAAATAATCTATTTGACAGCTTTGTGTTTGGGGCATTGTGATACATGAAAGTTCCAGATTAATACATGAGCTCAGAGTTATTTGCTGTCATGAAAATAACAGTTTTAATGCAGTTTGAGTGTTGTCTGTATTCAGAGATCGGGTTTGAGAAAAGTAATCAGACCCCAAACCTATCTCTAGTGTTACGTACTGTTTTAAATTACATGATTGTTTTCCAGATGACATGTAGGGCTTTTTTTATCATAGGACCACAGCAGGAATTAGATGGTGACTGGAAAGCAGCAAGGATTAATCCTCTGCTGGCAAATATATTGCTAATGGAAAACTTACCCACCTCCCACCCACTGGCACTGATGTGAAGTAGCAGTGTCATGAAGGTTTCTTCTTGCCTTTTATTTATTGCTGTCCTTAATATCTATGATATTGCTGTCCATTGAAGGGCATTACAAGCTTCTCAGAGTTTCTGTAGACATTTTGGAGTTTGGCCAGGGTATCCCTTTTTTGTGGGGGAGGAGGTGTCAGACAAAGGAGAAGAAGAAACAGTGACAGCAATGAATCATTTGGCTCACATAGCACACATGGGTGAGCTGCATCTTGTTTCTGCATTCCCATGAACATAGTCTGGGATGTATAGGCAGGAACATCACCTGTAAGACGTTGCAGTTACACTCCTGAATTCATCAGTTTTGCAAAATCTCAGCTGTGATAGTGTCCAGTCTGGTTTGGGCTGTGTTACATGGACGATGTAACCCAGCTGGACAGAATCCAAAGAAAATGATAGAATGATCAGATAACGATCCAGAAAATGTCACACTTGGAGAAAGAAAGAATCATAAGCTGAGAAAAGACTGGAGAGACATTTTTACCTGGTGTATGACAGGACCATGCAGAGAGGAAAGTAATATGACAAGTAGAAAACCAGGGGGATAGTTTAGGCTAACCATTAAAACAACCCTTCTCTTGGAAGTTCTCACAAAGCACTGGAATAAATTGCATGTCAAGGCTCTGGAGTCACTGTTAGAAGAGGCCTATATAAGGAGGTTGGACAAACAGCTCCCAGAAATGAATTAGACATGATCCTCTGGTGTAGGGAGATGGATCAAGCAATCTCTGGAGGGGTTTTTCAGCTCTATTCTCTCTGATTTCATCTTTAGGCAGGTATAAATCTGCCATAGTGTAGCAGATTGTTATATCTGATAGCTTTTATAAGTGGCCCAACCTTCAGGGTAAGCTTTGGGTGACCAGTTCACAGCTGTCAGCACTGCAAAAGCCATAACCATAAGTGGCTCTAATTAGCAGCCTACGTGGCAATTTTAGCAGTTAGGACAACAACTTGACTATAAAGGATGAGCGATCCTTCTGCCCCAGTGGGTGTTTCTTCAAGCTCAGTGAAACTGGTAAGTTGGAGTGAGGGAGCTGACAGTTCTGCTATCCATGATGTGTCTTTTTTTCCCTGTGCTATACTGCAGAGGACGTGGGTCTCTGGGACTGTGCATTCAGCATCATTCACAAGCACGGCTTTCATACACAGAATAACCTACTTGTGCTTGGTGCTCTGTACTGAAAATCATAGGGGTTTCAGTGGAGAGGATGAAGGGAGAGAGAGGAGAGATTTATGATAAGCAGGTAGTTGGCTGCTCTTTGCCAAAGGCATGTAAATAGAGCAAAATTCTGACATCAGCACGTTTTCAAACTTAGGCACTGTTGTGAGCTCTCCTTTTAGATGTATGTTTTTAGACAGGGCAGAAAGATGACCCAAGAATTCCTCTCAGACTCATGCATAAATATTTGCATCATAGGCTTCAAAAGCAGAGAAAAAGCAGTGTTGCTTTGCCTCCTCCTCTCCCAAGTGTGTGTCTGTTTCTCTCAGTTTTCTGCTACCCCAATGGCAAAAAATACACTTTTCAGCTGTGATGAGTGCTTCCGATTTGTAATCCAGGCCAGTCTGTGTCTTTGCAAACTGCCAAAATTGTGAAGGATGCTGGTCTTCGCCAGATGCTCATATCTGGGGTCAGAAAAAGGCTGATCTTTTGAATTCTGTCTGCACTAAAGCCAGAAGGCATATGTGCTGTACCTGCCTGAGGGTCACTTGAGATTGCAAGGCTGATATATTTCTGTCTGTCTTTTCAACCAACTTCTTTGTTTCTACCACACTGGAACTGCATAAATTCACATTGGTTTCTTTGTTATATCTGTTTCATTTAAAATACACAGGAAGCCTTGTATGAAAGTGAGACATTCTGGAGCTTTGGCTCTGATACCACCCGATAAGAAAAACCCAAATAAATTCATGACAGAGCATTAAGGAGAGCTGTTGAGAGGACACCAGTTAGAGGACACATCAGAATAAGCCAGTCGTTTGGCATGTTGATGCAAATGGTGACTGCTTAAAGGCAAGCCAAAGAGAACCCACAAGGCTCTGTAAACGTGGAAAGGGAAACAGTGCAATAGTGTGATTTATCTAAAATCACAGTGCATGTAATTTGATGAAATTAGGGGGAAAAATGAATGCTCCCCTAATTTCCACACGCATATCCATCTCTTAAAAATCAGTAGGGTAACTAAAGTGGCATGTAAGCCCTGTGGCAACTGTCAGATAAATTACACAACAGTGAAGAAATCTCCTGAAAGTAATGCAATATCCAGCTAACTGCTTTTCCTCTTTCAGAAAAAGACCTTGAGCTGCTGCATTTGATTCTACTTCAGAAATGTTACAAAATTTCTCTCTGAGAAGGCAGATCTGTGTTTTTGTGCATGAATAAGCCTTTTATTTTCTAGACAGGGCGAAAATGGAGGCATAGTGAAAATTATTAAAGGGCACTAACAAGGGAATACCAGTCTTTAGGCTAATTTTTGGGTAACCATTTCTATTTATTTTTTCATTAAACAAAGTCTGCAGTTGCACAGATTGTTGTTATGAAGTCCCTAAAGCCCTATAAAGCATGGTAATGTGAGTAAGTTTTCAGAATTTAGTAAGTCTAGTTCTGGGATTTTACTATTACCTAATGTTTCCATTCTAAGGTATTATGAAAGCACTATAAATGGCACCTTTCATGAAGCAGCTCTTCTGAGCCCAGCAGGCTGCTTCTGCAGTGTGCTGGTGGATCTTTCTTAAAACATGCACAGACACACGGACACAGGCACAGACACAGACACACAGAGATGTACAGACACACAGACTCACAGACACACGAGCACACACAGACACACAGTCACAGACACAGACGCAGAGTCACAGACAGTCACAGATGCAGACACACAGACACACAGACTCCCAGACACACAGACCACACAGACACACAGACACACAGACACACTGACAGCCACAGCCACAGTCACAGACAGTCACAGACAGACACACAGACACACGGACATGCAAACAGACACGGTCACAATCACAGACATACGCACACAAAGACACACAGACTCACAGACACACAGGCACACAGACACTCCAGACACACAGACACAGACACACAGACCCACACNCAGTCACAGATGCAGACACACAGACACACAGACTCACAGACACACAGACCACACAGACACACAGACACACTGACAGCCACAGCCACAGTCACAGACAGTCACAGACAGACACACAGACACACGGACATGCAAACAGACACGGTCACAATCACAGACATACGCACACAAAGACACACAGACTCACAGACACACAGGCACACAGACACTCCAGACACACAGACACAGACACACAGACCCACACAGACACACAGACACACAGACCCACACAGACGCACAGACACACAGACACACAGACACGGACACGGACACACGCACACTGCGGCCGCTCCATTATGAACGCTTTCATAAGAGAGCAGAATTGTCCCGCTCACAGCCATTATATCTGATGACATTCTTAATACTGGGCATTGTTTGCAGAAAGCAGCCATTGTCTAAGACTGCATATCTGCTGACCAAAGCACATGGAATAAGCACAGCTTTGGACACACTGAGCCTGGCCCCAGGGAAGAGCTTAGTGCTGAGTTTGTTTGAATGTCCTGATTCAGTGGTGAGCTCCAAAGAGGAAATGCCCACCATTATGTAAGGATTGCCGTTTATCTAAAGTTTGGAAAAACATCGTTTGTTCATTTTTGCCATAAAGGAGGTGGGTCTTATTTAAACCAAGACAGTGTTAATGAAAAATTGCCTGAAGAGAAGAATAGAGACAATAATATTTCTGCATTAGAAATCCTCTAACTCACCTACAATATCTTCCTAGTAAGCAATCAGCAGATAGTTTCAAATACAAAAGTTTTCAAAAGAGTATAAAGACTCAACTTCAAAAGACACAGGAAACATCTTTACATTCCTATATGTTATCTGTACCTGGACAGTTTTGCTTTGACAATGATTAGGAAAAATCACATGACACTCAAATGAAAATGCCAGAAATCACAGTAAAAATAACTTCAGAAAGTCACTGGACTGTTTTCTGTTTTTCTTATTCTACTGAACTCTTACTTACAGTCAATGGGCATTATTCAGCTTCCAGTGACTCAAAAAAATAGAAAAAAAGTACATTCAGAGTAGTGTAAAATGATTTATTAAATAATGAATTGTTAAAGAATGATTATTCTTTTTTCTGTTTCTGAATTTTTTCTGAAGTAATTCTAGATTCTGTGAATGGTATACTATTTAAAAGTATTCATACATTGTTTATTTTGTGTTTGTTTGTTTTCAGATTTAGTCTTTAGAGTGCACTTTGATCCATAAAGCCATACATTATGAAGTCACAGGGATCTTTGCAATCATCTAGCCTGAAATATATATTTTCTGTTTGAAACTGAGTAGGAAATGTTTCGAAAAACATTTGGTCTTGATTGAAAGCATTTGTTAGTTGTTTCTTTGGCTAATTACCCTCACTGTTAAAAAATTTGTTCTTAATTTCTAGCGTTAGATTTTTTTACCTTCAGCTTTCAGCCACTGTATTTTGTATCTTGGACCTAAGAAATCACAATCAAAGTTTTGCTTTGTGCCCTTATAAACCTTGCCTTCCCTCTCAGACCGAGTTTCTGGAATCTTTTGATGCAAGGAAAGTTCTTTTAGTGGTTCTTCTCTGAATCTCTTCAGTCCTTCGAAAACCTTTGAAGCAATGACACAAGAACTAAACAAAATACCACAGGAGCAGTTGCATGAAGGTCAAATGCTGAGATAACATGGACTTTGAACACCTATTCAAGATGCTTTCTACATGGAAAGATTGTATTATCCCTCCTAAAAACATTGACACAGGAGAGCTTTGATCAACATTGCCATTCACACTTGACCATATTAAAATAAAATTTGCATGCAGTCCTCCAAGCTGTGTACCATGAACCTGAGCTCCTCATTACTTATTACTAACACAGTAGTCACTTACAAAGTTTAACTCTGATTATTCTGTAATGACAGTATTAGTCATCTTTATTACAGATTTTTTAAATAAATCATTTGGTAAAATACAGTCAAGAATAACTCCATAGAAATGGTCTGATTTTATAAAAATATTTGGAGCCATGTCTGTTTCCTGTTTCTAATCCATGGGTGTATGTCCTGTTAAATTTTAATGTGCCACACAAATTTAACATCATCTAACTAAAGGTAAGGTAATTTAAAGTTGAAAGTCTAAAACAGAAAATAGGTTTAATACAATTTTCTTCACCCATAGGCCCATAATCCCACAAAAATATAATCCTACTTTGACAGAAATTATTTTCTGCTGTTTTCTAGGTTGAAATCAGTTATATTTCCTTCATTTAGCTCTTTGTCTAGTCCTGTATGAGGTGGGACTCAAAGGCTGTTTTCCTGAACTCGATGTCAACCTGACAATTTATCATGACAACAGTCTTGCTGTGCTTTTCAAATATTTACATAGCATTTTATTTCCTTACATTCTGGAACTTCTACAGAAAATAATGAAAAAAGATCTGAGGTAGCCTGATTACCAAATTACGATTTGGAGAGGATTAAAATTCATACTGGTTTTTTTTTTTAATTTCTTAAATTTCTATGGAAGTGTTTTATTATCACCTATGAGAGATCTGCTTATATAGATTCTAGCCAAATAAGATGAAGATATTTTTTAAAAATGTTCAAGTGTATTGATCTGTTTAAATTACTGCTGCTACCTTCACCTAGGAAGAAAAAAAATCAGTTTGGCTTCTGCTTTTTTCTCATTGTATATCCCTAAAATATGCACTTCTTACAAATATATGCTCTTTTCATCCTTTACCCTGATAAACCTTTATTTCTCTGGGTTCGTGTTTTGCCTACAAGCACTTGAGTACAACAGGAAAAGGTACAAAAAGAACAGCAAAAGTGATCGATGATATGGAGCCCCTGGAAATGAGAAATGACTCAGTTGACTGGCACTCAGCCTTGTGAACAGATGCATGAGAGGGCACATGGTGCAGGTCTACAAAATCATGTAGGGGCTGGAGAAGGTTAATAAGGAACAATCATTCTGTATCTCTTTGGCCATAAAAACCAGGAAGAATCAAATAAAACTAATAACTGGCGACTGAAAACAGGGACAAGATCCTTCATGCAGTGTGTAATCAAGCTGGGAAACTTTGTGCTGTTGGATGCTTGCAATGCTCGTAGTTTACACGGATTTTTAAAAGTAGTAACCTCACTCAAAAGCAAATCCTTTCAGGGATGTTAAATGCAAAGACATTCACACCAGCTCAGGAAGTCTTTGAGCCTCTGAAAACTGGATGTGTATTCTAGGGATGCATTGCCAGAGGCATGGCCTGTCCTGCTAGTCTTTCCTAAGAGCATCTGCTGCTCATTGTTGTATTATATTAGCTACCAGCCTCGTCTTGACCTAGGATGGCACAGCTCTTCCTATCCCTGCAGCGGAACATTTGCACCAATGTTAACTCTCGTGTACAGCTGCTCCGCTGTGTCATATGCTGCTGCTTATGTTCCTTGAGTAGCTGAATATCTTTTTGTAAACAAAACAAAAACAACACAAAGGCGAATAAGTGCATGACAAGCAAAAACCAGCTAATCCACATGCACAAATACCTTTGCTGGCATGCGAACACGGGTATTGTTCGGAACAGCTATCTCTGCAAAGATAGTGTGACCAAAAAGCTTAGCTGCAAAAAAAGTAAGTATGATCAAAGATGAGCTAAACAGCTGCCATAAGCTGAAGAAAGCCTCACAAACACTGCTTTTGTGCTCTCCTACTGGCTCCAGGCCACAATAACTGCACTGAAGTTGATGTGATTAATTCAGAACTACACCACTGTAGCATTAAGTTTTAATCCAGTACAAAAAAACAGATGGGATGTTTCCTAGCTCCTGACTTACTGAGTGTTTTTAATGCTCCTTAGTTGTGTCACCACTGCAGGATGAGAGTGAGCATTTGGAGCAGCGCAGGCAGGTACCGAGAGGCCGTGGTGCAATTCCAGAGCGAGGTGTCAGCCCCGAGCAGTGAGAGCGTTTGAAATGACTGATGCGGGGCTGCACTCGGGCAGATGGGTCACAAACTTATGCTGCATGCAGGGATACAGTGATTTTAGTCTGCTGCCAGACTCCCCAGCTCTGCAGCCTGGCTGAGGCATATTTCAGGAGGTTAGATGCCTTGGGGACGATGAAGGTCATGTGAGGAAGCCTATTTCTCTCTGTTGACTGCAGAGGAAGCCTCCGGTGATTAGGTTAGATATAGATATCAAATTTCTAGATGGCAGTTTATCTCATTTTAATTCCCTGGAGGACTGTTCATCTCATCTTAAAATATATACCTGAGAAAGGTCAAATGAATTGTCATGTGAAATGGGTATTTCTCTCTACTGACCACCGAGGCAGTTTAAGGTCGATAGCTTAGACTGAGACATCTAACTTTTATATGGTTAAAGCGGGAAATGAAGAATATTGCCCTTTTGTTTCATGTTGAGTGGATTAAATGCCATGACAGATAGTCTCTTACTCAGTAATAAATGTAGTGTTGCATGTTTCACAAGTTGGCAAGACCTGCAAAGTCTTCATTTAAAATTAGATTTCACTCAAGATAATGTCAGTGAGCAATTAAACTATTTTCAGGAAATTCTATATTGCCCTAGGATCTTTATGACCTGACATGAGAGCAAAGGCAACCAAAGCTGGGACAAAAGAAACTATAAATACCAGATGTGTCTGTGTGTGTGTCACAGTGAGTCACTTCCAAAGGCAGAGCTTAGTCCTAAGATGTCTGCAGTGTGTATAAAATGAGATTTCCCATGAAATTATGAGTTACCATGATGCATATCCCAACATTAGGCTGTTTTCTTAGCATAGGAGTTAGTCAACACTCTTTGAGGTGAAATGCTGTTCTGTCAAAATAAAAACGTTACCAGTGATTGTGTCAATATGTACTTCTAATGGAATTACTTCAAACTGCTATCATATTAACTTATAGATTAGCATAAAGGACTTTACAGGCCTTTTATTTTAAACCAAAGTTAATGATGTTAAATTTCGTGTTTGATTAAAGGAAGGCTACTTAATAACTTAAAATAATAGGTAATGCATTTTATTTTTGCATTCTGTTTTGCACTTCTAAAATGTAATATTATACAACAATACATTAATAATTTCAAAATATTTTATTTCAACATTATCAAAGAGGAAATGTTTAAAAACATCCCGCTACCATTTATGAACCAAAAAAATTTAGTAATTTTGACTTCTCAAAAATATTTCGAGATTTTAATCTTCATTCTCTATCACGTGCCAGAGTTCAGCAGGAAACTTGCGTTCCTTGCAAGTCTGGGGTTTTTGGCTATTTAGAGTCTCAGTGACAAACTGAATTGTCAATGGAATGTATTCATTCATTTATATCAACAGTATTGTCCCTGTCTGCTTTGTTTTCCTCTGGGTCCTTATTTTTTCATCAGCAGCTTGGAAGTGAATCAGTGTCTGCTTATTTTCAAAAGGAACTGTGAAGGGAAGGGCTGTTAATTGTCTCATAAAAATATTTGTCAGGAAAACATGTTTGTTTTAAAATGCACTTTTATTCATGAATGATCTCATGCCTTAAAATTTTCATCTTTGAGGCACATTTAAATTCTCACAATGTCCAGAATGTTATTATGCAGCCAGACAAGCTATAAAATTAAAAAAAAAAAAAAGGATGGATTCAGGTTTTGTCCATTATGTGTGTCTTCCACTTTTGCCCGTATTTTCTCATTTCCAGGATGTCAAGTACTAATATTAAAAAAAAAAAAAAAAAAAAAAAAAAAAAAAAAAAAAAAAAAAAAAAAAAAAAAAATCAATTGTAATTGAGAGCCGCCTCAACATTTAACTGAAATATTTACTTCCAGTATTAGGAAGTCTGTGAAAATAGAAAACTAACAGAATACCCACTGAAACAGGCAGATAAGAACCTGAAAGATGCTGATGCATTCTGATAGTTTCTGCTAATTTCTGCTTCCATGGATAAAGAAAATCACAGAATCATGGGTTTGAAGGGAATTTTAAATGTCACCTAGTAAAAAATTGTTTAAAATTCTAAAATATTTGTTTGAATTCTTGGTATTTGCCATAGGGAGCAGGGATACAAACATAATGAACAGAAATGCATAATGAAAAGAAACCAAAGTCAACTAATCTCCAGAAAATGGAGATGATGTTTGCTTTCTCATTGGTGCTTGCGTATCTCAGAGATGAGTCTTTTGGAATAGATGAAATTATAGCACAATAAAATCTCTATGAGTTCTGAAAACACATTTGGCCCTCTGCTGTATGAAGAAAATGTTAATTGACACAGTCTGATACAACACTGGACATCAATAGACCAGAAAGAATTTTCACAGAATTAGATATAAAAGCTTTTAAAGGGACCTCTGTTAATCCTTTTCCCTCTGTTTCCAAACTTATGGGAAAACATACTCTTCTGTGTACAGTACTCTGCATTTGGACATCATTATTCAATAAAGTGGAGGAACAAGAGAAATTTAAAAGATATCTCTGTATCTTTTCAGTATAGAAACTTCTCAGCAAGGTGTGGTTTCTTGTAAGGTATTTCTAGACATGGAACCCTGTTTGCATTTATTTGTGAGTAAAGGTCAAAAAGATCATGGAAAATGAGACCCAGTATAACTGTCATGGAACTGTGGGTAATAGCTCTGCATTTGTTATATACTTGACTAAAAATAATGGATTTTTGGGTAGAATCCTTCCAGTTTGATGACGCTTGCGTTATCCGTACAATCTCACTGGATCATAGACTCAAAGAGTCATCTTTGAGGTCCCCTCCTTGGGTGGGAAGGGATCTTAAAGATCATCTCATTCAACCCCCCTGCCATGGGCAGGGACACCTTCCACTAGACCAGGCTGCTCAATGCCCACCCTGCCTGGCCTTGGACACTCCCAGGGATGGGGCATCCACAACTTCCCTGGGCAATCTGTGCCAGTGCCTCACCACCCCCACAGCAAAGAATTTCTTCCTAATAGCTGATCTAAACCTACTCTCCTTTAGTTTAAAGCCATTAGCTGAGTCCTATTTCTGTTCTTTTATAAAGCTAGGAAACACATTGTCTACTGCTGTGATGAAAAAACTAAGTTTCATTTGTATGACTTCAGAGATAAATATACTTGGATTGCTACCTCTTTTGCTTAATTCACGGTTTTACTTTTTTAAACCAACACAAATTCTAAACAGAAGGTGACTGCAGGATAGGCCTGGAAATGTTCAGGAAAATTCAAGACAATGTGTTACAAATGAATAAAATCTAATTTTGGTGTCTGTCTCAATGTGTTGGGGTTTTTTGGTTGAGTTTTGTTGTTTGGGTTTTTTGTTTGTTTGTTTGTTTGTTTGTTTGTTTTTTAATTAAAAAAAAATCATGAAAATCCTTCGTGGATGGAAAAAAAGACTTGTCAAAGAGTTAACATTGACATGTGTTTAGCTGGTAATCTAAACATGATTGCAGCTTATACAGATAGCCTGGTTTTAAGCCGGCATTTCCCATTGATAACAGTATAATCATAATATCATTGAAAGTGCTCCATGAAATCACAGCACCGCTGGGATCCTCGACACCCATGCAGGTCTACAGACAAGCACCTGAGCCACGGGCAAAGGGATCTCTGTGCTGATGAGATACATGGATAGCTGATCTCCCTGCTTTAAAGCTTTGAGTAATACCATTAACCAACCTCGTGGATCTCAGCCTTCTTCACGTACCAGTGAGAAGGCTCTGCATAAATTTATTCTTCAGAGAAAATAGTGGTAGTAAATAATAAAAATTTCTGGTTGGGAGCTGAACATAGGATAGCTAAATTTTAATATTTGAGTGATAAACTTTGGAAAAAAACCTACTCAAAGGTGTTTTCAGGTCAATACTGGATGCCCTTCTGGCCTTTATGTTTTAGTCAAGAGCACCATACCTGGACTCAGTAGGAAAGGGATTTAATTTAGGTACCTAGAGTTGAGTTTAGGCGCCTTAAGTGTACAGAATGTAAGATGAGGTCATCCACCAGGCATAGCAGTGGTCCAAATCTGATGTTTCAATCCTCTGAAAAGAAAAGCCTTTCAGATTTATTCTTCACAGTTTTTTTTTTCATGAAATAGTGTTATGTTGCCTGTAATGGTTGCAGTGGGGTAATATGGCACAGAGTTTATTTTTGTGAGTGGTCCAGTAAGGTTTGGCTAGGAAATGGAGATTTTTCCTATTGGAAATTTCAAATTGTTCAGAATTGAACCCTGATTTCACTTCTGATCCCTAAAAACAAACTAAATTATTTAGGGTAAAGATAGCCAAAATTTAAAAGCTTTTGACCAAAAATATGGTAGGAATGCAGTAGAATAGCTCTACAGAGTATAACACCATGTGTTTGTGCCAACTGAAATGTTGGAAAAAATATTCAGAGAGGCTGGTGCATGTCCATTACTGTGTCTAACCCAAAATTCTATGGGATGAAAGGAACAACATCTTAGAATGGCTGAAAGCCAGTGCTGCTTTATGTGTTTTAAACTGATATAGATCTACATGTGAAATCTGCATCACTTAATTGAGCAAATTGAGTTTAATTATGGCCATTTTTAAAATGCAGAGAAGTCCTTAAATAGCAATTTTAACTGAGGGTAAAAGTTGGAATTAGGTTGCCTCTTGACCAAATGTCAATAGTCATCACAGTAGTCACAGTATTTACAGCCGCAGTAGTCACCAGTGTTTGCTTATATAAAAATATCTATTTTTTTGTAATATTTCCTCCCAATTTCCTCATAAATACCATTAAGACAAACTGAGTAAATTGTGAGAAATATAACTGAGGGCAAGTACTGCTGTCTATTCCTGAGGGAAATAATGTGAACTTTCATCCTAAGCCAGATGAAAGCCAACAATTTAAGCACAAGGTCAACAGCATGGAAACCCATTCCCAGACTGTTTTGGTTTGCGCGAGTTCAAAGATCTGAGAGCAGAAGAATTTGTCATATTTGCTCTTAGGCAGAATTTTCTGGGAGATGCACCACTGTTGCATGCCACCCAGTCATATCTTGCAGAGTTGGTAGCATTCCCTGAAATCAGTGCTACTTTGAAGAATACTAATAAAAGAAAAAGACAGCAAGAAGAAACAATATTAGAGCCTTTTTCTTTTTCCTAGGAGATGTTACTGAACCTAGGTCCAAGTTGGTACTAGAGCAGTCAGCTGGCAAAGGGGACAGGATTTTTCCCAGGTGAAATGCAAAATTAATATTGGAGGTGTTAAATAACTAATAGAAATGTTTTTACAAGACTGAAAGGCTTAACTGCAAGATTCTAGCCAGATTCTGACTTAGTTCATTACATCTCATAAAGTTCATCCTGTAGAAAGTATTATGTCCTTCCTCTCCTCAGCTGTTTTTAAAGTGTCACTGTGCCCTAGCTTGCAGCTGCCATATCCCATTAAAGAGATGATTTCAGTGATACTTATACAAAACTTGGTATTTAATGGCATAGTAAGGCTACTTTGTGGTTCTGGATTAACCCTGAGGGACTTCCCTTCTATTTTATACTTGATCCTTCATGCTTTTATTTCTCTTATCCCTCTCCCTAAAGCTTTCAGCTGTTTTTTCAGTTTTATGCTCCCAGCCTGCCTTCATTCCCTCCCTCATTTCCATTTTCCACTGCTTCATCTTACTGCATTCAATACTTCAGGATTTAGCCCCCAGAGACAAACAAGAAAAAATCTGCTATTTCTCTCTCTTTCTCTCTGTCTGTCTCTCTGCATGCTTCTCATTTTCATGGTTTCAGGGAAATCAGGGAAATCTTGATAACACAATCCCAGCAAATCCTCACTGCATGCTCAAACGCCAGAAATTTTAAAATCCTGATTTCTAACCTCAGGGTGTAACTTTGGCAGGTAATACTATTTTTGAACTAGAAACTCATTTTATTCTAACACTGCTTACCAAATCCCTCAGGTGCATGAGTGCACTTCCTTCAACTGGCCCTGTTTCCTCACAGAAACCCTTACAGAAAACTGCACTTTATCTCCCAGCTGTTTATGAAGAGATGCCAGTTCTTTCTTTCACACTCACACATCCACACTGTGGACAACTTCTCCCTGATAAAGGGCTACCCTGACAGCAGACCTCTCCTTAGATACACTGCACATCTTTATGGCTTCTGGAGGAAGCATTCAGCCCCAAATTTCTGTGTATCAGTGTAGAGTCTGCACATTTAAGATCCTGCTCATCATTTTTAAAACCTTTGAGATCTTTAAAGGCAAATGGCATGAAGCAAACAGGGAAATTCCAGTGCCATGTTGGTGCATTCCCAAGTCTCCTGTGCACCTTGGGCAGGCTGGAACCAAGCTGCTGACCCCATCTGGACCCCATCTGGACCCCAACCCAGCACAGCGTCAGATTGATTTTTGTTTAAAATGGCAAAGCAGTCAGGCTGGAACTGGGTTTGAGACTGAGACCTCTCACCCCAGGGCTCACACGCAGCTGAGGAGGACCCATCAGTACAGCCCATGGCATCTCATGCGTGTTTCCAGTGGAATGCAGAAGGGTGCCAGGGCTGTACCTCTCAGATGCCTTGTGGCACTGTGTGGTTGTGTGCTGGCAGCTGAACACATCCCCAGGTCTCTACACAGATTAGTTTAACATGAAGAAACTTCCCAAAGTACAATGCCTTGATTTGCTTCATCCAAATCTGAGGAAGACTAACCCAAGTGATTATAATATCAAGTATAAATAAGTCATCAGAATCTATCAGGATTTTTTCTTTAAGCAAGAATCACATAGGTTCCAATTATAGCTTTGTCAGATCCATTCTGCGTCCCAGGACCAAACCTCTCTCCTTAAAGGAGAAGCTTGCCAGGGAAGCTGCTGTCTCCTTTACTATGTTAGCGTATAGAAAAAGTATAGGAGTTTGTGCTATCATTGGAAAGAAGAAAGGATAAAAAAATAGAGACAATTTATCACAGGTATCAAAAGTCAAATAACATTTCTTAAGTGTCTGTTTCTTAACAGAAAAATACAAATAAATATGATTCCTACAAGAGTATTATAAAGTGCTTTGAGAAGTGGATATTAAAATTATATAATAATTTAATTTTTTAATGTAGCTTCCTATTAAGCATCTAATGTAAAGAACAATCCCTATGAGATTTTTTTTTTAATGCACACTTTGTGGAAATTGAACTTTTTTCCCTTGCCAGAAATATGTAACTGTTTTAGCATAGCAGTTCCTGTAAGTAAATATTAAACATGCCAGTTATTTGCAATAAATGAAAGCAACCACCTGTAAATAATCTAGTTACATTGAGGTGAGTTCCCTTTTTTTAATTTACTCTGAGTTGTAAGTGCCAATCGTTGTGAGTCCCACACCTGCCACCTAATAATCTCCAATTTTCTGGTGTTAAAGAATTTTCTCTGCAACATATTCAATATTGGCCAAAGTAATATACAAGAAGCAGAACTGGTGATTTCCTCTTGCACCTGCTTTAACAACACCATGCTGTTCCTGTTAGCTCGTTAACTTTGCCGTTCTCTGGGTTCTGAAGCACTGCTGTGTGCACACAGCCTGGCATAAGGGGCTTCACCAACATGCCATCAGTCATTTGGCACCCTCGGACAGGCAGATGGGGAGTATTCTTGCTGGATCCTCGAGTGCATTCGCTTCCCACCCTCTTGGCAAGCTGGAGACTTTCAGGTTGTGTCTTGCTACGCTTCACCAACCAGTGTGGAAGCACGTGGGACCGGGCACTGCTGACCCGTGGCATGGCCGTTCTCATGCTTTCACCCTGTGCCCAATAGTATTCTCCCAAATAGCTGCCAGACATGGTCTGGGGGAGAGCAAAGCCCAGGGACTCAAAAATATCTTGGATGCAGCTGTAGGTGATGAATCGGTTCAGTTATATGGATGCAGGTGACTGTGCCTCTGCCCCTCCCAGGATGAGAGATGACTCTCAGCTTTGTTAGCTCACGAGTTTAGGTGTGGACAATTTAGACAGGTTGCCTCATGAGGCTGCTTTCTGCCCTGGCCTGGCCTGGCTTCTGTGCAGGGTGGAGCCTGAGCTGCTCACAGGGCATCTGCACATCACAGATCTCTTCCAAGGGATGCCAAAGTCCATGGGTCAGTCACTGCAGACAGCTTCTCTAGGAAAACAAACCCACTCCTCCCCGTTTTAACTGTGCATGGAACTGGGGCCAGGCAGAGACCTGTTCAATCTTCTGTCAAAATTTAATGTCCTAGGAATATTGATGCCATTTTAAACAGATGCAGTAGATGGCCTGAAAATAGCCCTCTGCCTCTCTCACCCCATTTACAGTGTGCAAAAATATTGCTCTTCCTTCTCCTTGAAATACTGTGATTAAATATTTTCTGATTGTCAGGTGGTGTTATTAGCAGAACAGGTATATTTTTCAAATGCTCTTGTGCCCACACACAAATACTAAGAAAAGTGAGAGAAATGTAGCACATGAGAATGAGTGGTGAAGCCTGCTGTTTTAACAAGTTGGAAATTAAAACATAATGTGGCACACAACTCATTAATTAATTTTATTACAACTTTATGCCAATTTTTATTAGATGTTTTTATTGGATTAGGAATTGAATTTTGAGATTATGTTAAAAATGTGATGATGGTGTTTGCCTATTCTCACAGTAGATGTAAAATTTAAATGGTCTTATTTCAATATGTGTTTCTTCTGTAATTTAGCTTTTGCCATTTGGCAAAGTCTTTAGAGTAAAATATTTGGCATAAAATCAAGTCTAACTCTTTGCAGTCAGAGATTAATGATCTGTCCATAAAGTTCCTTTACTGTATGGTTAATTCCCTTAGCATCAAGTGCTTCCACTTGCTAATGTTACTTTTGCAGTTTGTAAATGACATTAAAAATTAGAAGCCATTTTATGGTGGTCCTGTGGCATGACTAGTTCAAGTACTGCTACGTCTTCTTCTTTCTCACAATTAAAAGAAATATTTTAATCCAAATGGTACATCTGTCAGCGAACTGTCAGGAAGAAAATGCTAATAGGTATGTTCTTTCATATGCTCTGAAAGAATCTTATCACATGTGTGGATTTAGCGAACATGCACTGTCAGTTGATGCAAGAATTAGCAGTCATGCAAGAGTTGTCATTGATTTAGACACCGATCAAGAGAAGACTCTGTACCACTACTGTTTTCCTTTTTTCCTTCCAGCCACAGACAGAAGAGCCTCTGTTCTCTCATGAGGCCTGTGTGTCAATTCATAAAAAGGGAAGTCATCTCTGGTATCACTGGCTAACACCCAGTTTTAATAAACATTTAATTGATCCAAGTCTTTACTTTTGTTAAAATGCATCCTAGTATATCACATTCAATATATGATATTTGATGCTGTTATTTGAGGAATATAGCAATAAACAGAGGGAAATTAAATTTAGTGGTTGCAGTAGAATTTAATATAGGTGATTTTTTTGCCATACCAATACAAGTTCTGTTGACCTACAAAATTTTTTTCTGAAGGAAAATTTGTCTTCCTGTGCTTATTCTTTAACTTGTCTGATCAAAACTCCCATATTATAGCCACAGCACAAGATAGGTTAATTATATTTAATTTTAAATCTCTTCCTAATGCAATTTGTAAGGATATTCTTTGCTTCTCTTTTTTATCCCATTATAATTCTTCTATGCATTCTCGAATAATTGCACGCCACCTATGAAGAGTCATGAGAACAGGCCATACTCTGTTTCACTGAGGGATACTCTGCACCCATCAGGTTCGACTCTGGCACACGAATCAGAAGTAAGGATGATTTCTTATAGCACCACAGGTGTCCATTTAATCCCACATTTTCTAAGCTGAAGTAAAAGGACGTGGCTGGTTTACTACATTTTAAAATAATCTTTATGTTTCCTTGTTTGTCCCAGAGGCTTGCATGTTAATACACCTGCTGTTGAATTCAATTAACTTTTTTACTGGAATATTTCTCCTTGCCTTTCTACCTCTTGCTGATGCAACCATGTTGTATTTGCAGGACACACTCTCATTCTCTAGTTACCTATACGGACTTGCTTTATAACTGTTTGTGAACAGAAACTAATGCCAAGGCCTGAAAGTTTTCCACATCTTGAAGCTCCACCAAAAGTGAATGAAGCATGGAGAGCCTTAAAAAGTGGAGATTCTATGAAAAAACACAAGTGGCCTACAGAGAAGGGACCATAGCTATAGACCGTGCTGTAGAATGAAACAGTTGTTCCTCTCAGGGTACAGACTCAGATACTGATCAGCTTAATTCCATGTACCTGCAGAAAGATTGTGCCTGGGGCTTCGTGAGAGAATGGTTCTTCTCTTTAATTCTGCACAGGATATGGCTGCATGAATGGAACTGCTCTCAAACAGAAAACTCCTGCTTAAACTTAGAAGTAAGAGCATTAGGGTGTTTGTGCAATGATCGACTTTTCAGAAATAATCTCCTTTGTGTAAGGAAGAAATTGCTTCGGTTGGGAATTGGGATGACATTTTGATCTGTATATGAGCTTCAACTCAGATAAAGTGTAATCTGGTCAAAATCTGCTTGCCTAAGGGCATCTAGGGTTTTCCCAGAATATCTTGTTTATAATTCTGTGGCTTTAGAAATAAAGAAACTTGAATAATTCAAGTGTAAAATTTCCATTGGAGTTCAATGATACCAAGATTTTAATTTCTGGATGTACCGAGAAAAAATGAATTTGACTGTTAAAGCATAGCCTCCATTATGCATTTCATTTCAGGTTTCATTGGACCTCACACAAACATGACTGATAGAATGGAAAAGCTTTAATTAGCTGTCAGAAATATGCTTCCAACATGTTTTTGGGAAAATATGCTTTCAAGCTTGTATACGTTTTTGCTACATTTTTCGTGACATATGATATTTGTGCAACAGTCATCTATTAATATCCAAAGAGGACTTTATTCTTTTTTTAAGCTACTTCATTGAAGGAATGCTCTGAAGATTTTAAGTAACTTGAAATACATTTAGGAGGAAATCCTGGAGTTGCTGAAGTCAGCAGATATTGTACTACTGATTTAAGCAGGGGCAGAATATCCCTTTTCTTGTTTTATGCTTTCTTTCAAACAAATGCAGCAAGGCTGTTCTACTCTTCTTCCTACTCCTTTGTGTTAATATTCGTATCAAAGACCAGTTGAAAGATTATTAACAGAAACACCTCTGATCTCAATATATATTTCCTGTGAATATATGTAGTGAGATGTAGTTCAGGTGCTAAAGTGGAAACATTAACTGTATGTAAGATTTTCAAAAGCACTTCATATTAATTATATGTGTTTCCTTTGAAATTACTGGGATTTTTTTTACTGTGACATAATTTGGAGCATGATTAGGAAGAAAGCTGAGTACTTTTGAAGAAGCCAGACTATGACTAAGTTTGCATAGGGTACAACCCAAGTCCATTTGATATTGATAAAAAAAGTCTTTAGTTTAATTTATTTCAGTGAAACTTGGTGGTTGTGACACAAAAAATACAGTGATACTGTATTATATAAGTATTGTGGGCTGAAATTTTAGTGATTTGTAAGATCTAAACAAAGGATAAAATGTTGATCCATTTTCAGTGAATAACACTTTTGAAGAATTATATAGACTTCATTGGAATTATTTATATGGTAATATACTGGTGGATACGAGTAAAGTTACTAGCATCTGCTCTAAAGAGGGAAAAGAAAACAATATTTATCTTGTAAAGTGCACAGAAGTACTGGCTGCACCAGCCAAATGATAGCAACCTTCTCTCCATTAAACATATATATTATTGCACAGAGAAATGAATGGTATAGGTATGAAACTAACATTTGCAAAGTTCTGCTTTTACCCAGAAACAGTGGGCCAAATAAACACTTAAACTGCAAAATTATTACTTTACTCTTCTAAGTGCAACTGAGAAAAGTGGCACGAACAACTGCAGCACTTGTGGGCTACAGCTTGTAAAAAATATTATGGAATGAACAGGCATTTGACCATTTTAACTGCTTCTTGCTGCAATATGTACGTTTTGTATAGGTAAGTTTCACCTATGTAAAATTCATATAAAATTTCCATTACACATGTTAAACTTATGAAAATGATGTCATGTTCAAGATAATTCTTTTCTCAACATTTTTTTTCTTTTTTTTTTCTTTTTTTTTTTCTTTTTTTTTTCTTTTAACATACAAGGTGTATTTTATCTGCTTTGGAATTAATGAATTTCTTCTGTGCAAGAGCTGATTTTCTACCATGCGTACCCAGAAAGTAAACCCCTACATTCAGCATCATCTTTAGCTGAGAAGATCTAAACCAGGTAGGAGGAAGTTCTTTACTCAGAGTGTGGTGAGGCACTGCAACAGGCTGCCCAGAGAGGTTGTGGATGCCACACCTCTGGAAGCGTTCACGGTCAGGCTGGATGGGGGCCTGGGCAGCCTGATCTGATGGAAGGTGGGAGGGCTGGAATTAGATGATCTTTAAGGTCCCTTCCAACCCAAGCTCTTCTATGACTCTGTGATCATTCAGATCCCATATAAATATTCCTTTGTAATTGAAATTCCTTAACAGTCCAAGATGAATTAAATGGATTTTGTCTTTGATGGGACTATTTGCATGATCTAGTCTATTGATGTAGTTCATGTTACTTCAGTTCTTAAATACTTGTAACAATGTACTATTTTCAAGCATTTCCCATCACTTAAATTACAAAACAACGTATATTTCTATTCTCTCTATTGCTCTAATAAGATAGAAAATACATGCAGAGGGAAAAACTGTAGGCACGAAGGCAAATGCAATATCCTATTGGCAGGGTGTGTCTTGCGGAAAGATTTGTGAATGTGGTGGATTTGAAGGATTTTAACAAAGTCAGAAAGTGATAGCACTGGCTCAAGCCAGGCACGGCGCAGGCAGGTGCTGGACAGGCTTCCCCTGCACAGCCTCTGCCAGTGCTTCCCCTGACCTGCAGCGCTGCAGCTGTTCCCCTCCGTGCCAGGACGTGTGGTGGTGGGTTGGGGATTTGGAAAAACACCATCACGGCACAAATACATTGCAGGTCTCCAAAGGGCAGTGAATTAACCCATTGTATCACTTCCACTGTAATGAATTTTTAAATTCCTCTTTCTAAGACAGAAGCCTCCTGTTTTTCTGCAGGGCACAGCAGTGGGTGTCCTTTTCATTCTTCCTCTAACTCACTGTTATATCTTGATCTTTGCAGTTTCACCGGAATATGATGATTTAAAAAATGAGCATGCTTTTGTTATAGAAAGAATAATGTCCTTTGAGCCATATTTATGAAATTAGCAAGGTGAGAGAGGAAATATTTGAAAAATTCGGGGGCAGATTCCCTCCCCTTTGAACCAGTGATGAGCTCTCTGTGCTGTCAGTGATCTAAGTGTCAAGAGAAGGCTTGCTGGGAAGACATATTTGTCTTATCTAGCTCTTTAAAGGCTACTCATCTCACTAACTGGTTTGATATATGTTTTATGGTACTGCAATGAGTCCTGAACAACTGTATTTTGAAAGAGATCCCAGGGTTTTAAATCTAGGTCACACTTTTCAGTCCTGATTCAAGAACAGCCTTGTAGAAGAGATGTAAACTTTAGCTCATTGCTGGCAGGGATCTACAGGATCAAAGCTGTGAATTGACTGGTGGTAAAATGGAGTTATGATTATTTAATGAACTACCAGAAAGGCTACTGATTCATTGACAAATATTCATATTCATGTTCTCAATCTTTTTCAAGGACAGGATTTTAATTTGCGGTGTTTTTTGCCAGAACTGAAGTGGGGTCTCTGTGGGTATGTGCTAGATGGCCTGGGCTGTGCTGACATGCAGTAACCAGTTGTGCTGAACACTCATCTCGTTTCCACATTTAAAATACACCCTTGAACACCTCACTGATATAGATGAACTCCAGTTCCAAACATTTCATTTTTATTCATTCTGGGATAAAAGAAAAATGCATTGCTTAAGAGCACAGTTTTTGCTTACTACAGTTTCTCACTTTGAGATTTGGACACAGTGGGTAACAAAACTTTGAATGACAGCTTTGTTGCCATTCAACCTGTCCCTTAGATAAGAAACTTTATCAAAAAGTAGAGTCATTAAATGACTTGGGTTAGAAGGCACCTTAAAAATCATCCAGTTCCAACCCCCCTGCCATGGGCAGGGACACCCTCCACTAGACCAGGTTGCCCAGAACTCCATCCAGCCTGGTATTGAACACTGCCAGGGATGGGGCACTCACAGCTTCTCTGGGCAACCTGTGCCAGTGCCCAACCACCCTCATGGTGAAAGTTCCTTCCTAATATCCAATCTCAACCTTCACTCTTTCAGCTTAAGGCCATTCTCCCTGGTTCTATCATTTCATGCCCTTGTGAAAAGTCTCTCTCCAGTTCCCTTTGTAGGGCCCCATTAGATACTGGAAGGTGCTATAGGGAGTAGTGGGAAAGGGATATTTATTTGCAAGGGGTTTCTTTATTTTCTCGAGCATCAGGTCAAGCTGCATCAAAAAACCACCACGCTCTTCTGCTTTCCCTCCATCAAAAGAAACCCCATTCTGCACAACCAATTTTGCCCGTTCCCTAGAAAGAAAAGATTGATTTTATTTTTTCCTCAACCATTAGTTTTCACTTCTTTGGTGAATATTCCATTTTATGATATTAACAAAATATGGTTTCATTTTCTTCCTTTAAATGAAAGGAAAATTGCAATTGTTAAGGAGCAATAAACTTACTTAGAAAAGTGGAGAGCAAGAAGGAATTCCAGGATATTTATTTATTATATGGAGTAAGTATTTTCCAACAGTGAGACACATGTTCCATCACAGGAATAGAGAGGGACATCTTAGCAATTCTCCAGAGTTCCTGGTTCTGTTAATATCTTTAGTCACACGCTGCTTATTCTTGGGAGCTCTTTGCAGGAGGGAACTATGCTCAGTAATGTCTGACAGTGTTTGTTGAGAGCCTGAATCTGTCACTGAGAAAAGCAACAGCCTGTGTATATTTTCTACACGAAGTAACAAAGGAAAAAAATTTAAATGTTGAAACTAGGGAATATGTGTATAATCTCAAAATATGGAAACAGAAATAGTAAAAAAATAAGCAAATCCCCTGTTCTCCCCACCCCCCAACAGAATATGGATTTTAGTAAAAAATATATAAAATAAATTAAAAAAACCCCACAACATAAATAAAAAAAATCCAAACAACATCATTCTTGTATCCTAAAAACCTGTAGCTTTTGATGAACATGAGCCATTTTCCCTTGGGGAAAGGAAAGAAGCTGAGTGATACATCAAAAATCTATGAATTAAGGTGGATCAGTCCTTAAGAACTTGCTGGATGATCCCAGGAGGGATTTTTCAAAGTGGAAGAAGTTAGACCTTTCACCTTCCCAAGGAGATGTACAAATTTCAGGTTTGAGTAGTGCTACAGACATGAGGATATTCTACTGCACTGGGCACGTAATAAGAGGAAAACTTTACCCTGGAAAGTTTTTGATCTAAGATGTATTAAAGACAAAGAGTAGGAGAACAAAATAAAAGTGGTTTAATTGCTGGTCTCCAACACGTAGGGAGGGCTGCCCTCCTGGCCCTGCTCAGTGCTCCGTCCCCTGAGCGACCGCAGCCAGATTATCCCCACGCGGGCTAATGGGGCATGGAGCAGCTGTGCCCCGTGGGATGAGCTCCTCCAGCCCAGCCCCTCCAGTCCTGCACCTTTTCTCGGTGGCGTTGGCTTGCAGCTGGCAGGACAGAGAAGCTGAACAGCTGCTGGATTCCTCCTTGTGCAGCTGCTCGTATCTGGGTATTTAAGGACTTGTGTGACTTCAGGGGGCATGGAAGTCTTTGGAAGTGCACCAAAACTGGCAACCTATCACAGCTGTGAAAGAGTTGGGACAAATCTAAGAAGGTAATTAGATATGAAGAACATTCATTTTCCTAGTTCTGAGTCTTTTTCTACGATGTGCTGATGTCTAGAGCATTTTATCTGAGCACACAGAACAAACTAAATTCAGTAGGCTTATTTATTATCCCACTTTATGTCTAAATGGGCACATTCTTAGTTACAAGACCTCCAGCCAACAATAACCTATGGAGGTCCTGTGTACATAAAGTACTAAATAATATTTTAAATTGGATTATTTTGCTTGGCTTGTATGAACAAATAGAAAAATAACATTTTTTACCTAACTTACATAAGGAGATCTAGCCTTTCAAAATACCTGTGCTGCATGAGGATCTTGCTGCAGGCAGCAATGTTGAATGCTTCAAATCCCCCTGCTTAACGGAATGGGGAATAATTTCTAACTTCCTGAAATTTATTGAATCTCATTGTAATATCTTTTGGAAAATCAAAGAAAATTGCTTTCATCAACTAGTAAGTAAGCACATTTTTTCAATAGTTATGTCTAAGAAAATAGAATTTGGTAACAGTTTCTCTTTGATGATTTTGTCTTAAAAGACAAAATATCTCAGAATGTCTTAGAAATTCAGAAAACTCTGAATACTCAGCCAAATTCAGCAACAATAACATCCATGAAGTGATTTTGAAAGAAAATATTGACCAAAATCACAGAATAACTTCCTTTCACTTCAAAACTTGCAAGGTACTTTTAAAACTTTGCCTGACCACCAATGAAGTCAAAATGGGTTTACCACTAGTTTCAGTGAACTCAGGAATGGTATAAAATGCTTTATTTACTTAAAATAAAATTAATGCTTGTAGTTTACATTATGCAGCAGCTGTAGTGGCAATGCTTGTTTGACAAATCTGAAATTGTTTTGTAGACAACCTGGGAAGGTTCATTGTCTTTACAGGATAATGTATATGGCTCCCCCAACATCTTACCATGCAAATCAAACCTCAGTTATGTGAAACATAATTAATAGTTACACATGGAAGATTACTGGAAGCACAAGCCTTCTTTCACCAAATATCAATTAGAAGAAGAGTAATTTCAGAGGCTACGTGGAGTACTGTCTGGCCTAGACCTCCCACACAGAGATCAAGTCGGGCCAAGAAAAAGTCGGGCCATCTGAAAATGCATAGATTTTATTGTTATGAAGCAAGTCAGCAGGAAAGAAAATAACAGAGAAGACATCCCTCAAAGCTGCATTTCATTATCTCATTCATTTCCTAGAAATTAATAATACTAGATGAAATTCATGTCAACTTCAGCAGTCCAAATCTTGTGCAGCCAGCCTAAGCTGGTTCTCTCTTGTCAAACCGTGTAGAAAATGGGCTCATCTACATTACCCACCTCTTCTCACTGACTGTAGGGGACACGAAGACTAACTTAGACTATAAACATAACATTAAGATGCCCAAAGATAGATAATCCTTTCCTTCTGGATTCTGTGAGCTGAAAATGCTGGAGCTCCATTCATAAGAATTTGTATTTTACTATTTTCCTCTTAATGATACCTAATGCTCAATAAAATCACTAGGAAAATTTCTACCGGTTGCAGAAATCCTGTGCTGGCCCTGAATTTCTGCATTCATGTACAGTTGCCAGCAATAGATTTCTTATCTGTTACAGCAGGAGATTATCACAGTTACAGCTCTGCTCACAGCGAAGCGCAGCCTTGAGCACATGACCCAGGAACACTCCTGTCATCGGATGACATCAGCTGCCACTTTAGGCAATGCAGTAAGTGCACTAAAACCATGACGTATGCACAGACTTTAAAAAGTGGGATCAGCTCAGGTCTTACCAAAGTGGAGTTTTAAACCCTTGTATGTGAAGAAGTCAGCACAGTATACTGTCACACACTGAGTAAAATCAGCCCCCTGACACTTAATAAGCTGCTTCATCTTGTGCATTAACACTGTAAAAACAGTTGATTTAGTAACATAGAACTACAAAACTTAACTTGTGAAGCATTAACAGGGTATATTTTTCTTTCTGTAAATCTCTACTAATCTACCAGCCGATGAACTGGTGGCTCATCAGTAAGTAATCATGTCACTTGGGGACAAGTTATGTGAACCTGTTGATAATCATGTTCTATCACTTGATGCAATTGCACATGTTAAGAAAAGCTCTTTTAAAATAAAGATGTCATTTATTGTCTAGCTGGTCACTAATTTTGCAGTGTGTTGGGTGACAGAATATGTGGTGAGAGACCAGAAACTATGAGAAGAGCAAAACACTAAAGCATTTTGTGAAATTAAAGGTAGTCTGAGGGTTAATAAAAATTCCCAAAGATGCAGCATATTCTGAGGAACAATGAATACAATATAACAGAGTGACTTCCAAAGAATTATTCTCCAGGACTCAACAAACACACACATCCCTGACAAACTAAGTGGCAGAAAAGCAGACAAAGAAATACGAGAAGATTGATTAAAATTTGAAAACATGCCCTATTTTTTAATACTTGTGCTGTAATTATTAAAAAAAAATACATGGCCATTAGCCAAGATGGGTAATAAAATATCAGTGTAAAAGAAACAGTCTGTAAGAGACTAGCAACTGTGAGGATATAAAATGCAGAATTTTCTAATCTGTTCAGATTAAGTTATGGCCTTCAATTACATGTGTGGTTTCTGCTATATGTTCTGAAAACCATCAACTGAAAAGAAGTCTGTATTATGCAGTTTATCTCTTTTAAGACCTTTGCTTTTTTTGAGTGTACCAAAGCCTGTACTTTTGCAGGCTGGACTGTAGCATTCAGAAACAGGAGGAACAGCTTGCAGTGGCCAGCATTGCTTTGCAACCTGTGAGAAGGTTTGGTCTGTTTTTTTTTTCAAAACCACAACCATAGCATGTAGCTATTTTTCCAGTTTAGGACGAGCCCAGCCCACGGAGATAATGCTGCTCTGGTATGCCTACCCAAGCTCTCCTAATGATGGAGAGTGTTTCTTCAGTTAAAGGCTCTCTCCTATACACCCTGTCTACTTCACTAATTATTTTTCTCTCTTTGGTGCAGGACTTTGTCTCTTCCTTTTTGCCATTCTTTACCAAGTCCCTGCAGGGAAATGAGGTTTGCTGAGACCACTAGAGCTGTGTTGCTGTATGCTATTTAGAGGGGATTGACTTGTGTTTCAGAAGCTGAACAGCCAAAGGATTTAATCTCACATTCTCGGGGTGCATTTCAGAGTAAAAGTGGTGAAAACATGGCATTAAAGCAGCAAAGAAGGGGACCCGATTTAGAGGCAGGAAGCCAGATGTTAATTAATAAAACCAACATAACAGGGCTATTTGGCTTGCCGAGAACATTCTCTCAGCTGCCTGTTTGTAGGCTGTTCCCCAGTTAATCAGTTCTGCTGCATTAAATTTCTTTAAAAGAAATTTTCTTCCCTGGTTGCTTAGAGCCCTGTTGAATCACGCTGAAAGCTCTGTGAGGGGTGCTGAGCCAGGCCAGCGAAAGTAATTTATAGAACGTTACAACTCTACTGCTACCTTCAGCAGTGTTCAATTTACATCTGCAAATGTCCCTGCCTGTTTCACACAGACAATTAAGCTCATTCTGTGAGTAGCGCTCGTTCAGAGGGTCTAAGTCTGGAGCAGGGTGAGTTTTCAGCTGCCAGGCTGAAGCAGTACGACCCCAGGCACGAGGACCCAATCGTGTGGATATGACTGTTTCTACTTCTGTAGTTTCTGCCATACATTGGGTGTTATACCACTGCAAGTGTAAGTCACTGTTAGAAGCAACATTCCTTAAAATTATTGAGCTGCCCTTAAGTTCCTATCATTTAAATCTCCCAGGAACAGAGTTCATGCTGCCTGTTATGTCAACCAGAATAATGCATTGTTTTCAGCTATTCACTGAAGAGAAGTCAGACCAGCAGAGGAGAATGTAAAAGTTTATTCATCAATAAACTCTTTATTAAACCATTTAAGTGGGTTATTTCTCTATCAAATATACTTTAGGTAATGCTTATATTAGGCTAGTGCCAAGAGACTCCTTCAGCTTTTGTGCTAGAATAAGTGAGTCATCAAGGAGACATTCTGCCCCAGAGGTTACAGTCTTATCATATGTTTGTTTAAATATGCAGGCTACCTGAATGTGGCAAACAATTTGTGTATTCTTTCAGAATGCCATTGATAATAATAAAGGAGTAAAGTGGATTCTCTATTTTTCTTGAAGCAATGCTTCAAGAATTTTTTTGAGATATGCGAATTGAACTTAACCTAAGCGACTCTATGATTCTAATGAGAAGTGATGGGTTCTGAGGTATTCAGGGAACTACAGGCAAGACTAACTTAATTGCCATTGGATGTCATTCATGGGTCAGCAAAGTGTAGGGCTTCAGTTACTATATGAAATTAAAAGTCTCAAATTATTCCATTTCAAAGTTAGGAGAGAGGGTGCCTCACAGATGGGAAATAGAGCACCTTAGACATTCAAATACAGGTGAGATTACAATAAAAGTGGAAACGGGGGAACACATGAGTGCCCCTAAAGCAGTGGGATTTAAGATGCCCATTTTTAACCTGAGGATTTCATACTGGTTATCTTGTGCAGCTCTCTGCTTATTTCTCAGTGAACCCCAGGCTGAGGTAGTGCAGTCTCCCTGTCGGTTACTTAAGGCTCCTCCAAAATCACACTTTATTCTGGACTGTGGATTTCGCAAACTGTGCCAGACATTTATGGCCTTTTGTGGGACTCGAGCTGGACTTTTCACTCAGATTCTGGCCTGTAGGATGACTTTGCCCTTACTGGGTGAACTGAGCTGACTAACTCGATGCTTGTAGGTCCCTTCCAACTCAGGATATTCTATGATTCTGTGATCTTTTATCAGCTTCCTGCCTTTGCATAAATAAAGGGTTTTTTCAGAGATGAAAAATGGCAATGATAAAGAAAACTCCTTCTGTTTACTGAAAGTGGAATAAAACATTTGCTACATGAAGCTTTGCACAGATGTTAGGTAGTCAGAAATCTCAGCAGAAAGCCCTGTTCTGTGTCACACAGGGAGGAAAGGATGACAGGAAAATCCAGTGAACTTTGATTTGGGAGAAGAAAACCTTTTATTTTCCCTTTAATGATTTCAAATTCTTAGGAGAAAGAACCATGAAGGTGGAGGGAGAGCAAAAGAAGAGGTCAACACCTTCAAGCAATAAGATAACTTTTGCGTGATGGCTGGCAGGGGGCAAGAGAAGCACAGAAAAGACAGTAAACACTGATGTTTATTTTAGAAAGGAAAGAAGAATTGTAGAAAATGTTTTATTAAATAAACCAGAAGCTGAGCAGTCTTAGCCTAATCCATGCTCCTCTGGGCAGGTTTAAGATACAGCTGCAGTGACACTTACAGTGGTTCTGATCCAAAGCAATAAAGTCAAAGGAAGTGCCCCCATTAACTCTCACAAGCTTTGGATCAAACCCCTGATGAATTGTGCAGCTCACTGGCTTATAGCTGAGCTATGCTAGCTGTCAAACAACGAAAAAGTCTCTCCCCTGGGTAGCTTGGCATATAACCCTTAGGTATCCTTACAAATCAACATGGAGAATGACATGCAAAGAAAGGAAAACGGGCATTTCTGATGTCAGACACCATCCGTCTTCAATTAAGTTAGCTTCCGAAATGTTTCAAGTATCCAAGCTCTTTTTGAAAGCCCAATTGACCCAGAAGTCCCTAACAAAGCAATCCTTAAAACCAGCCACATCGTTAGTTTGTTTGCTTGATGGGGGGTTCTTAATGCCATAAACCCCAGTGCAGAAGTTAATAATTTCATACATTATCACTTTGAATATGCAATAGAAAACTCAAGGCAGCTGTTTGAACCTCCCTTTAAAAGAGGACAGATTGCCTTTATTGTGTGCACTACTTCATGGCTTGTTTGAGGCCAGGGCAATTATGGGATGAATGACTTCCCTTTAGCTGTTGATGTGTAGGCTTGTTGTTGTGTGTGCATTGTTTTGGGCTTTTTGTCATTGGCTGTCTTTGTTTTGTTTTGTTTTTAATGAAACTGGAGGCCATGTGATAAAGCCACAAAAAGCTGACAGGTAGTGATCAAAAAAGGGAATGGCCAACGCTGACTTGGCATTTTATTGTCTTGTAAATGTAGAATTAAAATAACAATTACATTTCTGTGGAGGCCATTCTTACTGGTTTACCACCACAAGGGTGGGTGTGATTTTGTGCTTTCAACACCACAGAGAAGGCAGAAAGCTTGTCAAATTATGCTGCTTTTTTTTTCTCTCTATTGGGTTGCAGTGATCTTTCCTATGGAAAAGTATGGTAGCTAATTAAAAAGGTGTTAATTTTTATTTAATTGTGCTGCTGCTGACCTCAAGAAGTTTGTGAAGACTTCCTCTGCTTCCTTCTAATTGAATATATTTTTTCAGATTTTGGAAATAATGCAATATTCTAGTTGGAAGATTATCCTTAAAGTAAAATTGTATATGTAGGAATAAGGAAATTTGTGTAGAGTCTAACTGACTACTTTGGAGAGACTTTCCTACGAACTGCTCTGTATGCAATTGCTAACTACTGAAGAAACAGGAGACAGAGGACCAAATCTATTGCCAACTGTCAACTCTTTAAGAAAGTGCTTCAATGTGAATGAAAAGAATTTTTATTCTAAGAGAAACAGACATATATAGATAGAGCACTTCATAGTGGCTGCTGTGCCTTTGCTTTTTGGCTCCTGATGAAGCTCTTTCAGGCAGAATTAGGATTTACACAAAGTATATATTAAAAAAAGCACAGTGCCAGTAAATATTTCATGTTGGTTTATGCCTGTGCTGTATGACTGCTACAGCCATAATATAAGGGCAAGGTAAAAAATGCATGGCTTGGAGCTGGGAATGTTTCATGTCAGATACTACTGAGACTATGTATTTTACAGATGCTGTTTGCACATTATTCTACTTAATATAATGTTGACAAACATTACCAGAAAACAAAAGCTGATGTATGTATCATACCTGTCTAGAAGACTGCACTACTTAGGAAGGAGTAAGAGTATTCTAATTCAATAAATTAGGGTTTATGACAGAAACTTGGGACAAGTTACTTACTCATCCCCATGTTCTGGTTTACATGGTGAGAATCAAACTTGGGAATGAAAGCATGAAACCATGTTTCTGTTAGTAAGTCTCCATGTTATTGCACTGGGCTCAGGTGGTGCTGCCTTTCTGTCCTCCAGAATATCAGAGCTGTTCACATTTGTTTAGCTCTTTAGGTGATAAAATACTTTCTGGACTGAGTAAAAGAAGAGAAATTGCAATTCATTAGGATGTGTAATTATTCACTGCAAGTCATTTCAGTGGAAATGTTGCCCTTTTCCTTAGTATATCTGTCATACACTGTTTCAAAGAACTCAAGCGTAGATACACACGCATGGTGACTTCCCACAGGTCTGGAAGTATGTATAGATACACAACAAATAGGAGTTTCCAGCTGTTTTAGACTCAAATATTACTCTTCTCCCTTTAAAGCTGCTGCTTTCTCTAGGGACTTCCCTCTGTCCCTGCTGCCACCTGGGACCCAGGCTCCTGAGTGGCCTGGTGGGGGCTGCCCTCAGAACACCTTGCTAAGGCTTTGTGAAGGTCAGGTCTCACTGAAGATGCTCAATTACCATTATATTCCCAATTCTAATAAACTTTCCTCTACATGTTATAGTAGGAACATGGAGCAACCTGATGTCCTTGCCCATTTTACCTATGGGCTGTTAGAGCTACTTTAGTAATTAAAGCTTCCAGTGAGCCTTAATTGAAAGGTCTTAGGTAAATAGCTTATGAAATAAATTATTAATCCATCACATTGTTACATATCCTGTTGAATCTCTGACATATTCAGCCATAGAAAATATATTATCAGTTTCTTGTCAATTACTAAAATATGTTTGAATTATTAGAAAATATTTTTCAGATTTTTTTTGAGACCCAGAGCAATGAACAGAAATGTACAGCACCATGTAAAGCAACTTCTGCTTTGGTTTGGGGTTTTCTCGAATTCTGAAATTCCATCAATATAAATTATGTCTATTACATCAAACAAAAAGTATGACCTTCTGAACATACAGAGAAAGAATACTTGTATCTATACATGAACATGTATTCTCTATAATTTACTTTTTGATTGAACATATTTGAAGAGATTGACAACATTTCATGAAAAGTTTTGTTTCATTGCCTACACTTTTGGAATAGTTTGGTTAAAACCGCTGTCTTTCTGATCTTTATTGCTGATATTTCCAAGCTGATCATTAAACTTAACTTCTTAAGTTTGATTTTATGTATTTATTCTGCTTTTCTACTACACACAGTGAAAAATATATAACCTTGAATTAGGATCCCAAGGAAATATTTTATATTTCTATGCTAAAGCAAAATTAATTATTATCTTGTTAGTATGACAATATATATACTGAATTATTTTAAAGTTCTGCCTTTAATGCAGATATAGTAATTCAAAAATGCTCATTAAAAGCTGTAGAGAAATCTTGGAAAGAATTTAAAAAGCCTTTTGGGGCTTATTTGCATAATTCATTTTTAGAACTTTAATTAACAAGAATCTGTAATTGTTTTTCTTCCCACTTGTGTTGCAATTTCCCATGCAAATACAATTTAGAAATTGCTGTTCTTATTCTACCAAAAAGACTATATGTGTGGACAGCACTTAAAACCAATTGTCATATTGTAAAGACTAATATTCTGGACATTTCTGGTACTAAATTTATTTTTTGTTTTTACTAAACTAGTGTCATACATTTAAGCCCTTTTCTTTGCTTATTAGAGTAATAGCACTGAATGATAACACATGCTAAATGTTGCCAACCTTTATAAAGTTGTCTGCATTCATTCATCAAATCAATTTATTAATTGTATTTGATATTTGACCCACATTGGGTTATATTCATAGGAATTGCTTTTTAAAAAGCAAATTCAGGCTGAAAAAGGATTAAAAGCAAGAGTGCTATCCTGATAGCATCTACACAGCACCACCCTCAAGATTTCTGCACAAGAACCTCCTCACCATATTTACAGGAGTTTGAGAAAAGATACCTGACAAGCAAATCATCCTGGATACAGAATACATAAAATGTTTTGTTGAAAGTCTCTCACATTCTGTGAAGTGGCACCAGAGTATCCCAATTTCTATGGTCTGTGATGAATAAAACCAGCATTTACTTGTAGCTACACCAGAATACTATTTTTCTGGTGGGTTTTAACCTAACACATGATATAAAACACTTACACTTCTGAGGAAAATTTAGTGGAAATGGAAAAACTGGTTTGACAGCTGTTTAGAATAAGGAGTTTGATTCACCTATGGTTTGAAGGAATATGAAAAGGTCAAGATTACATTTCCCTTTTCCCTTCCAAGATACACAATACCCTGTAAGTCTTAGCTTCTTTGTGATGAACTATAAGAATACACTAAAACGGGGATGTTTGTATTGTTCAATGTTTAATTCATGAAATGCTCAAATAAGTATGCAAATGGAAGGGTCTTTCCATATTAGATGCCATAAATACACTTCAGCTATATACAGCACTCTGAATCAAGGCATGTAGCCTTATGTTAAGCTAAGAAAAACAGAAGATGTTTTGGGCAAAATAATATCCCTTTAGGTGAAAATTAATTATAATTATTAAAAAAGGCTAAGCAGCACTAGTTCCTTAGTGCAGTTATGAAAATCTATTTATACTAATATGAAGACATGATGTGCCTAGTATTATCCTTTCTCTCATGATAACCCTATGGGATGTAAGAACCATTTTAACAACAAGGATTACAAGTGCCACTTTTACCATTACAGGTATGACACCCTTTGAACTGTAAATTCTAAGCAGTATTTTCAACATAGGATTATTATTAGTGGTTTCTACTTTTTTTTTTTTTTTTTCATTTCAACTGGGTTTTTACAAATTGGAACAAAAAATTACCACCCAAGTTTCATGGGCTGAGTTTAGAATCTTCTAAAAATACCGCAAGAAATAAGTACAACCTCCAGTTTTTCCAATATTTTTATTAATATTTTATATATTGTTTCTCAGCATTGTTATTATTGTCATTATTCTTGTTATTAATACCAACTGACTCTGGTATAATAAACAGTGAATGTAATAGAAACAGAAAATATTTTCAATTATTCACTGCTGAAGTTATTACTATGCCTGCAGGCAAAGGAGAAATTTCAGTACACCTCAGCAGCTGACAGACAGACTGTGGATAAAAGTTCAAAAACACATGTGAAAAAAGCCCATATTTCTCAAGAATTCTTCCTCAAGCCAGGAAACCTAATAACCAACCCAATAAATAAATTAAAGCCTAAGCAACCTGGTCTGACCTCATTGCTGACCCTGCTTTGAGCAGGAGGTTGGACTAAAGACCTCTGAGGTCCCTTCCAAGCTGCATTATCATACATACTGTGATGTGGGTGTATTTCTATGGATATGTTTTAAACTGTTCATATGCTTCTACCATGCCCCAGTGTTGCTGAAAAGCTTGCAAAGAAGGCAAAACTACCATGTCCTAATTGTAAATAAGCATGATAGATCTCACTCCTGAAAAATCTTAGCAGACATCTCCTCAAGCAGACCAGGTGTTTTGCAGCAGCTCCCATGTGTGGAACTCAACAGCAGTTTCTAGACAATGATAAATGGAACTCTTACAGCTGTCTTGCAGAAGCACAGAAATACCTCAATGTTCAGTGCTAAACTGACCTGTCAGTCAGTGTTACACAATTTTTTATATCAGAAAGAAAATCTTAATTTTTCATCTCTCATTCCTGCAATGATAAAAGCAAAAAAACACCCCCACCCATTTCAATCTAGGAATTACTACAAAATTGGGTTGATATTACTAACAGTAACAATTATTAGAAAAGTTTTGTAGGTGCATCTATTTTTAATGGCAACAAGGCATGGAGAAAGAGAATTGACGATATTGTTGTTGTTGTTGTTACTATTATTATTATTACTGCTGTTAACTCTTTTTAAATTTTAACTTGGAGAAGGATGCCAAAACTAAGACAGTGGAAAAAGAAGTCATCTGCTTAACTATCTGAAAGATGTAGTGCATAGTGAAACCACGCTGATTACTACAGTCTGCTACCAACAGCCATCAGCCTGGCATCAACATCTCATCTTTTTCTGACTGACACTTGGCATTGTGCTGCTATACCAAGAGTCTGAATTACTTTTTTTTTTTTAATTATTCACTCGTAAATTCATAAATGATGAGGTCAGAATGGGCCATCAAGCATCTACTGCATAATGGTACTTTGGCACTTTCTGTATCAGAGCGACGGGTCCTGGTTGAAGCTAACAAACTTCACTAAAATTCCTAGAAAATTTTAAACAGTGGTACAGCATACTGTCTCTTATTAGAAATTTATTTATTTATTTGACTTTAGGTAGATATTTACATCTCACTTAATTTTATAGTTTTTTTAATAAACTGAAAGAAATAGACACTTGTAAGTTGCAATCCATTACCTAGAATAGATGTGTAAGCTAGGCTAGACAGCCCTTTCTTAAAAAAGGACCTGGTGACTAGCACAGGTACAGACATCCACCCTGTAGACAGGTTTCCCCTGGTAGGTTGTTCGGTCACTTATCCTGGTTTTTCAAATTTGCTATAATTTATTCCTTTCAGCCTTAACGTTCTAGTTAAAGATACGTGCTCACAGATCTATTCCTACTGAGTCAGCCTGCTCTTGGAGATAGGCCTCTCTCCTTCCAGCATGTGCCAATCCCTGGTTCTATCAAAAGAATCCACAGTTTTACCTGCCCAGGAAGCTACTGAAAGGTCATGCCATTATCTATATTCTGCAGTAGCCTGCTTATTACAGCATATTCTGAGAAAATGTGACTGTTAGGATCTTTGTTGTCTTCAGATTTGGGAGCTTTGGGCTCATCATTCAAGAGACTGTCCTTACCAAATATTGTTCAATGTCCTTACCAAGGACGTACTCTTTCTTCATTCCACCTTTCTTCCTGCAGCCGGGAAATCAAACAGTGAGTATTTTAAAAGTCATAGACTAAAAGACAGGGAGAAGGGAATCTGGTTCTATTTTTCCCTTTAGAGCTGCCTCTTGAAATGTGAAATATGCTTTTCTGACAGAAAAACCTCAAAAAAACATGTTTCCCTGTGCAGGAACTCTAGCTACAACACTGTTAAAGAAATATGATGTTATAAAAGGATGCTATAAAAAGATGATATTATTTTATTATTTTCTATAAGTGAGCTATTTCATGAATAGACAGACACATAAGTGTTAGGCTTATTGGAGAACAAATCTGACAGGCAGTTCTGGCTGACATCCACAGAAGGAAGGAGGAAGTAGTGGATGATGTGTGATCTGATAGAGGAAAAAAGCAATGAACCTGCTGGCTAAGAGTTTTGAAAGGCTTTGAAAGTGGTAATCTGGTACACTGAAAACCGGGGTGTGTTATACAAGGGGACTTAAAATTTGCCCAGTCCTGGTTTGGAAGGTGAGAATAACTCTCTCTTGGTTAGTACTGGTATTGCAATGAGGGCACATAGTAATGCTTCTAATTCTAGAGAGACTAAAACGTTACAAAATCTGGTCCTAAACAAGCCTCAGCAAGACACTGTTCTTACAGGTTCAGAGGAAAGGCAAGGTGCATAGATCTCTCTGGGTCTAGATGTTTATTCAACATCTGTCTTGCAACAAAGCTACATGTAAGTGCAAATGATGAAAGAGGGCATGAATGAACTTATGCAGTTAAGAACATTCATAACTTCAATGACATCCCTCCTTCCTTCCCTGAAATAATATATACAAAATAGTATCATTCAGTATCAGTCAGTGACTGTGAATTACAGCCCAAATTAATCATCCAGCTCACTGAGCACTTGGTTTCATATTGGCTCATAGATGAGAAAACCAGGACAGCCAGGGTGAATACTGTCTTGGTTGTCAGCTAGTAGCAATGTCCCTGTGAACTGATTATAACTTTATTCCAAATACATCTTTTCCTAATGCACAGTTCACAGGGTCATTGCATTCTAGAACACTTCTGCTATCACAGGTAATTTTGGATGTTTGCATAGGAATTAACACAGGCTTTGAGAGAGCAAAAAGTGCCATTCTCATTGTCTCCACTTTTTAAATGTAAAGACTATATTAAAAGCATCGCCTTTGATGGCTTTTGTGCATCTACTGTCCTATGCTTTTATAATGTAAATTATTTATTTGATGAACACATTTGCCAGAGAAGCTCAGCAATATTAGCAGAGTGATTCTCTTTTGAGAATGAGTAGGCTGAAAATGAAACCTCCCAAAGGCCTTGGTACTGAGGTCTGTGGTCCTTTTGTGATACCAGATAATATTCTGTCATTATAAATTCCTTGGTGATCTTGCAGTGACTTCTTATTTTGAACCAATCAAGTCTCTTTTGAGTAAAGCTTATGACTCCAAGATAATTAATAATCTATGTTATTTTAGGAGCATTAAGTTGAAAACCACTGTTTCCCATTAATGACCTTTTACAACCCATGCTTTTGCTAAATTATTCCTATCAGAGCATTTCTTCCAGCTAGCAGGGGGAGTGGGTGTGAAGGGAGTCAGTCAAGAGCAACCTCTGGAATTTGATGATGAGGGACCTTCTCGATAATCTGGCAGTTTCCAGTGCTGCGCTGCTGAGCGCTGTCAGTGGTGAAATACCAGACTGAGGGCTATAGGCAAGATGCTGCTTAACCATGGTTTTACCCCAGGAGTTTAAGAGACGTTGTAGTTTGATGCAACAACGCCAACCTAAATAATTTATCAAAAAGCGGCATATTTTAGAACAATTTTTGAATATTTTCGAGATCAAATGCTGGTGGGCATTGCCTTTGTCCCTTGTGCAGCCTGAAATGGACCTCTGGTGTTGCTCAGTTAAAAAGCATGATGGGACTGTCAGCATCGTCAAATATTTGATCCAAATTGATCTTGGCTGTTGACAAAATTAGATTTACATGAAGAATTAGTTAATTCCCTGTTGTCCTTTTTCAGGTGAATTAATCCCAGAATGTGGTCCTAAATAAACCAGGAGGGGTGAAAAAATCTGGCTCTGAAAAGAATTGCCTGTGCTGTAGTCCATAACTCTTGTAATGTTCCACAACCTAGATTTTGAGCTTTTGTATCAAATACAGAATTAATTTACTTGTGGGTAGTTTTTATACTAGCCTATAACATAATAAAATCTTTATAGGAGCTGACAGAGCTACCTGTTCACCTCAGCCAGGTTAGGTAAATGTTATAGGAAAGCTATGCCCTGGAAGTACCGTAATTTAATGTTGGCTGATCAGCTCTTTGATTTTAACAGCATCTATAACTTGACCTGAATTTGTAATGTGAACTTAAATTGTAAATTTGCAATAAAGTTATCCAGCAATTCCATAATGAATATTACTTTATTTTAACCATCAACATTCACTGAATGGAGATGCATTTGTAGATGCTGATTTGTAAAATGTAGATGCTGATTTGTGAAATGCTTTATTGATAGGTATTTAAACCATGAGCTTCCAAGTCTCCATCTTCTGCAGGCATTTTTAGTTTTTTCTTTGCAGAAAATATATTTGAGTGTGATAGGTCTGACTCTCAGAGTTAAATTAATGAATTTCTTATTTTAATGCCTATAATATGTTTATACAATGGTAAATACGAGTATATCAATATGGCATTGGGCTATGTAACCTGCGGGGTCTGAGTTTTAGTCATTTGCAGTCTCTAGGTATCTGCATCTCTATTTCCATCTATTTGAAAGATTTTTTAGCAGTTTTGTGTCATGGTTGAACTTAAAGCTTGTCAGAATTCACAGGTAGGTTAATCCTCTATCTGTCTCATTGGTAAGTTGTTTCTCTTTATGCTCACTGGTCCCGCTCTGGTGAGTGCCCTGAGGATGCTGAGATTGCTCTGAGAACCCGTCATCTGAGCCACACTGCACAACACCGGAGAAGTTCTGTGTTTGGTCTGTAACTGACAGTCAGGACACTGACACTGGCTGTGGGAGATTTGTGTTCGGTTCCTTTCTCCATCCTCAAAAATGACATGAACTTCATCTCTCTGGCCTCTAAACAGAGGGTTGTCCACCCTCCTGACAGCAGGGTAGTCTCTGGGGTGATGCTGGATGCATTTTGGAAAAGCAGTGGGGTGTAACAGCAGCATTGGCTCAGTATTCTCACTGCTGTGCTTTGCTGTAGAACTTCTCCATCCACAAGACACTTCAGTGTCTCCAGCACGTTAGACATGACACATGGCATCACAGAATCACAGAAAGACTTGGGTTGGAAGGGACCTTAGAGAGCATCCTGTTCCAACCCTCCAGCTCCCATTACATCAGGTTGCTCAGAGCCCCATCCAACCTGGCCTTGAACACTTCCAGGGATGGGGCATCCACAACTTCTCTGGGCAATCTGTTCCAGTATCTCACCACCCTCACAGTAAAGAGTTTCTGCCTGATGTCCAATCTATACCTAATCTCAAGCGCTTTTCAAGGGAGATGTGGACAAGCTGAAGAGTCCAGAGGAGAACACTGAAGCTGGCAAAAACATCATCTATGAGGAAAGTCTGAAAAGATTGGAATTATTTAGTATAGGAAATAAAGATTGAACAATTTTTATGAGTTAAAGATAGTACGTAGCACAAATGCTGGATATTGTTCACTACATCTGTTGTAAATAGTATAAAATGCAGCAAGGATGATCTAGCTTGGAAAGAGCTTTCTTTAGGGAGGGATTTTTAAGCACTGAAACAGAATTTATCGGAAGATGTAATAGCTTTAAAGAACTGCTTAGACAAGTATCTCTTGGGAGCAGTACTGTTGCAGCATTAGGCCAGTATTTTTCTCATATTATGCATATTATCTCTAAATGACTCTCCAATCCTTGTGTTTCGATCACAATGTCCTGATGTGTCCCTGTAAGGCATCCAAAATGCTATGAGGTTTATAACATCTGAAATAAGTACTTAAAATAGGTGTATCAGTACTTCAGACATAATGAAGGTATTCTTGTGAACCCTCTATGGAATGGTGGTATTGCCTGTCTCTCCTGGGTAGTGAGCTAAGGATAAGGATGGCTTTAAATGGAAAGAAATTTAGATTATATACAAGGAAGATATTTATTATTGTACACATTATTATATATACATTATTATTACATACAAGGAAGCTATTATTTACTGTGGGGAACTGGAACATGATTCCCATGAAAGTCCTCCATAGGACACTCCATCCCTGGAAATATTCAAATTTGGGCTGGATGTGGCTTTGAGCAATCTGGTCTAGTGATAGGTATCCTTGTCCACGGAGGAACCAGGTGGTCTTTAAGATCCCTTCTAACCAAACCATTCTATTATTCTGTGATTCTAATCAAGTGTGATAAGATGGACTGTGAATTATAATTGTGAGTGGAATTCAAAAGTTGAAGGTAAAATAAGCAGCTCAGAATTATTGCAACAACTGAGTGAAGACTGGAGTGTTTACATGCAGAGTGTGCCACCCAAAGAGTTTAGTAAGCAGCAAACAAGTGTCACTATAATTTGCATGCATCTGAGGCTCTTCTCTGGAAAAGAGATCACTTGCAATTCAAAGAGGAAATATTAAGCATTTACAGGGCAAGAGAAAAAGGATCAAACCATGCTCATATTGCCTGTACATCTAATCAACCGAAAACATTTACCAAAGTACAGTACAAAGTTCTTTCAAACGCTTGACACTACCCACAAGTTCAGAACAATCTAAAGTTCGTTCTTGAATAAATGAGCTCTAGAATATATGAATGCATTACAGCACAGTCAGAACAGGCTAAACTAGTAATTTCCACACTCATCCAGAATGCACGATGGAGGTCACCTGGATTTAGTTAATTGGTGCTGCATATAGGGGGAAGAGAAAAAGATGCAAAAGTTCTGCCTTACCTCAGGAAATTGTAAATATAACAAAGCATCACGGCTGGTTAATTTCTTAGGTAAAAGAAAAACCTTCTGAATCCTTGCCAATTAAACACAACACAATGAAATCACACATTGTTTCACATACATTATCTATCTATCTATCTATCTATCTATCTATCTATCATCTATCTATTTATCTATCTATCTGTGATATATCCTTAAATGGAAGCTTCCATGTTTTTGTGACTTTTATATGGTAAAAAGTGGCTTTGTTTAACCATTGAAGTCCTAGATACATTACTTAACCAACACAAATACAGTAAGTTGCTGCTGTCTAAGGAGTAAGGTGAATAACAGATAAAACAAGCATTATTTAAGTGAAAATAAAAGGGCCTGACGAAAAGCAACAGGCTCTTTTTAAACCTTCACTTCAAAGAAACAACCAATAGTATCCACCAAATTTGAAGGACTGGGTTGCAGAAAGCAAACTGGGAAATGCTCTTAGAAAATGATAGACATGGATTTGTAAGTCAGAACGGTCTACCAGTCATTTGTCACATGAAATTTGCTCAAAACACAGCTTATTCATAGCTACTAATTGAATAAACCTTATTGAATAAACTCCATTGATTTGAAAAGAAGGTGTTTATCACACTCTTCAGAACTGTCTATTTACACGTGATCTGTTTATGCCCTTTCTAATTATGGAAATCAGCCCAATCCAATTCTTATGAAATCACTTTGTACAATCATATTCCCTTTCTAGTTCATACCAAATATTTCATAGGGCTTTCATGTTACAAGATTGAAATATGCTTGAAGGATATCATTTAATACACAATCTATATTGACTATTTGAGCCATCATGAAAATGAAAAGCATACAGAAAAAAGAATAGAAGTAACAAAAATAAAAACTAGAAAGTATGTTGTAGATAATGAAGAGCTATTCATTCAACATGTAGTTTGTGTCATAACAGCTGCAGGATTCTTAGTCTCATGAAAAATGTTATCTATGAGTTAAATATTTTGAATAGTTTTAGGAGTCCACCACTATTTATATATGGATGTTCACATGTGAATAACTGAAGTTTCTTCTCTAGAGATTTAGCTACTAAAACAGTTGTGGGAAGAAGGTCTACAACACAGACAAATTCTTTAGTAGGTGAAAGAATAACAGCAAACTTTTATGGTTATTTGCCAAAAATATTTAAATAATCCTTCAATGTTAAATCTTCAAAGACCTATACATACATTAACTAATAGGTCTATGTACTTCTGCTTTGCTGTACAATAGGCAAATATACTTACACTATCTGCTCCCTCAATACTTTTCTTTCTCTGACAAAGAGTGTTTTGGACCAGCATTTAAGTGATGACAAAGTAAAGAGAAGCAGAAAACATAAAATAGTGCCAAAGTTGCTAGCTTGGAGAATAGGATCAATTTCTGGGTATTATGCATGTGAATTTAGGATTTGGGTGATCCACTGAGTTGTACAAATCTATAAACTGTGTTCTTATTTCCACTGGAGTTTAAGTGTGTTAAGACCAAACTTAGTTGCTTTTTTTCTCATGAATATAATGCAGGGATGTATATACTAACTCAACGTATGCCTAGGCCAGAGACATATGGCTGCAGAATTCATAAAGAAGATGCAAGGATTCAGACCAAAGGAATATAGGAGGTATCATCGTTTAGTAAAACTGTCTGGAAAATAAAAAATTATATGTCTGAAAAATTCCTGGTATTTATTTCTATCCTTGTATAGAAAAGAAGTAGATATTTTCCGAGAAAATTCAGCAATTGAGTAACTTGCCTTGGGGTAGGAGAAAGTGGAGGCAAAATTCTATTTTCTGTCTTAACAAATCTGCAACAAAATCTTGAAACCTCTCAAAGAATGAACCTGACCACCAAACTACAGCATCGGGCATTGCAGTGAAAATTTGGAGCTGATTAGATACCATATCCTCTTTAAACAAGTTAGCTTGGGTTCCAACAGTTATGTCATCCCAGGAAAATATTTATCCCAGGATCTGGGATAAATACACGGGTGCTGTAATTCTGCAACTAGCTGCAGCCCCCACACTGTATGTAGACGTGCCTCAACATCTGCTTTGCACCAGTTTTTTTCCCAAGGCCAGTGCAAAACTTTCCTATGGAATGTTCGTTATAATTAACATTTCTCCATATGCTTGAGAACATTGCAAGCGTGTAGACTTTTATATATTCACCTTGATGCCTTCCAGGTCAGATAGTGCTTCCATTTCCTTTCAGTTATTGTAGATTTGGAGGGAATTCACAGTTTTGAATCTTATTTATATAACTGTGGTTTATATAAATGTAAAAAACACGTAGTTATAATGAATAACAGATGTTTGTCTACAACATCTTTCAAAACCCACTGCAGAATCTGGTCCTGTCAAGGCTATGTAAGAACTGGTTAGACAAATGTCTGTGAATGATGGGACAGACATTGGACCCTGACGTAATTCAGAATGTTGGGCTGAAACTAGAAATTTTCAACTATTTTTCATTTGTGGGCTCCTAGAACATTCCACTGGAGATACAAAATATCACAGACTTTATTGATGTAGAGTGCACAGGACTTGATCTGAGTTACCTCCCACAGATCCCTTCAAAACAGTTAGCAGACCTTCATGTCTGGCTAGAAATTTAGCGTTCTGGACTGTGAGAAGGTCTTTTGTAGACCCATGTATCAGTGGTTCTGTAAAACCCCTGGACTTTGCTGGGGTTTTATTCTTTTTTTTTTTTTTAATTTTGCTTATCCCACATGAGACAGTCCTGGTGACACATTTCCACAATGTTTTCTGGGGCAGAACATTCTCCTGCAGTTCCTCCTCCCGCTGTAGTTAATCCAATAACCTCCCCTGTGGATTTATTAACAGGGAGAAACTGACATGGGGGAATCAATTGCTTCCCTGAGAAGAGAGATTTGAAAATTTTGAAAACTAGGTAAAACACTGACAAAAACTTACCTATGGTTCTAAGCTGTGAGCATTTTTTAAAACATTGTTTACCTTCCTCAGTAGTCACTGTATGGTAGCCAAGTTAATAAACAGCTATTAGAACAATTAACTTACTGCTACAAGGTATCATAATACAAGTGTATTTAAAGCCTGTGTGAACAATTGCTTTTCCAGCATGCAACAGCTTGTCTACAAGCTGTAACACTTTGTTAACTGATCATTTTGACTGGGCTGCTTAGTTTGGATTTCAATGATGCCTAGAAAGAGGGATAAGTCAGTGTTATGGACTAAATGACTGCAAACACTTATCCATGAAGATAAACCAATTGTTTCTTATTAGAGCATAGGAAACAGGGATAGAAGTGCTGAAATGGATTGTCACTATAATTTAGCTGCAAAATATATATGAAAGTCCAAATACTAGGAAGCTACTAACTTCAAAAAGTTCAAGGCTAAACTTGCTGTAGTCTTAGTAACTGTTTGTTAGTTAGTCTGGTTTTCCCCTGTATATGAACCAAAATGCAAACTGTAAAAATGCTCTTTCTATTACAATTTCTAGTAACAGAAATTTCCTTTTTTTCACTTTGGTTTGGGTTTTCTTGGGGTTTTTTGGTCTGTTTTTTTTGGGTTTTTTGCTTGTTTATTTGGATTTCTTTTTTTTTGTAGTTACCTTTAAAAGATTCAATAAATTGTACCGTCCTACTTTTTAATACTTATTAATATACTTATGAACTCTGAGAAACACAGCAAATAGAAGAGCTTTTAAAATGCATTTTGAGAGGAGCATAAAGAAAAAGGAAAAACAGCAAAAAGAGAGGCAAACAATACAGAGACACAGAGCAGAAGAAAAGGGTCAAACAGCAGAGACTAATAGCAGCAGAGTAAGTTGTAAGTAAACATGATCACTTGCAGCCACAGTGCTCAGCAGCAAAATATTAATCTTTGTGTTTGTAGTTCAGTTTCAGGTCATTTCATACAAAATTAAAAGTTCCATATTCATAAAGCACGAGGAAGTGAACTATGTATTTCCAGAAAAAAGTTGACCAAAGTGCTCTGAAGAGGCAATAGTCACCAAAGGGAATTGGTGCTGCACTGTTGATCAAAAGGGATCAGAACTTGCCTTCAGACCGGCAAGTTCATATTATTCACTGGGACTTGGAACTGCTCAGGGAGACACAACCTAGTCAGGACTGTCAGTCAAGGCTGGAAGATCTTGTGCAACAAGACATCATGAAGGTTTGCAAAACTGTAAGGATGGAATAGAAGGGTAATGAGTTTAGCAGATCTGGCATGTGGGATACTGCCTCTCTGGCTTGTCTTAGGCCATGAAGAAGTTGTAAAATCCTTCATTAGAACTACTGAGTTTGTACACAGTGGCTTGCAGCCTGATGGAGAATGATCTGTTCCTATAGAAGCAGGACAGAGTGAGGAAAAGAAGGACAAGAGATGACATTCCATCAGTAATCCCAACACAGCTGGAAAAGCCCAGAAGAGCAGAAGCTGCTCCAACATGTATATTTTGTTGACAAGTGTGTGGGGAGAAGATCCTCAAAAAACAGATGGCGCTGCTGAATTGTCTTTTTGTCTAGCAGCTTCCTAACTGATCACTGGTGAAACCATAGGGGAGCTAGGGGATGTTTGTACCGTCTGACTAAACCTAAGGGTTCACACTAGTATGCATTCACTTCCATATTTGTCTTCATTGCCAAGACATGAATGATTTTATCAATTGTCCTTTGAAATCTACCAACCACAAAGATGCTTCTTCGTCTTCCTTCTGAAATGTCCTCCATACTTGAAATTATGCCAAGATGATTTTTGCTTTTTCTTTTATATTCCTTTTACACAGTTCTATGTATCCACAAGTACTAGCATGCATACTTGTAATTCTTTAAGTCTGATAACTTAGCATAGTTCTAGTGTTTGTAGGGCCAGGAGACCAAACACCCCAAAAGACATAAAGACCAGGAGACCAAACATTCTACTATTTTAGAGAACCAAGGCCACCTTCTGGAACATATTCTGTAAACTAGAGATTAGCCCACCCAGGAGGGGGAGGATTCCATAGATGGGGAGAATATCACACCATCCACCCAAGCCCCATTATTGGGTACACTTGTTAGATATGCTAATGTGTAAGGTCTGTAAATTGTATACGTGATTTACGGTGGGAGTGCATTGTGACGCGTTCCACCTTGGCGAAGCGATGCATTGATAGGATCCTATTAAAGATTCTGAGGTAAACAACCCCCTCTAACCCTTTAACCGTGTCTGGCTTTCATTTCCTAAGACCAGAGAAAGGCATCAGAAAGAGTCCTGATGTTGGGTAAGATAAACCTAATATTCTGCAGTGTATCCATGGTGTTTCCATTTTCCTCATGTCCTCTGAGTGCATCCCTTTTTGTATTCCTGCATTCTGAGGGTAGGAGACAGTTCTACTACAGCTACTCCATATTCATGCGGGCCTGAAGTGGCCAGACAGAAAGAACTTGCTGATTGTTGTTCTCGGACACTGAGCAGAAATACACTGGCTTGGCTTGGCAGGCTCTCTCAGTGTCAGTTTTACTCAGCAGTTCTCACAAAATTAAAGGCAATATCAAAGCAAGAACAATATAAACGATAGTTTATCAGTCAACTATCCTGTTGACATCTTTATATTAAAGAAGTCATAGCAAAGAACCTCCTAGTGTGTCAACATTTTTTGGCTTACACCTCTATGGACAAAACTCTTTACACTGATGCAAATGTTAGGTAAAAATATTTGGAAACCAATATAGCTGCAGATGACTTTATTTTTCATGTCTATATTTTTTTTCCCCATGCATTTTAACATCATTTTCCCTATGGCATTTTACTAAATAATTTATTTTACAAGTCTTAAATATTCTGCTTTTCAATTTATTGAATTAATTCTTACTATTCAAACAGTCTACTTCAGTTCTTAACCGGGTAATTATCCTTGATATAATGTTAATTTATCATGTGACTAAGGATAAGAGATATGGTTTTATGCTACCTGCATTCTGCTATGAGAAAAGTTGACGAAAATTTTTACCAGATCCATGGTTTATTTTTCTCTGGTGGGTCCATTTATTTAATGTTCTTAAACCTATGTCAAAGATTAATTTAGCCCTATTATCTTTTATACTGATTTTTACAAGTATTTCCAGACTTCAGGCACAGTCTAACAAGATGATGGTATTCATTGCTAAGGATGTTTCTTCTCAACTGGGGCTCAAGTAAATTATGTAAACATTTCCCATGGCAGCTCCCCAAGGTGTACACAAATGGTAATCTAGAGTGGTATTTTCCTACTTTTTTTTTTTAATCTTGGGCCTTTTTTCATGGAACTAATTTAATCAATTTGGAAAGAAATTGCCTTTAAAACAAGGGAAGTTGTGGGTGCTTTCAAGTGTCTATTTTTGGATCACATATGAAAGAGGAAAATAAACAAAGTATTATGTTTATGTTTAAGACTCATTTAGAAACGGCTCATAATAGCATATGCTAAAGATGATGAATAGTTAAGAGAACTGGTCATGTAATTATTAGAAGAAACCACACATTGTCTCAGAGAATGTAAATCAACAAATTCAAGTCAGCCACAGTCAGCCTACTCCAGGGATTTACTCTGTGGCTCTGACAAGACCTCTGTTCAGCTGCAGCTCTGCTACTGCTCACTGGCTCCAAGGCAGCACACGCTCACTGCAAACTGGCCCCTGGGGTTACTCCTGTCCTACATACTATTTATGAATGCAGTCCAGCATTCTTTTGCTAGACTGTGTATTTCCAAGAACGCGTGGCTTTTCTGTCTTCAAAAGGTGACTTGAAATAATATGTTGTGAAAGTCTGAAAAAACCCCCATAAGGTCTTTGGAGAAGACAGGAGTTTAAAAATATCTTTCAAACAAGCAGTAATATTTTAAGATAAAATATTTTAGACAGCTCCTCTTTGATGTTTGAACTGCACATTCCATGTGAATTATTGGTGAAGAGGCAAGGTTGTGGATATGTTGTTAGAAAACATGCAGGATTTTGCTTTTAAACTTGCCAATAGTCAGACAGGAAAAGCAAATAGGCACTGATTGGTGGCACACATTTTTCAGTTATATCTGAAACTGTATCTTTAATTAAAAACAAAATTCCTGCCGGTAATATTAATCTTTCTCTTGAGTTTCCTTTTTGAAAACACATGGTAGTGTTATTTGGCTAGACAGAACATCAAATAAATAGAATATAAGTTCAGATACTCACTAGCATTTAAGATTTCTTCCAAGATTACCCTTTTGTCATGTCATCTGTAGTTCACCTAACCACTACCTTTAAAAGATTTCATACTACATATCATCACTCTCACAGTAACTTTTGGGGACAATGAATAAAGGAATCTCTATTAACTTGGAGAGGAGTAGGTTTAGGGGTCAAGACGATGATGGAAAACTGTTTTCTCCACGAGTAATTTTTTGATAATACTGCCATAAATAGTCGGCCTCTGTGATTGAAAGATCAGGAATGGGATAAATATATATATTGTGGATTTTGAACTAGTTGATTTTATGTTGACAAAAGCCGATGATATTAAAGCGTACATCCATACAACCATGGAAAAAGCATAAGGCAAACCTTGACTCTTAATTTCTTATTACTCTGATTTATGCTTAAGTGGTACAGGAGAATGAAGGTTCTTCACATGTTGCTTTCTTTATTGTACGGTTTGAAGCAGTGGCTAAAAGTCACACTGTCCTTTCCCCTGTAAATCTGTGATGCAAGAGGGAAAACTGCTGTCTCAGAATGGAAGGCAAATGCATCTAAAGTTCAGGTCACTCTGTGTCTTTAACTCATTTAGCAAGCTACAGAATTAAGGATGAAGATTTGTTGTGTCTTGGTAGCATCCTGCCCAATGAATGCCCTCTTCTCAAGCATTATTTATTATACTATTGTACCACAGTCAATTATCTGTGGCTGTGCTGACTCCCTTTATTCACTTTAAAATTCACTTCTGTGGTAATGCAAAGTGATGCCAAGCTAGCCACAACTTCTGTCTGTCCCCAGAATAACTGTAGCAATGAAGATTTACAGTAATCTCCACTGAAATTGCCCAAGGCGTTCATTCTTCAAACTTTCTGGGTGTATCTATATAAATTAGTACAGGGATGGTTGAAAGCCTACAAATTGGGTCCAAATGCTGACTTTTTTCATGTGTTTCCTCACTGAAAGGAAGATGAATTTGCTTTTCCTCTGCCTTTTGGAAGTTTGGACATCAGTGTTACTTTGGCAAGCGGATTCGCTGTTTTGTAGTGTTGCCAGGACAAGTTAGGCTTCCTAATCCCAAGACAAGAAAGTCTAGTGTTTCCTAGACTGCAGGAAGATGCCGTGGTAGAGGGTAGGTGACTGTTAAGGGACAGAGCTGAGCATGAATAAGGGGCAGGCGTGGACAAGCAGCAGTACGGATGCCCAAGAAGGAACAAAGGGACTCTCTAGGAAAACACTTAATGTGAGGAATGTTCCTAGAAAATACAGCATCCAGGAACAGAGAGAGGGCACATGGTGAGGTGTAGGAAGGAGACACCTATGCGGTAGTTCAGGAAAACAAGTCAAAGTGTAACAGAGGACTGAACAGGCCCCAAGTTTGGGTGTCAATGGCAGGAGACGACTAGAGGCATACTAAATGTGAAGGCTGAGGTGAGAAGGAAAAGAAAGACAGATTATTGTATTTCAAAGAAAGAGACATAGAATAACATTTCTCCAGGTAAGAAATACCCTTCATATCACAGAGAAGCTTAAATTTAAAATCAGGGCTGCAGAACCTAATTATGCTCACAAAAGAGTCTTTTGCAGTGAGGACGAAATATAATTTTTTCAGTTGCCTCTCAAATTCTTGCAGTTTCAAGCAGAACAGAGTTAGACATCTTTCATTTTAAATTTGAGTATATTTCTCTTCCTCTTGTAAACATAAATTAAATGTTAGTCTTCTTACACTGTTTATTTCCAGCTGTACTCCTGGTGCAAATTCTTTTATGTATTTGTTAATCCCAGCATGGCCTTCTGCACTGGCTCACAATTCTTCTTGGAATAAATCCAAGATACACTGTATTATATATGCCACTTTTAGAGAAAAACTCTTTACAGCTGGGGAAAAAAAAAAAGAGATCACTTTCAATTTGTGTTTGAATTCTTCTGTCTTAATTAGCTTTGTTTTGTGGCTTAAGGAACCAGATTTTACTCCACTTATTAGCAAGGCAGACTGCCTTATCAGCATCATTCTTCTCTGTGTGTATTTAAGTATTGCTGTGCTCTGCAGTTTTGTAATCTGCAAGCTTTCATTTATTTTAAAGTTTGTTACAATTATATTATGCAAATTATTAAATGCAAATATTGTTATATTATCAGTTAAAAGTGCCAAAGTGAGAATAAAAATAAAACAAAGTTTGAAAGGGCAAGGTGGAAGAGATAACATGAAAAAAATAAAACAAATTAAATAATGCCCTCAAAATACATATTTATGAATACTAATGCCTCTAGTTAACTTCTTTTACACTAAAGGCATTGCTGTATAAAAATAATGAAGTAAACTAACATGGATAATGAATGTAACTGTCTATGTTTTATGCTGACATAATTTCTACAGTGTCACCAACACTGTAGTTTTGAAGACAAATTAAACCACAGCTATAGGCCAAAGATTTACAGTTTACAGTCCTTGTTCTTATAACCATATATGTTTATATATAAACATCTAAAAAATTCCACTAAGAGCCCTTTGTGGAAGTGTCTAAATGCATAACTCCTATCAAAGTCAATGGGATTAGACAGTTAGGGCAAGAGCTGTAAAGGGATTCAGTAAAATTCATAGCTGTGGGAATTCACAGCCTTGAATCTGACACCTAGACTATGTGTGAGCTGAAAAATAAAATAACTCAGGCACAGTTGTGCACTAGAGTGGCCAGTGGGTGTGGCACGGCCAGGATTCACGAAATAGTCCCTGGCTCTAAAACACACTGGCCACATTTAAACATCTATTAGCAACATGCATCCCAGGGCAATGTGCATGAACTTTTTGAGAAGGTGGTCTGAGCACTTTGTGTGAGGGACAGGGATCCATATCAGGTGAACATTTCAGATGACAGTGGGAGGGGGGCACAGGAGCACACAATGTAGTTTGTTCAGACACGGTGCAAGAGTCCCTGTGCAGTTATGTACTCTTGACTGGTGATCAAAAAAATGGCACGTTTGGTGGGGAGCTGCTAAAAGCAATCAGGGGAAAATAGAAAGGTAACCTTATGTTAATTGGTTTATTTTCCTATCTTTGCTGTCTCCGTACTACATTTTGTCGATCCATTGCTTGGCTCCCTGCTCCCATCAGCAATATGATAGCATCGTAACAAATTCCTAGACTTCATTCTCCTTAATCTGAGCATTTTTTTCCACCCTGGAAGGTAGCTCTCAGCCTGTGGCCATACTACTCTAGGTAAATGCGCCAGATCCAAGCTTCTGGAGCTCCATCACCCACGTCATGATATTGCTGGTATGGACCCTGACAGCCAGCAAGCACTGTCCCAGACCTATGCACAGTTCAGGAGCTGGCAGAGTCTAGAACCGTCCACCATTTCTGTTGCAATAAAAGGAATAAATGTTTATCGCTCTCCTGGACACCAGAATCTTTTCTATGTTGTATGAACTATCAGTACACATTGGAGATAAAGATTTTCAAAGGGTCATTTGCATTCAACTATTCACTACTGAAGTAGTGGGATCAAGACAGAGCTCAGCCCCCATTATTCTGAAATTGGGGCAATATTTAGAATCCTCTCTGGTACAGCCATTTCTCACAGCCGGGAACCTAAGTCAGAGTTCAAAGGCTACATGATGTCAGTGACATCAGTCTGTCAGAGAGCACATTACATTGGGATTCACATGATTTTGCATATCTTCAGGCTAAGGAATACAATAAAAAAAGAAGAGTAATACAAATGTTTAAATGAGAAACGTATCATAGCATGAAAGTTCACGGAATTCCCTGGAGGGGAGACCAGCAGTTGACATTATGCTTAAGGATGACAGACAATCTTCAGATACAGAGAGACCATGCCCTACACGACTTCTGAGGATCTGCAATCCTGTCAGAACCATCCAGTTCAAGATTTCTCTGCTTTTTTATTTCTCAACATTCTACTTAAAGCTTAGCAAATAGAAGGAGAAAAAAATCTTACTACACTGTAAATGTAGTTTTAATGTGTTCCATATGAAAATACTTACAAATTATTAATTCTTAGTTTTCAAAGCATTTGCATTCTTTTCTTTACTGGTTAAAAAAAACCCCAAACCAACCAAACAATCTCTATATTAAGATCAAACAGGCAAATGTTTCACTGGGAGTGGATTTAAAATTGGTTGTTGAGGCAGTTACACATCTTTTCCATGACAAGGATTCCTTGTCCTTGAGATCCTGCAGAGCTGGAAGCTGCTGTTATGCCACACAACCTGTAATCTGTAACACAAGGTGAAACATGAACCAAAATCATGCAGGTAGACAAAAAGACAGGGGAAAGCCATGGTCACCATAATAGTCAGAAACTTTAGCAAAGGTTACGCTGGTTATAAGCCTTAGTTGTAGGTTGATTAAACCAACTGTTGCCATTAATAACATGATTTGGAACATATCACTTACTTCCATTTGTTACCAGATGGTGCCTGGACTCCAGCAAAGAGAAGATTTAAAGGAGAAATTTGATGAATATGGCATCTTTAGAAACTTTGACCACACACATTAGGTGAGCAAATGGTTTAATAGCTCTTACATAAGCGAATTTTTGGGTGATAAAACTCATCATGTTTGCAGAGCAGAGGGGACGGGTGACTGACATAAAAACTGGAATACCCCAACAAACTATTTTTAAACAACAGCTGGAGTTTGATTAAAATCAGATCAAGTCCAATTAAAACCAGCCTGGACAGAATTCAGTATTCAGTCTAATGTTAATAACTTGTACCCAGAAAATAGATAAATAGTACAGCCTAAAAGGTATTTATTTTTATAATCATATTGTTGTGGCTGTAATAGTCTAAAAATATCAACCAGATTTACTTTGAAGGCCACAATCTTGCATGTTTCAAGGTTTTTAGGAACTGCATGAGCCACTTGCATCACACATTTTATTCAGACCAAATGATATGAGACATATTACAAAACAATTTATTTAGAAAACATTGAAAAAGAAGTGCAGCTCACTCCTAAGCACTCTGAGTCATAAACCTTAATGAAAAATGCTGTATGGAAAAGGGCAATGCTATTCCTCCACAATTCAGGTGTACTAGCTAAGCAGCTTGAGTTTGCTAAAATATGACTGTGCTATCTGCTTTCAAATCCTGCTTATTTGTGAGAAATTACTGTAAATTTCATTAACACAATGACACATCCATCTCTGTCAAATAAAAATCATTGATATAATAAATAAGGCAGGTAAATTGTTCAGATGGAGTAAGCACAGCCATCTGAGTTCTCAGCTAGAGTGCAAGGAGGTGATTTTCCCAAATATTAACCTTTTTTGTAACCTTCCAACCAACTTTGCTGGGAGGGGAAGAATACCAAGATCTTTTTCTAAAATAAATAAATGTATAAGCATTTATAGACACACACACACACACACACACATTATATGCAGAACTACTGTAATTTCAAGGGTTTTTTGTTTAAATAAACATGTATTAACAAAACAGACGAGCATAATGGGCAGATGAGATGGACCTTTGAAATATTCTCTTCTACATTTCCTAAGCAATAGAGAGCATCTAAATTATTAAAGTTATCAATCTCCTTCAGAGAAGGAGATTTATTTTGTAAATTCCAGCAACCTTAATCAGCTGAATTTTTAAATACCCAGTGTTTGTCTTCCTTTACTGTTTGTTTTCAAGTGTTGATTTTTTTTTTTTTAATGCCACAAAAGAGGAAAACAAATCACATCTTATATTAACCCATAACCTTTTAAGCTACAGAAACAGACAGGTCATTTTTTTTTTTTAGTGTTGACATTCTGCATGTGTAAGAAAAACTTATGTATGTAGATTCCTCTCACAAGAGCTTCAGGGCATAACCCAGACAGAGAAGCCATCACTTCTCCATTCTGCACCCAGGCTGCTGACAAAAGAATTGTGCAAATGAGCCTTTAAATCCTTAAATAGTCACTACACAATGCATGAAAGAATGCAGCGCGGGACAAAGGGCAATATTCACAGTTTATCTCAGGGTGATGGATCTGAATCGACGCATGAACATGGGTTTGTTACGGGATGGAGTAGGCCGAAAACCCCTACTGAGAACCCAGTGGCCACAGTCTGTAATGCAAACAGTCAGGCTAAGTCCTTCACAATTAGGGTAAATGGAACTGGCCATTATCTGAACTTCAACTTGTTCTCATGATTGATATGGGAAATGAAAAGTTGTATATACCTCTACAAAGACTGTGAGTTTTCTTCTCCTGACCAATGCTAGGAATTGGTAGATTCATATTTTAATGCAGAAATTCCTATTCTATATTTCCATTTAATAAAGGTGCTTGCACTTCCATCCACACTGCAATGGATGTTACCAGTTTTGTTGTTTTTCTAGAATTTTAGCTACAGATGAGACACAAAAATAAATTCATGAAACTGGATCTATACAAAGACTATGCAATCTATACTGACTGATAACCTGTATGGACAAATACCTATTCATCCACATCCTTCACACCACCAGCCTGTTGTCAGTTTGTATAAATATTCATAGGTAATCAGCAGCTAAAGTGTTACTTGTCTTGGGGCTTTCAGCACCTCAGGAAAACCAGGGTCCTCTAAAGAATATATATAATATAGAGCATTTATAAGTATAAGTAAATGCATTTTACCTATACTGTCCATAACAGTTACTAAAATACCTTGCAATAATGTTCCAGGTTTCCTAAAATGCAGGAAGGGTAAAATCAATCTTGACGGTAATGCATTACAGAGAGGCAAATGTTAAATTTTTAGTGTTCCAACAGGGAATGGAGGGCCTGTAGCAAGAGGTTGCTGCACCCTGCTCTCTGTTTATTCCCCCCTTTTTCAGCTTGCAGCAGCAAAAAGGGAGAATATAAAACTGCTACCTGAAAAATGTGTGCAAACCCAGCAGTCAGATCATCCACAAAGCATTGAGTGTTCATCTATACTTTTGGTGAGGAAGGAATTTTCATTAGCTTATTAAAAACACCTGATTGAAAAAAAAATCTCTTTCGATTTATATCTCACATGATAACATTTAGAGGTGAATAAATTCAGGTAACTTTCCAAGAAATGTGATCTGTGAAAAGGCATATGATTTCACATAAAGACCTGCACGAAGGCCACCAGGACAGCCAATGAAACACAGAGACTTCAAGAAACTCTCTTCAAAGCAACCCTATGTATTCAAGTATACACTGCATTCAAGTTGGATGGATTTCCCTTTTGTCTATAGTCATCAGAGGCAAGTGACATCTTGAACGCCTCAAGAAGATTAAATAGCAAAGCTCAGTCGGAAGCTTAAAAAAAAGAGAGAGAAAAGAAAAGGGCCAACTTGGCCATTATGGAGCTGGTCCTTTCTTGTCTGTGAAAGAGCTTTCAAGGAGTACTATTGGAAGAAGAAGGCCCAGATAAAGAATACAATGATGTTAGAAAGGGAGAACTCCGAGTGGAACCAGAGGGTGTGGGTTGCACTGAATGAAGGATTAGTGCAGCTTCACAGCAAAGAAAAGGGGAATCCTAGTCAAGATGAAAATGAGGAATTACTTTTTTTAGACTCCAGTTCACTGAGCAGCGACAATGCATGATGGGAGGTACTTGACATAACACTCTTCCAGGCCATGTTTGCTCTCCATGTGGGACCAGGAAAAAACAACAACAGTGGCACACCAAAACAAAACAGTTTTTAACCTAATAAACTTACTCAGAAATTCTTTTCTGCAAACCTTGGGTTTTATTTACCATTGAGTATCTGCATGTTGAACCAATCACACATGGCAAATTAGCATGCCAGATTTGCAGGCAACGTGCTTTTTAAAAAGCCTATATTTTGCAAAAGGTTCAAATCAATGCATACTTATAGGAGAGGAAGATACGTTGAGTGTTGAATTCTTCACAATCATCAGAAATAATTACCTTCTGGGACATCTTATAGCAAGTTAGAAGGCAAAATGATGTGGAAATAAAAAGCATTTTGTATTCCTAAAGTGTGCACAGCAGTCAGGTTGATTCTGAGTTAGGGAAAGGATGGTGCAGAAGCGAGAAGGTACAATTTAATTGTATTGAGAGGTGGGCACATATTTTGATTCATGGCTATTAATACTATTCTGTGAATCACTGAGCTACTTTCCCATGTGTGAGGAACCTGTAGCCCCAGAATCACATTGCTGGTTGTGACATAGCCAAGGTGGAAAACTGGCTGGAACATAGAGTCTCTGTGACAACTTATTTGTTAGTATGATAAAAACACATGCTTCAGGTTAGGGTGAGAAGCAGAAGGTTAAGAGCATTTTGGGAGTGTTGCCACATTGACATCTCAAAGAGAAAGGAGCAAGGACTTCCTTTACCTGCTGGTGAAATCATTATGGTGAGAGAAGGCAAAAAAACCCCTGGTCTACCTCATCTGCTTCCCTAAAGTGTCAGGAAAAGCTCAAGCAGCTTAGGATATTTCAAAGTATTAATCTAGTGCAGAAACCCCTGCTGTCCTTATGGACTAGGGACCCTTTGCTGAAAAGCTTTCTTCAGGGCTTGATGAAAGCGCTGAATGGGAAAAAAAAAAAAAAAAAAAAAAAAAAAAAAAAAAAAAGAATAAGGAAAAAAAAGTCATTCAGTTTCCTTGGCTACCTCTCATTCCAGGCAAACATAAGGTTTTATCAGGGACTGGACAGAAGTATCACTGCCCTCCAGTACCACACCAGTTCATGAAGCTGCTAAGGAGGAAGTCAGCGGCTACAGCTGAAGAGCAGCTGGCACAGCACAGAATAGCTAAAGCAAAAGGATGCTTCTTCCTAAAATGTATGAGTCACCCGTGGTGATGTGTTATTTAGAAGGTCAGTAAGAAGAGAGAATTTGTTGTGTTGGAACAGCTTGATTTGACAGGCTAAGCCAGAAGAAGGTGCAGAGGGGACATAACTACTCTCTAAAATGTCCACTGGCAAATATCATGAAAGCATTAAAAACAAAGGAAAGGCTGGCACCTGGACAAATGAGCTGTGGCTGGGAATACACTTGGGAAATCAGAAGGTCTTTTTTTTGTCTTTTGACAAGAGTCTCCCAATAGCAACAAGAACAAGAAGTAATTATTTCAAAGTCTGAGCAGCATGTATTTATGGTATGACTGTTGCTGTTAGTAGTTGATTAGATGTGATGACCTAAAGCTGAGGGAACTGAACTGTAGCTTTTGAGCACACATAGTCCTTACAGTCTCTGGAACTGCCCAGGTTATAGTAAGATGTGAAGGTTCCAGCATGCAGCCTGCCAATCTGCTCCCTTTTTACCATGCTCCTCATATTTGTTCCCTTTTCTTGTATTATCTGTTTTTTCTTCCTCCTTACTGACAGCTGAATTCTAAAGGATAGACCACAGGAACTGGAGGGTGATCACTTTCCATGCAAACTACTGAGAAACCAGAAATTCAGCAGTCCACATGACAAGGCAGTTATATGAGAAGGTGCTATAGATGCCTCTGATCTCCCGTGTAAAATCCTGTTTTGTCCTGTTTATCATTATCATATCCAGCTGCCTTTTGTCCACCTTGTTGATAGGAACAGCCTGTCAGTTACCTGGGTCTGCATAGCAAGAAATGGATTACCTGAGTGTTCAACATGGTGATGGGTTAGGGCTCAAATCTTCCCTCTTATGCAATCATCAATTTGGAGAATGATTTCATCAGGTGCTGCATCACTGGAAAGAAGTTTTTAGCTGTTTGATAAGCTTGGGAAGAATTCCTGATTTCACACACATACACACTAGTGGACATGCAGCATATTTGTGGTGCATTGGATAGACAATAGTTCTGCCAGATGGGTGTCACGGGATAAGAAATTTCTTTCCTTTCATATTGGGGATATTATCTTTACTTTTACTTTGATTGTTATTACTTTCAGAATTTAAATAGCTAATTCCACTACCTGTTTATGCACAGCCTTTATATGCAATACCTTTTCTTTTCATGAAAGAAGTGTTATATTTTCCTCTGGAAGGGATCCTCCTTATAATTAAAAGAGGCATAATATCAAATTATATGGAGCTAATCACAAAACATAATAGAGATACGGAATGTGTAAAGCGGTGCTGCCGCTCGCCCGACCCCCCTCGGGGGATGCCTCGTTCTGCCGGGCAGGCAGAGCAGCGCGTTCTTCCCGCCGCCGGTCCGGGCTCGGCTGGCTCAGTTCCAGAGCGGGAGAGCCCTCGGGATCGCACCNTGGATAAATAGTTTTACCAGTGGCATTCCAAAAACAGAGTGGAGCTCCTTTGGTTTACATAGCAAGAGCCTCACTCTTCACTGCAGGGAAGGAGTGGTGAAGGGTGGAGTTCTGAAATAGTCAGGGGAAGCTGAAAGTGCAGAGAGAGACCAGTTCTCGATCCTATACCCTGACTTAAGCATATAAAATAAATGTGGTCTAGTAAATCCAGATGATTCTTCTGTAGAGGTTGTCATTTGACAGTGTTATCTGAATGCAACGATCCTATGTTTTACTACTCTATCCGTGTTAATTGTTGACCCAAAATCCCAGTGTTGGCTGACCCACCATGTTCCCCCCACCCAGCCTGGGGCCGCCTGCTCCACCTTCCCAGCCTTCTGCTTGAAGGCAAAGAAGAGTTGAAGAAGCACCTGTCTTCCATACCCTAAAAATAATTTCTTGCAAAGATCGTCCAAGATTTCTTTCCCTAGTTAGAATGCAATGAAGTATATCTGTATTCTTTACAGAAGTCTCAAGTGAGGAGATGGCTGACTTGATTCCATTACTGCTGTGATAACCCATGAAACTAAAACAATGCATGTGGGGGAACAATGGCTCCTTTTTCTTTTTTCTGTTTTTAAAATCTCTTTTTGTATCATAACCATCAAGGCAATATGACAGCTTGTGACAAAATATTAAAAAATAAAGAGCACCTGGTAAGTAGAATGATTTTCACAGTGTCTACATTAACATTTTTCTTGCATTTACTCCAGAATGCTAGGTAAGAAAATCAGGTTAATTGTGCAAGAAAATTCTTACAATTTTAATCAGGGGTATCAAATGTCAAATGTTTTCCTTTGTAGTTTGATGATTTGGGTGATCTTACATCACTGTAATGAACAAAGTTTCTCTTTGATTAAAGGAAAAGCAATGTCAGTAAAGGAGAGACAGTTTCCATACATGCCTTTACTGAAGTTCACCCTCCCCTCCAGTGTAAGAAACATCTTGAACAGGAATGTAAGAGATCAAGAATTTTAAATTACATTGTATTTTGCTTAGGTGTACCAAATATAACATAAAAAAAGTTTGACTGTGCAGTTATGTTAACAGTAATGAAAATGAGGAATTCCATACTGTGTCAGAGCTAACATACAGAAAGCAGAATTATACTGAAGAATTGGAGTCTTTCTGGCCTTCTACTTGGTTTTGCCGTCTATAAAAGTGAGACAATTCCTATTGGAAGGGACCTGAGGAGATCCAGTCCAACTTCATTCTCAGAGAAGAATCAGATATAAGGTTAGATTATCCTTCTGTTGCATTTATCAATGTACTTGAAGAGTAAACCAACCAAAATTTAAAATGTTTTATTGTTTTGGACTTTCACCTATTTTTACTCCTTTTCCTCTAGTACTTCTACTCTCAAAATCTATACTCTGTTAAAATATTTACACCTAAACAATTACTTCAACTTTGAATCATCAAAATCCCTTAATATAGCTCAAATTAGTCTGCAGAGCAGCATGACAGAAGTTAACATGACTATTCTGACTTCTATTTGTAAGCACAGATAGCAACAACATTGTCAATTAAAATAGAACATATTCAAACTGGAATCACTTTATGGTTGATTAAGCTGCACGATATAGCAAGCCATGTGTTGTTATGGATATTACCCTTGAGCTTAAAGAGTTCTTCTGATTGTCCAAAGAGTGCCTGTGAGGGCAAGAACTCATGCTCTGGAAGTATCTTCTTTACCATTTCAAAGAAGAATGTCTCCAGGGAAACTGGTGGTAAAGAAAATATTTTCATAAGCTTTATCTGTTAAAAAAAAAAAAAAAAGGCATTGAAAAGCATTTTTCAAACAGTGGATTTGACTCATTCCTGTATGCACTGATGACATATCTGCGGCAGTGGGAGGGTGCAGCAACCTTCGTGATGACTTTCCTACAGGTTACAGTAGGGGATTTTACCCCATGGATCTAAACAAGGCTTCCTATTGTGCTTCCCCAAGGCCCTGGCCACAAATCTTGCCTGCCTAAATTCCCTTCTGCAAAGGAATTAGTAGATCTGGTGGTTTGTGCTGCTGTAACTCATCCAGTTTTACTTTCTGTCAGTATGGACATGAAAGCTGACTTCTACTGCTGGCATAGGAATAGAAATCTGATGCTACAAAGTAGAGATCTTCATTTGCATCTGCTTCAGCTGGCATAGGCAAAAATAAGGCCAGGCATGATTTCAAACAGATATCTTGGAAGTAGCCTTTTAAGTTAATTTTGCATGGAAAATATCAACACAACTTCAAAAGGGCTGAGAAACAATGAATCAGCTCTTTTGCTTCTCAACGTGCTGAATGAGCTCCACTTAAAAAATGAATAGCAATTTTCAGCTGGATTTTTTTTCATTCCAACTCCAAAATTTCACCATGATGTTGCTACAACTGTCCTTCTTTTGACAGGCTGCAAACAGTAAATGTGTCGTTTCCTCTGTCCATAAAATCATCAACAGGCAGGGGAAATTCTTGCCAGAGGGAAGAGCCTTGTTAAGCTTAATAAAAATTGTTGATGTTCCCTGCAGGTACAAGCATGTCGGAGCTAAAAATATGTATTTGAAGCAAAGGCCTTAAGCAACAAACTACCTATGTGAAAATGTTCCAAAAAAGATACTAAAAGGTACTAAAGGCACCCACATGGCTGCAATTGCTGGATGCTTACTCCATGACTGTAGCAATTAGACAGAAAGGCTTAGGGGGGTCTCACAAAGCAGTAATACTTTGCAGCTTCATTGACTGGGGCGCTTTAGAGTGACTGCCTCCAGCACTATCTCCATATAATATATGACTGTAATGACAAGGTACAGAGCAGCACGTTAGCACTATACATCAGCACAAGCAGTTTTCCTCCCTTCAACATTAGCAGCAGCTGACATTTTTACCAGCATAACCCAAGAAGAATTTCTAATCCAACCCAACTAACCCAAGCTTCAGAAGCCTCTTTACCCTCTGTAGAAGATGTGAAGAAGGAAGCTAAATTTTGGGGAGCAGATACTTCTTCCTTTCAAACCAGTAGGTCATTTTTTTTCAAAATAACAGCAACAATACAATGATATTTTTAGTCCCTGTGCAGCTCATGGACCTTTTCAGAGCCACAGAGATAATCATTCCACAATATGGAAGCTGAAGCAAAGGTCTCCATCAGGGCTGAGAGGCTCCAGGACACACGGCATAAGCACATCACAGTCTTTCTGTGCTTTCTTACAAGCACACAGACAGAGTATGAGAACTAATTTTAACTGCCTGGTGATATGTCAGATATGCCAGGCCCTGGATTTGCCAGGGCACTTGCATCCAGGATTCACCTTCTGGCCGTGGCTGGTTAACATTTGCAAGTTGGATGGAAAATTCTGGTCTTCAGGGAGACCCTCAATAACCTATCTCAACATATCTGGCACATTTGGCATGGAAATTAATTTACTTTGGTTTTGCCTAAAAAGCTGAATTTCAACTCCTACCTCCTAGCTCTGGGCTCACAAGGACAAACTCTGTAATTGTGACAGCATATTGTTTTGCCAAAAAGCTTTGTGAATACTGCCCATTTTTCATGTTTTGCACATCCTTTGTCTCTATTCTGGGTTTAAAACTAATTGTGAGGTGCAAGCCCAAAACAGACCACTAAAACAAAATAAACTGAAAATCAAAGAAATAATTTTTATTGTTTAATTTGTACATTTTTAGACATATTCATCACCTAATTTAATTACCCTCTGTCTCACTTCTTTCATTAAGGTATTCACATTTGAAAGTGGTTTGTGATGAGAACATGTCCGGATGAACGACTTTTAGCTAACGGACAAATAAAAATTCATTGTCACTCATATTTAAATGGGTAAAGAAATTATTTCAAATCATAATTTTCCCAGGTGAAACAGATTTGCACAGGTGACAAGTAGATATGGAAAGCATTCAGTCCAGGTTAATCTCTACATCCAGGACAAAGTTTCAAAGGATGGAAAAACAATTGTGCTGTCAGTTACTTTCCAGTAGGTTGTGAATAACAATACCCAGAATATGCCCTCCCATCCCAGCATATGTGGATGGAAAGAAATGGATTAACATTTGCATTAACTGGAGGCATTCGTGCCTCGAAATGGGTGAATAAAATAGATGTTATCTATATCTAGCTGTGGTTGAAGCTATAACAATTTGCACAAGCCGATGGTAGTTTCATGAGTCTCCGAATCTTTCTGAAAGGCTTCTCACATGCAAGAAATGCTTGGAAAAAAATTAAGGGTGCTCATCTTGGTATTTCCAATATGTGAGCTCCCACAGGAGAAACTCCAATAATGTCTTGCTCTGGTTGTCAGAAAAAGGAAAGATGCTGAGTGCCAGATCTGTGTCTTGAGTTTTCATACGTACAGGAACACTGGGAAGGATCAGACTAAGAATATAACTTTGCTATTATCCGAAGAACAGTTCAAACTATGGAGGCAGAACAGATTTTAGATGCCTGAAGACCATGAGAGTTATGGGCTCCTGGGAGGATGTACGTGGCCATAGTAGCTGGAACAGTTGGCTGGCTTGGCTGAGCAGAGGTTGACTTGAACAACCTAAATATTATTAGGAACTGACTTTTCCCTTTGAGAACTGGGGTGCATGCACACACACACACACACTCACATAAGAGCAATCTGGTCTTCTGGTGGCACAGAGCAAACAGTTTTTGGTTAATCCAGTTCCTGAAATCTACCATAAACCAAAGGAGCTTTCTCATATGAACACAGTAAATATATATTAAAAAAAAAAAAAAAAAAAAGAAGAGGGGGGGGATTCACAGCTGAAACAGATAGGGAACAAAGAAAATTCAGGAAGTTCTGTTTAGTACCCAAATGCCTACATTCTTGCTGATAGTCCACCAACTCTAAATGACGTATTTCTATTCAAATGCATCACAAGGCAATTTCCTTGCATCAGGAAACAGAGACAGACACTTCTAGACCATTAGGGATGGATGTTCCTTCTGGCTTTCAGCTTTCAACTCCTTTGGGGGGTCAATGCTACGGCTTTGTTCTTGTGAATCCCTCAGTTTACAGTGGAAGGATGACACTATCATTCTGTTTAAAAGTTAAAATTTTGAGAGGTTTTGTACTGAACAGCTGTTCTGAAGAAACTATAGTTGAAAGATGACACTGTATTAAAGGGGAAAATAAACTGATGGCTTCATATATCCGTGCTTTTGTTCAATTTAAGAATTTTTGCTGGAAAACTGTAAGCATTTGACTTGAGAAACATTGTAGAAAAACATTATTAAAAAAATTATTAAAGAAACTGAAAACACTGACTCAAGCTGACCTTTCAGGATGATACATTCTTCTTTAGGAAATATTTTGATGACAATAGGGCTAAAACCACAAACACTGTGAACTACAGCCATGGTGTATTTGCTCAAATTGAAAAATCTGTCATAGTTCCTTTAGGTGTTTAAAAGCTCATTAGTTCTATTTCCTATTAAAGAAAGACAGCCTAAACCAAGCAGAACTGAAACCATTAAAAAATTATTAATTCTATTGGATCTAACAGGAACAAATAGTACCCACAGGCTCTTTTTTCCTCATAAACTCTATCAGTAAGTAGGTTTTTCTAGCTAATTAAACTCTCAAAATGGGTGTTAGGTAGTAGAACAGGAATCTGGAATAGAAATGGCTGAAACTTTCACAATTATTTCATTAACAACTGTGGAAATAAACCTGCAGTTACCATGGCTCTTTCAGCCATCTCTGACCTGAAGCTCTGCAGAATTATATGCAAGTTATAAAGAAGTCCAAATTCAGCTAAAACCCCTGGCTTTCCCAGTAGGCCTTGATATTCCCGTGGAAGATGGAGCTCCGTGACTCTTACACTTCCTCAAGATCGATCGATCTGATTTGAGCCTTCACTTGGTGTTAAGGCATGCCTAGCCTTTGGAGACTGATTGGTCCTGCACGTTATCAAAGGCTGTCAAAGAGGCGTTCTGAATTCCAGGAAGGAATGTGTTTGCACCAGTTATTTGGAGGTCAGTCAAGCACTACATCCATTCTGACATACAAACTTGTAGAATTACTGAAAGTAAAATAAAATAAAATCCTACCTGCTAAATACTGTGGCTAGGATGTAGCAAGAGATAGCTAATGCCTAATCCCAAAGAGCAGGATTTCTACGTGTTTGAAGAATGTCACACTTCCCTACAAATGCCTTGCGGGTGGGACTCCACTGGCCAGTTCAGAGAATCACTTCAGATTTTTTCACAGGTTCTGATGCAGAAATGTATCAGGAACAGATGTTCCACCAAATCCCTGATTGCATCTATTGCTCCAGAAGTGATCTTCTGTGCCATAGTACTTCCAGAGGTAATAGCATAGGTAATGAATGACAGACCTGGCACTTGGCTTTTGATATGTCCCTACTGGCTATGCACTGCTTGGCTCCCTTCTGTCCTGAGGCTCCTGGGTATCTTACACAAACCATCCAACTGGTGTCATTTAGAGGGCAAAGAGATAAACCATATGTGAAAAAGAATAAAATAATATGCCTTTGTCCCTTTCAAACAAAGGAAGTCAATGTATAACAAACCAAAAATAACTGGTTGTATGATTGAGCAGCCTGATTCCTATTTACATTGCCTTACGCTTCCCCAAAAATAAATCTTGAAAGGGATACTAAAATATTTCTTTTTTTTAAGCATGATTTTGCTAAAATGCTTTCTTCCTAAATGCTTGTGAAGGGTCTTTAACCACTCAATTTAACACACATTAAGAATTTCTTTATTAATTAAAGAAAACAATTGTAAGGCAATTGCTAAATAATGCAGATAGTTTAAGTGAATTTTAAGTGAAACGAGAATAGTGTGAACTTACCAGTAAGTATCAGAACAGTTGAGATATAACCTGACCTGTAAATACACTTGTATTCTTGGAAGCCATATTTCACTCCTGGGATTGTAGCTGTACCACATTTTAAAGGTATTTAAAAAATCCCCCAAATGAGCCTAAAAGTAATTCTAGGTTATCTTGGATGAGAAATAAGAATCAGAGGATGAAAAGAGTGAAATTAATTCACTCCATTACCATAGTTTTTATCATCACCTGGTCTTGCGTTTCCAAAGCAGACTTTCACATCCATAGCTAGATTACATCATGGCATCCCATATTGATCTCACCCACTAAAGCTTTCAAGCAGCCTGGAATCTTGTCTAACCTTCTGCAAATATATGCAGTTAAAGGTCATGCACATGATGTGAGATTTGCTGGCCAAACGCATTCTGTGTTCTCACTCTGCAATGGAACATGACAGTTAACTTCAGCCTGCTTGGTGCTGGTTTGCACTGGGTAAAGCAACTCAGCCTCAACATTTTCTGTTAAACACAGAATTTTCCAAGCTGCTGTAATCCTGCAATCTCCAGCATTCCTCAGAAAACCACAATGATGTGGTGGGCCAGCTGAAGGAACATTAAAGAGCCAATATGTTTAGTAGGTTTAGTAGTTTGCTGCTGTTGTTTTAAAATTGGCTTCCAAAATAGCCTGCTGCTGGAAGCTATAAAAATGTTACTTTTTCATGTGTCTCCTGTATCTCTTAATATACTTAGGCCATCATATTTCCTACCATTTGGTGCTTTTACAGCGACCTAGTATACATGTTAGTCATGGAGGTGCATGGCTTTTATTTAGACATCCTTTGAAAAGCAGAAATCCAGCAAGATTAACTGCAAGAGACATTGAGGATACAACTACTTGCAAATTTGTGTCACGAACATGTGTAAACAACAAGAATAATGGCAGAAAAAAAATGAAATTAAACAGCCTCATGCAAAACACTGCCAACTGGACTCCTTATTCCTGGAGGCAGCAGGAAGACAAAAGCAGAGCTGCTCTACCTTGTGGCAGTGAGCAATTGATCCTTCTGTAGAAAAAATTCTGCCCTTAAAAAGTATTAGATAATTTTAAGCTGTTTTATCCCTTGATATTATATAAGAGCAATTTTAATTAATTCTCAACAGTTAAAAAAAAAAAAAAAGAAAGAAATGAAGATTTGTGTTTCTTAGGAATGCTAAGCTGTACAAAAGCTCTGGGCTTTGTTTTTGGGCTGTCATTCTAAAGGAGGTGAGGACGGATTATAATTGCACTGTGGGGCCTGAACAGAGGACCCCTGTAGGTAGAGCAGGCCTTTCAATCTTCTGATCAACGGAGCTGAAACAAAAATGCAGGAGGGCTGTGTTCCCACGTTCTTTGACAGTTTCCTGCTGCAGATAGCGTCCTTTTAAACCTCCCTTATGCTTTCATTATGCTGCTGAAATAATGAATAATTTGCCTCCTCCACTCTTTGATATGCATGGTCAGATATTATTGGGTAAGAAGCAAGAGGGACCTTCCTATAACCTTAATCCAGTTCACACTAATAAAATGATTTAGCTGAGCATTCTTGGGAAGCAATTATTTTTCTTGAAGACAATGACTATCAAAAAGTCCCTAATGGGCAGAGGCAGATCAGGTCACCTCAGCTTTCCATTTTCTTCAACATGGGCAATGTTTGGACCCTTAAAGTATGAGCTCCCTTCTGCAGTTTTGTCACAAATACTCAATCATTACTGTTGCTGAGTGTAGGGTTAAAAATGAATTAGGCTTAATTTTGATTTATTCAAGTGTGCAGTTATTGACTGTGAGAGGTTAACTGTACTCTGAGTTCTGTGAGAGAAAATCCTCAAAGGCAGAAGTATGCTGGAGAAATGTGAAAAGGTACTTCTGTTTCCTAATGGTAGCAATGAGCAACATATTTCAATTCTGATTCTCCTTTTTTGTCATCAAATTATGAAGCTGGCATTCTTGAATAAAAGAGCCTCAGGATTATTGTGTTCCTAAATTAATACAGTATTAATGAAAGACGGATTTATTAATTTAAAACACTACTCTTTTTGGGAAAAATTAATGATAGTTTAAGCAGATTAGTATTCTCTTTTATATCACAAAAATCATCAACAATTACAAAATACATTGGCTGTCGAAAAATAATGCTTCTATTATATTATCTGGACTGATCCAAGAGTCTTTGCAACAATCATTTGAATTGACCTCACATTCCTCTTGACACAAAGATCATGTGTATCCCTTTATTACTTGCGACTTGTTATGATTGCTGTTATCATTGCTACTTAAAATAATTGCTAATATTCTTAACAAAAACTATCTGGCTGATTACGTCTTTTAAAGACAGGTAGATATGTGCTGAGATTTCTAAAGACATGAAAAGGCCTTTTGTTCACACCTTCTATTACTGAAATGATATAATTAAAATGAGTAGAAGATACGGGTCACAGATTCATTTGCATATCTAAAGTGTAGCCCAATCCTGAAAAAAGCAAACACTCGCATCTTAGGTGTAATGCAAATTTATAGTTTTTGATGAGAAAACAGAACTTCTAAATAAACATTTTCAGTGAAGTCCATAATACTGTGCCAGACCGGTATGGCCTTGTAGTGTTGGTCACATGCACAAAGTTTGGTATTAAACAGAAGCATTGTGATAAAATTAAGACAACTTCTCAAGACTATTTAACCATAGCTCATACTGAAAGCCTTGCCAATGAAGTTTCCCTATGGTTATCCTTGGCAATGATTTTAATGACCTCACTGAATATTTTTAATAACAAATTCGGCACAAAAGGCAGGAGTTGTGCTGGTTCAAATTGTTGAGTCAAAAATGGGCGAACTGTGAATTCAGATTCAGTTTGTTGAATTTCAGACATTCAGATGTCAGAGGTTCAGAGATAAGGGATAATCATACAGCTTTCATCTGAATTAGTCCCACTGCTGTTAATATAAGGATAATACTATGACTCTGCTCCTAATTCACATCTGCAAATGTAATTTTGGCTGTGCTCAATCTGACTTTACAGAATGATAAGGATTGCATTGTGAGTTAAAAACAAGTGATAGTTATGATAGTCCCATCCTAGTAGAGGGACTTTTTTCAGTACAGAATTGGAATTATGTCATTTTAAAAAGTCATAGTAATATATCACCTGGAATATTCCATGTAGCTCTGGCTATCCGAAGTAAAAAAAGACAGAATAAGTGCAAAGAATGTCTATTTTCTTTCTGAGTGAAGATGAAAGACAAAAGCCAAGGTAATTTCAATTATTCTGTGACTACAGTAGGGAGAAGAAAAATTAAGTGCGGTCTGACGAGAACCAAACCCTGCAACTTGGCTAAAACTTAATTATTGCTAACCATGGATAGTATAGGGATAACATTAACTTCCTTCTCTTTAAAGTGTTCTCCACCTCTAATTAAGTATACGCCATGAAAATGTGAAAAATAAGTTCTTGAAGTTTGGAGCCAGTAAGTCCATTCAGTGCAGTGCTTTGAGAGAATTTATCAGCATCTCCTAGATGTGATGTGACATCCTACTTAAAAAGCTTCATGGGATGTGTTGCCCATGTGGATATCTTTGTATCATGCTCTCCTACACTTTGGTAACCAAGATTAACTTGGATGCTACTGTCTCATATCCCTGCCTGAGGCTCCCTGTTTCTCAGTCCTTCACCCTGTCTCCCTCCTCTCCTGGATCTCCTCCTATCATGAACTGTTACTAAACTGAAGTATGAAGATGCCAATTAATAGACTTTGGGACAATGACATGCATTATAAAATACATAGTTTGGGTATCTCTTTACAGACAGCTACAGTTGCCCAGAATAGTGAATAAACATCACAGGTGGAAAAGGTACCCCTGAGAGAGGAAAGATGCATAGAGACAATTGATTACAGCTGATCAGGCTCCACCAGTGCAGCAGGAATTGAGAAACACCAACCAGTTGCAGGCTTGGACTCTTTCCCTACTGTGGTTACTCAAATTAGCAACATTGAAAATTGAATGGTTAAATTAATGTGACTTCTGGTTAAAGAAATGTTTAACATGGCAAAGTTAAGTACACCATGATATTTAAATGAACAAGTATAAATACTCATAATTTACCAAGTTTCCAGCTATGGATTTCTATGGCAAATATTGACAATTAGCTATTTCAGAATTGGAAAAAAATATTAATTGGTTGGTGACGATGGTACAAGAATAGAAAATTCCCATATCAGAAAATTATATGGATATTTTACCTGGCTTTGAGTAGACTATTTGCAGACATCAGCAGCAGCACAGACCACATAAATTCAGGAATTCACAAAACCCTGTCATCAACTTTGGAGAAGTGACCTGGAGAGCAGTACATGCTTAGTATTGAGCATCTTCTCATTAACCAGCATTTTCATGCTTGTTCAAGGTTAGAAAGTGATTCCCATTTGCTTTCTTCCCAGCAATGAACTGTGGAGTCACAGGCAAGGGAACTCTCTGGTCTGTAGTGATTACTTAAATTAGCAACTGCCAGGAGCCTAATGGTGCATTAGTATGACTTCAAGACAATGAAAAATTCAAAACCTCAAAATCAAGATAATTCATCTCTCGAAAAAAATAAACATAAATCTCAGACAGTCACTTGGACACATGAAATCTATAAGCCAGGAAATGGTCACTTCTCATCTTTTACTTTAATGTGAACTGAGAAACCATTTAACTACTTTTTTTTCATGAAAAATATAATTCTTAAGGATCACTAAGGGAGATGATGAACATAAGAATACTTCATCTCTTTATATTTGCATTGAAAGAGGTATTGTTTTTTGGCTTATCTTTTTTTCTGAAGGATTTTAAGAAAAGAAGTTTCCTTGAAAAAATGTGTGAGATCTGATCTTGCTTTAATATTAGAAAGATTTTTTTTTTTTTTTAATATCAGATCATAAAGCTCCTCCTACAATGTTATATCTCTGGACAGACTTTCAAAAATCTGAAAAAATTCCTTATATTGTCTGATCTCACTCCCACCAATGCATATCAGCTTCAGTAGTACACTATTTTCAATATCCATACACTCACTTTGTTTTGGTCAGAATCAGGCTAAGGGGTTTTTTCCAAAAGTTAAGGAAAAGCAGCATTCAGTATAAAAGAAAAAATATAATAAATATTCTGATTCATGTAGGTCTTCTGTCAGCTGCTACTGAAATGTTCAATACTAGAAATAAAGAGAGTTGAATAAAACTCATATTTTCTCCAATTTTTTTCTATCTATCCATCCAAATTCTTGGTCATGAGCTTATATTTCCCTCTCTCCAAGAGTTACAATCCTTCTTGGCCTTTTCCCATATGAGAAGCTTCTTCCTAAAATTCTTTCTACTACTGAGGACCGAAAACATGTATTACCAGAACAAGAATAGATTTCTTCCCAGCAGACAGGCAACCTCCATCATCAGATATTAGATAATTTTTTCCTTTCCTATTAGGAGCAGCTAAGGACTTTGGGGTTGTCTATTTTGGAGAAAAGGAGGCTGACAGCTTCCTGAGAAGGGAACATGGAGAGAGAGGTGCTGAGCTCTGCTCTCTGATATCCAGTGATAGAGGCATGAGGATGGTTCAAAGCTGCTGCAGGGAAGGTGTAGACTGGACATTAGGAAACATTTCTCTGCCGAGAGGATGGGCAAAACCTGGAACAGGCTTCCTTGAGAGATGGTTGGTGCCCTAAGCCTCTCAATGTTTAAAAGGCATTTGGACAATGCCCTTAACTCCATGCTTTAACTCCTCTCCTCTCCTCTCCTCTCCTCTCCTCTCCTCTCCT
>VZTG01009497.1:397644-462762 GCA_013397845.1 Melanocharis versteri
TATTTTTCTCCTCTCCTCACCACTCCTCTCCTCTCCTCCTCATTTTTCTATTCTAGAAGTTCTCTGTGCAGGTAGGATATTGAAACTGTTCTTTTTGACAAGGGAATCAAAAATGACTTCCGAGGGAGCACTGACAAGGTAGGAGTTATGATCCTTCACTGCATACCTCTAGCACCAGGAGCCTGATATGTATCTGTGCCCTTGAGCTGCAAAGGAATGACTCTGTGGGACTTTGCTTTGGGAATGTCCACATATAGAGAGAAGGGTGTTGGGGCTTAGACCCCCTCCAGCATTTCCTCCTGTGCTTCATGAGGAAATCAGTTACACTAGAACTTTATTTTCTTCCTGTGCTTACAAACCAAAGCATTTTTTAAACTATGGGTGAAAGAGTTTAGGTGGTTAAATCGCCAGAATGACCACTCGGAGTGAGATACAGACATCTTTTATAAGCAGAATGCTGCAAGCAGTACTATTCCAACTGCTCTTATGCTATTTATCATCCAACTGAATAATTTTAACATTCTTTCACTGCTCAAACATATCTAAAAACAGCTCTAGACACAGTGCAAACTAATTTATGTCTGAAACATTTTTTCCGAAATATTTTATAGATGAGTGGAATATTTGAGGGAGGACTAGAAAAGTTTAATTCATGGAGAGATGTGCAACTGCAAATGTCTGTATAACATGAACATAGTCTATTTTTTGGCTTACAGTAAAACTCAACTAAGAAAAGATTGTTATTATTTAGGAACAGTGACTCCAGAAAAGATTTCTTAAAAGAATTCTGTGATGTTAGGAAACAGAGATCCTTGGTCCATAGCAGATGAGTTGCTATATGTAATTGCACCAGAAAAATAGTAAATAAATATGGCCTAGTTCTCTTTCATACAGTGATGCAAAATCTTGACAAGTAGTCAATTCAGTCCAAACCACATTAGGAAAAAGGGGTCCATGATAAAGAAAAAAAAAAAACACAAAAGAATGAGATGATTTAGACAGAACTGGGTACCTTGGATATAACAAGGTTTATATCTAACCTCACTGAATATTTATCATGTCACTATTCCCTTGACATTGATTAAAAAAGAAAAGGTGAAGAACAGCACAAAACATTTGAAAGGAAAATATGGTATATGCAGACTGCACAGTAGATAATGTTATAAATATTAAGTAATCCCCTTTGTCTTACACTTGTGAGTAAGGTTATATCATTTAGCAATGTAAAGAAAGAATGTTTTTGTGTTAGACACTGGTGATATATGAGTACTAAGGATGAAATTCCTCTTAGGTGACCCAAAGATGCCACAGAACAACTGTGTCTATAAAATCATTCTATGCTCTGCATGAGATGATTTAGACAGAACTGGGTACCTTGGATATAACAAGGTTTATATCTAACCTCACTGAATATTTATCATGTCACTATTCCCTTGACATTGATTAAAAAAGAAAAGGTGAAGAACAGCACAAAACATTTGAAAGGAAAATATGGTATATGCAGACTGCACAGTAGATAATGTTATAAATATTAAGTAATCCCCTTTGTCTTACACTTGTGAGTAAGGTTATATCATTTAGCAATGTAAAGAAAGAATGTTTTTGTGTTAGACACTGGTGATATATGAGTACTAAGGATGAAATTCCTCTTAGGTGACCCAAAGATGCCACAGAACAACTGTGTCTATAAAATCATTCTATGCTCTGCATTCGTCTCTTAGGAGAACTCCTGTGTTTCCTTTGTGTTGCTGGTAGGCTGAATGCATCATGCCAGTGGACATATGAGACCACCCACCCACTGGCCCCTGCTATCTCTGTGAATAACCTCATCTTCAGAGAATTCCACCTGTAAAACTCATGGTCTGGGTCAGGGACTTCAACTTTCTGCCAAACAATTAGTATTGCACAAGCTTTACAGAAACACAATATCTTAAGACAGCTGCCTCCAGAGGCCAGACCTTACCTGATGGTAATTAATGCAAATATCTCATAGCACTTGTTGCCACTTCTTGGGGCGACAAACCCTATGAACCTTATTTAAATACACAGGTTACTCGAAAATAGATCTAAGTCCTCATCATCAATGTCTGCTCCAGACAGAGGCTGGCTGGCAGGACAGGAAAATTGGTGACCCTTCAGCCAAAGAGAAAAAGACCAAAGGGCCAAATTCCATTTAAAAGAAATGACTGGGAAAATTTATGGGAGGAGGACACAGGTGGTTCATAGCACTGCCTTTGGAGTATGGAAAAGATACATGTGAAATATAAAACTTTATTGTTTATACATCTTTTCTGAACTCACTTGCATATAACCGCGTACACAAACATACAGGACCTTAGAAGAAATATTTTGGGCCCTGAAGTGAACTGAATATTCCCCCCTCCAACTGCTGTCTCTCCTCAACACTCCTCCCTGCGCACACCTTCTCCATCTTCTCTGTGCTCAGTGTCCCTTCTCCATGTTCTTTCAATAGTCCAGAAAACATAACTTGTTTATACATTTCTATGTATATCTACCTAACCTTTTTCCATATTTACATGCCTCAACTTCCTTCACAGCCACATGTCACTGTGTCTATTTCCTAAAGCTTCTTGGACTTACCCATTCACCTGCTCTTGCCCATATATTTTCCAGAGCTGACAGCAGAGTGCAACCAAGAGTTTCCCACTTACCCACCGTGTTGCCAACTGAGAAAGAGCAAGCAGATCTAGGCAGTTGCTTAGGTGACAGCATCTTCTGCAGATGGTCATCACCTTCTGGTCATCACAATTTTGCAGGGGGCTGCAAGTCACCCTCAAACCAGGACTGCAGCACTTTATCTTGTTCAGACAGACTGCCCAAGCTGAATTGCTGTAGAGAACTGTGTTTTCAGCCTCCTGCTTGTATTACTCTTATATGATAGATAGTAGGGGACTATTTAAGAGAGGCAAAATCCAGATTTTAAGTTCTCATTTTGCTCAAGTCAGCAGCAAAGTTCATTTGAGTTCAGGTAATCCAGATATGCAGCTGGACTGAAGGAGAGGATTACTGCTAATGACAAGAATGTTATTTTAATTTAGAGAAGAGACAATCTAGGCACGAGGTGGTTTATTAATTGCATGTAGAAGACACTGGAATAGTTTGAAGGCTCTAATGACAATATGATTATCTGCAGGAGAAACATTTGTCAGTGTTTTCTTCTTCACCCTGTTTCAAGCGTGTGTGGGGGAGTGAATATGTTGCATTGGAAAGTATTTCCAACGACAGGCACAGAGGAGCAAGGAGATGAAGCAATTACGGGGGATGGGAGCCTGACGGGTAGGAATGGGGGAGGGGACATTCACTCTGGGACTACAGTTACTGTAAGAGTTTAGGACAGTTTTCACATATTTATCCAAGATGGCCTTTGAAGTGTCTTGTGGGTAACAGTTGGAGGTCTGCTGTCACTGAGAGTGTCAGGGGACCCTGAAGATTTACAGCACAGCTTTTTCAGCAGAGGGTAATTGCTGCTACAGGAGAGTCTGAAACAGCTCTTTAATTTTTTAAGCTGTTGCACTATTACTCCAAGACCTGAAAGCAGCAGTACTTACACACTCCTTGCACTGGCTGGATGGGGTTTGTAAGCTACTGTCCATCTTTTCTACCTGTGTCTCTGGGAGACAAAATACTCTATCAGTGCTGAAGAACCAGTTTTGGTACACGCCTTCCTGGCTCTGCAGCCTGAGACATCTCAGAGAAAACGTTGAAGAGCTCTAAAAATCTTATTCACTTCAGATACCTAGCCTAGATGTAGCTTTTTAACCTTGTTGTGGACATAAGTCCCAAGACATTAGCCCCAATTAGCCCAAGGATGGCCAAAACTGTCCATGTGTTAACTGCCTACAGGAGCACCCTCTGGTCCAGTTTAGAGGTGACTTGGATACTGGGGTTAATGGTTCAATGCCTCATTTTCCCATCACCTTTATGAGTGTTTTGTGTACCAGGCAGCTCGAAGGTTCATTTCCCAAGCTTGCAGCTGCCAGCCCAGAAGGACCACGATGGTGATTTGTGAGCACCTGCACTGAGGTCCCTTCACAGGTCCCCTCATTAGCCCTGACTATGCCCAGTTGTTCCCCAACCTTGCTCCCAGCAGGTGCAGAGTTGACATGCAGCTTCCCATTAAAAACCGTGTGGGATCAGGGCTGTGAGTAAAGCCCAGCAGCCCTGACACTTCTGAGCTCATTCATGTTTGTCACTGTGTATGGTAAAACTTCACTAGGTTTTTCTTACCGAGTGATCCTCTCAAGCGAAATCAAGAAATCTTCTTCCACGGAGCAAGAGAGGGTCAAGCAGACCCCAAATATCAGAGTGAAGGATGGATTCTTTGGTTTGGTATGAGACCAGACAGTGCATGAAAAAAGGTGACAAGGGGTCAGTAGGGGAACACACAGGATAAAATACTTTCATCTATTGTGCTGGGGTCAATAGGCTCCCATCAGGAAATCTTGAGCCCAAGATTAATTACTTGTTGCAGTAGGTATACCATTGTGCTCTGGAAGACACTGTGGTGACTTTAGGCATCTTGCAGATTTCTGGTTCACACGATGCAATCCCATATAAAAAACAATAGTAGCTAAGAAAGTAGTGGTGGGTGGTGGTTAGATGCCTTTTGGCTCATTCTGATCAAACCTTTTTCAAACATAGCTCCAGCTTGGCTGGAAATTATGAGAAATTATTTGTTAAATATTAAGAAAGAATTTCATAGTAATTCAGAATTAAATGTCATGGCTATTAGGTTCTTGCACTTTGCAATTTATATGACAGAAAATATTATTTAAAAAAAAAGTTCCAAATCTGTCTGTGTACATTCCATGGAAATTTACTTGAATTCCTTGATTTACCTGTCAAAAATCTGGGAGACTCATAATTTGAAAATAAGCTTCAATCCTACTTTTGTCAGCATCCAAATATATGGTTCTCTTTAGAGCAAATAGACATAGATTTTGTTTTAAATTAACCTTTCTTAAAAAATAAAAAAGAAAAATAACCTGGAACCAAATCCCATTATCCTTGTTTTGGGTGAAATTTCCTGTGAAATTTAAGATTATCAATACTTAATTCCTAAATTATTAAACAAAAGTTTAATTCTGATTATTATAGAAACACAATATTGGGTTTGTATGGTATATGTATATTTTTATAAGCACTTTATCAGCATTTTAGGTGAAGACCCTTTGCATCAACTGATTCTGCCTTCTTGTCCTGAGCTGCAGAGCTGCATTTTGCTGTGCTAGATCCTGCACCAGAGCTGATGAAATACCTATGATATGCTTACTCCTGTCTTTCTGACTGTGATTTGCTCTATTTGTAAAGAATTTGTAAATAGGAGCTAAGCATTTATTTTATTATTGTCTTCCATGGGCATATTTAAATCTTTACATATAATTTCCAGTAAGCATATTGTCTAGGGGTTAGTCTACTTAGACTGTAATATGAATTAAGTACACTACAAAAATTTCAGTGAATCTCTCATGAAATATCAGTAATTTACTAAAAATACACTTTAGGAATCAACAAGAAAGAGACCACAAAGTAGCAAAGAAAAAGAGAAAGGATTAAAATTCCAGATACTGTACTGATTATAGCTCATAATTTGCAATCTAAAAACTAAGGATGTCTTAAACACAAATAAAATAATCTATTCTGCATGTGATTTGGAACATATTTTCATTTATATTAAGAACTCCGACAAACAATGAAACACAGATAGCTCCATAAACTACTTATTCCTCTTGGTTGAATGAAGCATGGTCTCTTATGGGGTTTGTGTCTTACTGTTCATTGCAAGCTCTGACTGGAATTTCCCAGTGGCTGGACACTTGCAGTTGGGTACCTGCTGTCTGCTGAATTATGAGGTTCTGCTGCTGTTTCTTTTGCCATCATAGCACTGAAAGAGACTTTTGGTCTCTTTTTGACTCTGTTTTCCAGATGTTTCAAGAGCTTTGTAAAACTTTTATTTCTCTATCAGATTGATTCACTCTGTCCAGAACTCTCAAAAGTTATGGGAAAGATAAGCAGAAGCAAAAATAGATAATTTGCTTTTATTCACCTATTTTTGAGAAAACTTGCTTAAAAATGTATCCATAAGACAGAATATCTTTCTTGGTTTCACAATAAATTTTACACTTCCTTTCTGTTTAGGATGTGTTTTTTCCTGTGGGAAACGTAACTTTTGCTATTGTGCTCAGTCTAGTGCAGGGACCAATGAGGACCTATTGAAGGACAGATGCTGGTTTGCTGGACTCTCAACCAGATGACTGAATCTGAGACCCATCCTGACCTCAGTTTGCATCCAATGGCCCCACCAGACAATCTAAAGTAACAGAGAGGCAGAGTTGTATTGCTGGAATTGTGAGGAGCAATCATGGGAAACAATCAGTGAGGACTTCACAGAGGTCTTAGTGATTCTGGGCATTCACACAGCCAGCTAGTAAAATCTACCTGATTATTTCCTATGGCACAAATGTACCATATGTGGGTGCTGAACATAGAATACAAGCATTTCAACATGTGTAAACAATTATTTCTTTCCTATTACTGTGTTTGCTTATCTCATTAACATTAGCCATGCACCTCTCCTTCAGCTGTATTCCAGCTGTGTGTGGCTATGGATCTACTGGGCAGCCCACTGGTTGACTTGCAGCCAAGCTGACTTGTCCTACTTTACTGTACCACTGCTGGTGACTGAGGAGCTGCTCTGGGCTATCTGAGTTTAGTGGAAGGAATTCTCTGCCCTTTGATAGTCTTTAAATCATATTTTATGAAGTTGTGGAGGCAAAGAAATATTATTAGATCAAAATGTTTTGTATCAAGTCAACATTTCCTAGCTTTTGTTTGCTGCATAATCAAAGTTGTGATTGATATATAGCTTAACCCTCCTTTATAATTTTTAATCTTCTGTTGTATATTAAATGTGTTCAAAGGAAAAAATCACATGCATTTTTTGAACCACTGACTTTGATAACATTTTTTTTACTTACAAGCTGTTATTTAGCATCTGTTGTGGGAAAGAACACACACATTCCTAGATATTTTTCATGGTCTAAAGACTTTAAGATACAAGAAAGAGTGACTGTACTCATATTAATTTTTCTCTCGTAACGCAAATCAGGAATGATGTTTGCTGGCTGGAGCTGAACAAATAATCAGTAGAAAATAATGTATTCAGTGAATTCTGTCTCTCTCTATTTCATATTGTTCATGGCAATATCATGGCTCTTTTCTGAAATAAATTAGTCATTCTGAATTATTTACTACAGCCTACATTAGGTAGATTTTTGGCTGCATGCCTCAAGACGCATGTTTGTGTATGTGACTGCAGAAGCTGTAAACTGTACAGGAGGGCCTGTAGAACTGTGCCTTAGAACAACTCTGTTGTTAAAGCTTATTTTATAACAGCTCTGCCCAGGTTTAGACACTGTCACACAAGGCATCCCAGGACCTAAACATTAGATAACCCAAATGGGAGTAGAAACCACAGGTCGAAATAAAGTTCTTAAAAATCCTGGACAGAGTTAGGTGAACAAGGGCACTGATGACAGGAGGACACAAACAGAGTGATGTCTAAGCCAGATGGCAAAAGGTGCTGAAGAAAATAAAAAATTTAAATGCCCTGTTCCGTGACAAATTCCTGCAGCAAATGCCCTGATGAGCTTTAAGACCCTTTGTTGGAAGTTTGGTTTATTATTCTCTGTTAAAATAGACAGGGAGAAGAAAAGAGTAGTAGCACATGTCTGCTATAAATTAAAATACTCATAAAAAAGGAAGGGCCTCCTTCAGCATTAAGATTTCAAACATATCTTTCCCTCTCATATGCATCCATAAGAAAAAAAAAAGTTATTTGCAGAAAGTGTCAGCTCCTTTGTCCTTACCGTGAATGTAAAAATCAACTCCTTAAATGTAGTGTAAAGTGATCTATTTAAATGGAAAACATAATATCAGAAATACATTGAAACACTGACAAAAGAATAAGTTAATAGTTGCAATTATTTCTATGTTTACAGCCCTATTAAAACAAACAAAAACAAAACGAAAAAACCCAACAAAACAACAAACAAAACCAAAGCACCAAATACCAACCAAATACAAACCCACTCCAATACAAGTCACATTTACATAGAAATCACTAGCAGGTATCAGTGACACAGAAACTGCCTTGTGAACTTACACTAACCAAGTGAGCTGAGCTGACTTGGCAGGTAAGGGAAGGTGTAACACTGTAAGAGTGTGTGGCAGAACCCAGTGAAGAGAAAGAGAGTAAGCATAGGAGAAGGTGAATCTGCCACATTGCATGGGTATGAAAAGGTTTTCTATTCTGTAGCTGCCTGTTTAGTACAGTAGTAAGTGTGGGGCAGGAGTTATTTCTCTCTGACCATAGTCTGTTCTGAACAACAACTAATCCTGTGTCACGTAGATGCTGATTTCCCTTCCCAATGAGAACCTGTGAACCGAAGTCATCTGTGACAAAATGAAAACCTGTTTCCTCAGACTGACACTAGACCCTTTATATTTATTCAGCTGTCAGAATTTATTCTCATTCTTCAAAGAGGAGAAGGACCCTGGGAGCTTCTGAATTGTTAAAGCTGAAGGTCATGATCTATAGTCTTATGACTTTTATTATAAAGGGCATTTTGTATGTTTTAAAGGGATTGACCGAAATCTTGCTGGGTTACGACACAGCTTGCGTAAAGACTGTGAGGTCAACTTCTGCTCTGAGTTATGCCAGTGTAAATCTGAGATAATTTCATTACAGTAAGCGGAGTCAATCCAGGGACGTAATTATCCTGTTGTTTTGGGTTATGCGATGCCTATGGGAAACAATGAGAATTACATTCATAAACAACATGATAACTGTTCTCAATAGGTAGCTCTTAACAGGACTGATACTTCACCTGGTATAGATATTATCAATAGATATAAAAACATAAATATAATGCTAAATAAAAATATTATTCTATGTATATGTATATAGCATATGTCAGAAAAACAGAGCTGTGGAGTAACATTTCCAGTTTGTTTGTTTTTTATGTTATTTCCCACCAAAATCCTCAATTCAGAGAACAGCTGGAGCTACTGAAGGCATATTTAATATCAGGTGGATGCCAGATCCAAACTGAGAAAGCCTTTATTTTATTGTTTGTGGAAAAATTTATGATAATGGCCACTGGGGTTATATTTTCAAAATTATGGAAAGCCAGAGTGAGGAATCTTACCAAAACTTGAGATTTGGTTGCCAGAGGTTACCAGAAGCTTACCTGAAGTTTACCAGGAGAGAGACACTGCCTACCTCTCTGTTAACAAAAAGCAATGAACAATGAAATAAACAACAGGGTGTCCAGAAGCCAACTGAAATGATTTTTGCCATGTCTGCAGTACTAAGCAATTTTTACCACTGTAAGTCCAAACTGTTTTTTGGGAATGGTCCTTGGGCCATGATGGTTCATGAGCTGTGCACTCAGAGTGTGTGTTCATAAAGGCCAAAACCTTGCTCAGGACCATTCCTCTATTTCAATCATTTAAACTAGAAGGGTCTAAAGCCTCAGCCTCTTGCACCAGGCAAATACCCCCAACAAATGAAAACTTTCAATTCCAATTCTCCTTTCTTTCACCCAATATCTTTTTACCAAGGCCATTAATTATTATTTTGGATTTATGGTTTTGCAAACAATATTAAAATATAGCCCTTCTCTTCCAAAAAAAACATGTATGCAGTGTCTTAAACATACACGCACATATACTCCCATGGGGTGATAGATTTGCATAAAAATGCATGTAAATTATTAAGGAGAGCAACAGTTTTTGCCACCAAATTCATAAGACTCCATAAAGTATCGTAAATATAACCAGAATTCGAAAGTTTCTGTTCTGTGCCCAGGACATACACACCTAGCAGAGGAACAAGACCTATTCAGCACGTCCCAAGCACGAATAAGAGAGCAATTTAGGTCATAATCACATTTGTACTTGTGAAGTCCACTAATATTTTATAATATAAATACCAAAAGCCATAGTTTTCATGTGGCGCAACTTCTAGCAATCTTGCTGAGTCTCTATCACGTGAAGCAGATGTGGAAAAAAACTTACTGTCCAACTATTAAACCACAAAATAATAATTATTTGACAGAATTTTTCACACAGTGGTGGCCTGTGTTGGACTGGAACCGGTGAAACACCAGTGAAAATGATATTACTTATTTTTGTCTATATTCTTTCATAGTATTGGTGTTATAGTAAGTAAAGGATAATTTCAACTGGAAGTGACCTCTAGAAATCTTTTAGTCTGCAATGGCCAGATTTGAAGTCACATTAGGTTGCTTAAGGCCTTGACCTATAATTTCCTTCTTGTCAAGGAAATACCTAAGGGGTACAATACTTTGTTGGCCTTGCTATCCATTTCTCTGGTCTATACCTCATTAGTTTGTAAATGAGGACATGATGAGACAGTATACTGAAAGCCTTCCTGAAGTTCAGTTAAACACTCTCTGCTCTCCCCTCATCTCATCACAGACAGGTATCAGTTTGGTGAAGCAGGACTACCCCTTTTTAAATACGTGGTGACTACTTTCAGCCATATTCCAGCCCTTCATATGTTTAGAAATTATTTTCAGAATTATTTCTCTATCACGTCTCCATGGACTGAGGTAAAGTTGATCTGCTCTTGGTCCTAAAAATATTTTTTGGTCTTTCTACAAGATAAGAGGGACACTTGCTTTCTTTCAGCCATCAAGAACCTCTCCAAAACACCATGATCTTCCTTATTTCTCATGAAACTCTAGAATACAGCTGTAAAAAATGTTCATTAGTTGTTAGTCAAGTTCAACAGAAATGTGTTACTGTCTACTTAGAAGCATAAAAAGGCATTACAAAACTGCCAGCATGGTCTGTGATCTCAGCTTAGACAGAAGGTCATCAGTGACTTGGAACTATGTCTGGCCTCACCAGTTTAAGCAAAAATGTACCCAAATTGACACACTTGTTCCAGTCCTGAAACAGTTTCTTTAGACTGGACATAGTTAGGCTGAGTCTTTTGTTAAAGATGTAGGGCAAGATTGCACCATGAAGTGGTTTGAGACTTTTAATGAAAGGGAGTAAGAGGTAGAAATGTAAGATCTGAGCTAGGAGAGAGCCCAGGGCTATATTACTTTACTAAATAACAATATCAGTGCACAGCCTCATGTCTCGGACTCTTGGAAGTCAGCACTCCTTGGCTGGTAGCTTGCTCTGGTGTTGACTGATCCAAGTCTGCACAGGGTTTCACAAATATAAGGAAGATCTCAAGGTAATATGTATGAACCTGAACCTGCTCTTTCTTTATTGAAGAGCCATTTGGTATTTTCCCAGTAGGCTTTGCAATCTCAAAGCAATCTTAGTAATTTCCTATATGCCTTGTATGTCGCCCCAACCAGTACAACACATATCCTAAGTATCATGCCATGAAAATATAATTTTGGCAGCTGCTCCACACCTTCCCTATTAATTTGTACATTTTGACCTAGAAATCACTGAAAATTTATAGTTATATCTTAGTGTAAGAAAAATCACATAAATCACATGAGCCAGAGGAGATACTAAGAGAAGTGTAATGGATGTGAAAGAGCTGGCTCTAGTCGATATAGACACACAATGGGCACCACAGAGTCTTGGGATCAGGGATTGGTCTTGATCTCTCATTTACAGAGCTAGTCAGTGAGGCCATGCTGGGTACAGACTTTGTAGCAGGGCCTGTAGAAATAAAACAAGGGGTAATGATTTTAAGCTAATAGAGGGCTGGTTCACATTAGTTATAACAAAGAAATTTTCTACAATGAAGGTGGTGAAACACTGGTACAGGTTGCCCAGAGAGGTGGTGAATGCTTCATCCTAGGAAAAAGCCAAGGTCAGGCTGTTCAAGGCCCTGAGCAACCTGATCTAGTTGAAGATGTCCCTGCTCATTGTAGAGGGGAGTTGGATTGTATGGCCTTTAAATGCCCATTCCAACCCAAACCCTTCTATGATTCTATGCCTCTTATATCATCTCATACCAAGCCATGCCACAATGTCACAGCTTGTAGGCTTCTTTTTTTGGGAGGTCTAAAAATACTGATGGATTAACCTATTGCTTTACTCTAGTTCGTAAGTCCTGACTCTCTGTCCTTCATGCATGTTTGTACCTGTGGATATGTATACATACACTCCTGCTACTTTAGATCAAGTTACAAGTGTTGAACTGCTGACTATCACCAGTCCTATGTTGCAAAATTAACTTTTGTTATATTTTCTAGACTTTAATATGGTTTCCTTCTGTGGAGGTTTTCAAAATAGAAAATGGGCCTGCCATCGGCTTTTTATAGTTGGGCTCCGCATGGTTTCCCTCTTTATCAAACGCTTCAGGCAATTTAAAGGAACAAGCAAGGAAAAAGCAGAAAACACTGGAATTAGCATGAGACATTCTATAGAAGGAGGAGCAAGTCTTTGTTTCTCAGTTGCTTGGTTTCTCTGGTTTGTCTGGTTGTCGTTTGCAAGATCTGTGTTTGATTAAAGTTTATATCATCTATCTGGGAGATGTGTGTGGAACTGGTGAGAAAAATTCCTGATGAAACAAAGTTTTATAGAAGTATGCTTGTTCACTGTACCTTAAGTGTTTATGTCAAAATATCTCAGGTGTGACAGATTTTCCTTCGACTCAGGGAAGGGTTCTCATTACCATAGCTATGCTGCAGGCTCCCAAGGTGGGATTCCAAAAGGAACAGATTTGTTAATGTCAGGAAGATGAATATTGGGAAGAAGAAATAGAACTTATATAAAATTTACTACTAAATTTCATAGCACGTAACTGTAACATGAAAGTAACATTAAAGGGTCAGAAATTATGTTGCTGTTTTATACATACCAGTCAGTGGACAAATGGATAAATAGATAAACCACTTCTTCCAAAAAGAATATGAGGTTTAAGCAGAGGAACCATAAAGAATGAAGAAAGGAACAAATATACAAATGAAACTTATGACATAGAAATAAGTAAAAGCAAGCAATTTGACTTAAAAGACCAGTTAAACCTTGCAGCTATTGAAACAATTGTTGAGCTGTAAAACTATCTCGGGAAGAAGAAACAAAACTTCTGCTGGTCAGGATGAGAATGTGACTAAAGATAATAAAGCTTTGTTCGAAATAATATGATTTTTTTGCCACAGATTCAAAAATCATGAAGAAGTTGAACATGGAGCAAAGGCCCCCCCTCTAATGCAAGCAGGATGGAAGTGATCACACCTCAGATGTAAGAAAAAGTCAAAGATCTCATTATATTCAAACAAAGAAACAGAATATGTACCAGGATAACCTCCAGACTGAGCAAGATGTCTCTGTAGAAAAGACAAATGAGAACAGATGCATTTGATGGCTAATTTCCAGCTGAAATAAATAATAAGCTAAAATAATTTTGCAAGGAATTAGAGAAATTTTAACAGTGCATTTTTTTTTTTGAAAGCTGTGTTCAAAAAAGGTTAATTTAAACTGGAACAGACACAGAAGGTAGACTAGACACAGGTAGTAGACCCAAAGACCTTCACTGGTATCGCTCACTGAAAGACTGAGAGAAGATATGATTTCTCTCCACAAGGATGTCATGGATGTTAGCAGCAGGGAAGGTAAATTATTATTTCAGATAAATGGCAAACTTGGCACAAGAATAAGTACAGACAGAACAGTCAAGCGTAAATTTAAGTAGGAAACTGGAAGAAACTCTAAGAACCAGAGAAGGGAAGTTATTTGACTCAATCATTCAGTAAGAGCACAGGAACAAATATCTACTCATACAGAAAAATATTTAGAGAAGGATTTTGTAATGTCTGTGATTTGCCTCTACTGGGGGGGACTGATATTAGTATCATGAAAGTGCTCGTCTGATCTTATGTTCCTACTTTTCTTCTCAAACTCATCATCATACAAGTTCTTGCTGCCGTGTGTCTAATTATCTCATACCACGGTTGTAAAAACAACAGCTTCTTTCAGATTCCTGAAAAACCTGTACTGCACACGTAAATAAGCAAAAACTGATTTGCACAGAAGCCTTTTGATATCTGAAAAGTAGGAGTCAATCTGGATTTTGTGCCTGAAAGAAGTTGCTATCCAAGTTGGTAGCCTCACATGCTGGAAAAGTAAAGATGTTTGCTGGCTGTGCATCATCACTAAGTAGTTGCTCTAATCATATGAGGGAGATTCATTCCTTTAGATTTCTCTTCTATATCTTAGTAAGTCTCTCTAGGTTCACGTAACAGACCACGAAAATGAATAAACACCTTCAGGGCTTGATTCATTCAACTTGTTTTATACAACTATAGTTGAAAATATAGGATGAATTGCACCCAAAAAAGGTCCATTTCCTTTTCTTTACAAAGAAAACACAGAGGGTTGCATCCGTCCTCAGCTGCATCTATACTCATAAATTAAACACTGCCAAGGCATGTTCAGTGGTAACTGCTGCTCGGTTATCTAGACTAGGAAATTGTCAGAATGGTCCTGGTCCTGATTTTTTGTCTCAGTCAGCCAGCACTCTCCCCAAAAATTCCTGGGATTTAGTATGGGCAGAAACTGTTCCCAATGGGCAGTTTGGTCGCTAGTGGAATTTATTGCTATGTACACAGACTGCTCCATGCCAGTTGGCCTCCACAGCTGAGAACATCCCTGGGTACATTTTGTTTAGTAGGATGGTGCGGCTGTATTAGACAGACACCAATGTGTATTGTCTCCTCTTTTGGAAATGAGAGCAGTGTCAAGCAGCATAGTTTTGGGAATTATTTTAATTGCATTTATTTAAACTACTGATATTCCAGTGACTTCAAACAATCTCAATAAAGCCAACCAACATATGAAGACAAAGTAGGATCCGCTGCTCAAAGGTAAGAGAGTATTATAGTTCAGTGAAGTCTGGCTGTACTAAAGTTGACACTCTCCTAAAAATTCTGGGTTTAAAAAAAAGTACCTTTCACTTTAAAAATAGTTCATGCTGCTAATATAGATTTTCTTTAGCTATTTATTCTCTGGGTCATATACTCACAGCTACAAATTGTAATAGTTTTTTTCCTTACCTAGATTTGCCGAGTTGAACATTTGCAGCAGAAAGCTTTAATATCCTCCTAAAGGGAGAATGGATTTGATATTTGAGAACTACTGTCTTCATATGTCTTCAGAATCAAAAGCAGAGAAAAATTTTAGTGATGTCACAAGCTCAATTGTTCTATTTCAGACAAATGATGTCATTTTGTCTGGCCATCACCACTCAAAGAGGAAGAATGCAAAAAAAGTGTAGCATAATATTAATAATGAGAAAATTTTCCCCCCACTTTGAAGAAAACAGTTGTGATTCCTGATGCAAAAGTCATGACTAATGGCAGGCCTGAATGGAATTCATTTCTTTATGGTATTTTATGGGGTGTGTGTGTGTATGTGCACAGCAGGGAAACAATGTGTACAGTACTGGCCAGAAATAGGACTTAAACTGGAAAAGCTGATTTGAAGTCACAAAAATTAATACCAGTTTTAATAGGCATTGTGTTTGCACCATCCTTTCCTCTTCAAAGACAGTCAACAGAGAAGAGAAAAGGCAGAGGGAAATTGTATATTCAAGATCACAGATGAGTAAAAAACTGTGCAAATAAATCCCATCTCTCCTGACTCTCAGTCCAGTAGTGATTTTAGTTCTTAAGAAACCAAAGATACCAGCTGTCCACCAGCACAGTATTAGAATATAAAGATGTATATGGTATAGAATAATGCAGATCGTGTGTACATAATCATGCAGATTGTGTAGATATACCTAATTAAGTTTTAATGATTTACTTTTGGTACCAGTCTGTCTGTAATGACATAGAGCTTCATAAAGCTGCAATATTTACTTGAAAAATGGGGTGAAAAGTTAGGCACTTCATCTTTACTCAGTTTTGCATTACTGTTACTACTTTGTGGCAACACCTGAACTAGCTCAGCTACACGTGCAAAAGCTGTGATATCTGTACTACAGACAGACCTAGAGAAAGTGGACTATAGTTATAAGCTTATTTTATAAAAATTATATACATTTTTTCATAATTCCTCAGCATGTCAGTTTATTGATATACTTTTTAATTTTTTCCTTTCTATCCCAGTAACAGACTGGAGAATCACTGTTGATAATAACATCATGGATGGTGGAATAAGTCATGTGCTATGTCACCTTTGTTAGGCTTTCTGCAGACCTATTTATAGCGCATTTCCTTCTGCTGTTGTTCTTCTGTCTCTCAGAAAAGAAATTTACCAGCCCAATAAAGGGATAATTACTGGACCTAGGCCAGCTGTGGTTTCTCTTGAGAATTTTACAACAGCCAGGATGGAAGAGGGACTCTGTTAGATTCCCCCAGTCTTGCTGCAGTCAGGAAAGCCTAAGGACATATATCACCTCATGTGTGGCTTGTTCTGTTTGCTTTTACACTTGGCAGGGTCCTAAGACTCAGGAATGCACATCCTTGAATAAAAACTATCTATACAGTCTGAGCAATCGTTACATCTGATTAGGAAGCATAAAAAGAAACACACATGTGGTTGACTCTGTTCCTCTGATGTCTGTGGCTTTTTGCTGACAGGAAGGAAATCCTTTTTAAAACTTACTATTTTTTTTAGAGTTCAAATAGATTTAAACTATGTGAGCCAAACTTGCTATCATCTACATCCATGCACTCCTGTTGACTAGACAAGAAGAGTGAAGGCTTCTCTACAGACAGAACCATCTTTGCTTTGTTTCTCTGAAGTGTTTCTTAATCTACATCAAACTTAAAATAAAACATCCAAAACCGTTTACACAATAAACGTCCCTCCCTTCCCTCCTGCCCTAAGCCTTTGTTAAGTATGAGTCCCAGCTGGATGAGATGTCCAGGTGCCCAACAGGGATGTCCAGAGATAAAAGGTTCAGGAGACTATCGTGATCTTCTCTGTTGAATGGATTTGTCTTGACTGTGTTTTGAGCTAGCTCTCGAGCTGTTAAGTATGTCTCTATCATGTAGGAAAATACAATAAACACACCTGTGAAGCACCTCAGCATTATACATGGTTTGCAAGTGCAGAAAAGTGCCATCTATGCAACGAGTAAGGCCATGTGACCCCTGCATAACACCTCAGCAAGCACAGCACTGCAGCATTCAAATCAGAACGAGTCATTTAAGTGGAAAAGACCTCTAAGGTCATTGAGTCCAAGTGTTAACCTAGAACTGCCAAGACCACCACTAAACCAAGTCCCTAATGTATAATTGCAACCTTATAAATTTTAATTCATGAGTTGGTTTATCATCTTGCATCACTGAAACCTCTTTGCAGTCATAGACATGAGGTGAACACATCCAGTGTCTTGAAAGTGCCTGCTGTCTCCTCCATGGGACTTCAGGAGTTTAGATGGAATGCTTGCATGGGAGCTCAGAAGCACATTTCAAAAATCCACCTAAGTCGCTTAGGTAACTAACAAGATCATACGATTTCTAAAATTCAGTTTCCATAGGTACTTAGACCTGGACCTATTCCATGCAAATTTAAGCACTTTATTGAGACAGTTAGGAAAGATCTCCAGAGTCTTATCAAGATCTTTTCTATTCTGGAAGTGCCAATTTCTCTCCATTAACTACAGAGCAAGTGCATAGTGATTTCACTTCTGAGTCAGGTGTTTCAATGAAATACTTACATTTAGAGCTGAGGCCAAAGTTAGATCTCACCTCTTTCCCATTTAAATTGCCTCCATGATCCAGTTTTGGTGCTAAAAGGCTATTACAAAAAATATGGCTTAACAAGTGATAAATTGCATTCTTTCTGCAGAACTGGAACCCCATCCATCAAATATTCCCTAACCTGTATTTATGCAGTTGATTATTTGTACTTGTCTCTCCTAGGAAGCATACTGCCATCCAGTTTTACCCAGGTTAACCTGCTTGAGAATGTTTGCAATTCTCTGTTCAACATTTCCATGGTGTTTTTTAATAACATGAACATCTGTCTTGGATTAGAGATAGAAATAAAATAGATGAGAGGCTGCTTTTGTACTAGTTTTCTGTCCATTTAATTTAGAAATTGCAGCAAGTTTTCTCCATTGATTGTGTCAAGATTTGGCATACATGAATAGTAGGAAATTGCCCATTAATGTTTAGGTTCAGTAGCCATAATTGCCAAGTCTGGCACTTGCACAAGGTGATGCTATAATAGCTAGAAGTAGCTGGCTGATGTCAAGAAAGGAATCCAGATATTAGGAGAACAATACTTCATCTATCCTTTCATTTCATGCAGTTATTACAATCAATAAATGTGTTTGTGATAAGCGTCTAAAGATTTGTCTCAACACGGGCAAAAAAAAAAAAGATTTTTCTAATTGCACTGCACAATCATTTTGCACTTCTATAATCTGAAACAGAAATTATCAGAACTTAAGAACAACTCACAGAATTACACTGCTTGCATTAGTGACACACACTGTTATCGTAGTACATCATACACAGCATATACTGTATAATATTAGTGTAAAATGTTTCCAGTACAAGAAACAAAAAAGTCAACCAGAACTGTTAACACATAGTTTAACTGAGAATTTCACACACAGATCTACATTTTTGCAGGATTGCTCATTCTGTCAAACATGTTTCATTAAGTACTTAAAGGAAATGTCAATTTTTGTACTAACAACCTGTGAAATCCCTGGGCATTTGTGATTTTCGTGTGAAAACCATTACCTTTAAAAAAAGATCTGTATTCCTTCACTTCACTCTTAAGGAGACTGTATTTCTCTTAGTAATTTTCCAACTTTCAAGATTTTCTTTGCTTTAAAAGAAACATCCCTAAGTAAAAACCTCCATAAAATGATCCCCATTTGGGGATTCATAATGAGAGGACAAAAGCTGTGCGATTTGAGTTGGTTTGCATGTTGCTGCAAATATTTAGCACCTAACTTACCTCTTCTCGCAGTAATGTTCCTGGTGGATTTCTAAGGGAGGAGGAGAATAACGAATGACACACAACAGTCTGATTCCCCTGTGTCATGTTATCCACCCGAGAGCTCAGTTTGGGCACACAATAAAAGGCACCATACGCTGTGACTACCCAGTGAGTGTTTGTGACAGAGCAAACTGATGATGCATTTCCTACCCTCACTGCAATTTTACTGGCCTTGATGACTATGTAGTCCTCATTATTAACATATCATACCCTACACACTGTTGAGTCTCAGAAAGATGCTAAGCAGCTGGAAGCTTGTGCTGAGTGCCAGAAGGCAAACAGCCTTCCATGCACAGAATTTAATGCAAAGCAATGCCTACTTATTGGCAAGGAAGGGGGTGTGGGTGTGGGTGAGGGTGTGAGTATGTGTGTGTGTGTGTGTGTGTGATGGTGGTTTAAGAAACTATAAATCTTTCTCATCTTGTGTCAAAAATGTCACTCAGGATGAAGGCAAGGAGGCAGTTCCAGTGCCAGGCCCTGACTTCTGGGGACTTGATTTGGCAAACAGACCACACTCTTCGCATGTCCTTTCTCTCCTTCTTCATGCTGTGCATCATTTCAGCTGACAGATTTACACAGGAAAGCTGGCTCAGCAAGGCCTGCCGTAGTTGGTGGCAAACAAGAATATGAGGGAATTAACTTCTGGCCTGCTGACAGTGGCTAAATCTGCCAAAGCAGAGCTGGGTAATTTGGTTTCTTTCTTTTGTTGATTTTGTGCCAGCCCACAAGAGAGGATTAAGCAGCTAAATTCTGCATGGAGAACTCTACCCCTTTCGCTCAAATCCTATTGTCTTGATAGAATGACAGTAGCTAGTTGTGCCAATCTCTAACATCTTGCTGGCATTTCCCCAGAACATATCAGCTTTTCGTCCTTGAAAAGAAGGATTTGTTAAAGAACTAATGTTAAAAAGAAATGAAAAAGGACAGAAGAGGATGAGAAGCCATAGAGTAAAAGTTTTGCCTTGTATTAATTAAAGGAACAAAGTTCTCTAATCCTGATGGAGACTCTACAATGAAATGTGGGTAAGTCCCTAGCTCTCCTGTTGTTGTAGCACATTAAGAGTGCTCATTCCCTGTTATCCACAGTATTTGTTTAATGCAGGAGCTATTTCCTATTGAGTTCTGAGAAGCTTTGCATTCATTTCACTCATTAACTTTGGGTTGAGAACCCCCCAAAATAAGGTCTTAATTTCTCTATTTGCAAAGTGTATTTACATCACAAATAAACTAAAGATGAACATTTTTTTCCCCAAAGCATCAAACCTTCTCTGAAAGAGAGACAAGCTTAAGTGCTAAGAAGAGTGGGCAGCAAGGACAGTGAGGTTTTTGATTTTCTGTCCCAAAGCCAATATTCTCTAAGAATACTTAGGTCTAACGTGGTTCCAGACTGAAACTATCAAGACTGTTAAGACCATCTCATCTGACTTCCTGTGTAGCACAGGCCTGAGGACTCCATCAAGAAATTCTTGCCAAAGGCCTTTCAGGGAGTTGAGAAAACCTTCTGAAAAGACAGGCCTTGATACAATGTGGTCTCCAACAGGCAGAAAAGTTTTGCAATCAGGACCAGATTATTTTTCTGAAAGGTAGGAAGAACTGGACCTGCACTTATTGCAGTCCAGCAATTTGTACGTTTGAGCACGATGAAGCATGAAAACAAGTTTATGTACTAAGATTCCTATGCTTTTGCAGCTTACTTTTAAAAGTACCACACATCTTCTTATTGAAAGCTCCAGTGTGAGAACTAAGGAAGCTGAGGATACTTTCCTTTTGACTAAGTAACACCCATGACAAAAAAACCCAAAGAACCCCAAAAAGCCCAGACAAAAAACCAAAAGACACCATGCAGTGTTTCTTCCCTTATCATTCTCACTGTGCCTTCTACGAGGCATGAGGAGTTCCACGAAATTTAGTCTCATATTACCCAGGCTGCACTCATAAAATAAGAAAATAGTGGGGTAACTCCAAGACTAGCTCTTCTGCTGAACGCTATATTTAAGATGAGACTATTCTAAGTCAGAGCAACATCTTTAGAAAAGAAAATTGCTAATCTGACATCTAGGCAAGAAAATGTCCTTGATTAAGGCACACAAATGAAAATACTTTATAGGTCCTAAAGTTGATTTTTCCCTCTATTTAATTTCCTCTTCTTATTTAATATTAGTTGCTTAGCAATTCTAACACAAAAACTTTGATGGGGACAAAGAAAGCAGATCCAAATCTAGACTTCAGTGATTTAAAACTAACTTTACCTTCTCTGTTTTATAAATGTCTTATCTATCTATAATATTTACTTTATTCTAGAATGTTGTATATACATATATTCACTCAAGTATTTATATCATTCAGATTCCTGATATTAATTTCACAGAATTTCATAGAATTTCACAGAATTAGCCTTGGAAGGGACAACCAGTGGGGTTATCTGGTCCAACCTCTCTGCTCGAGCAGGGTCATCTCAGAACACATGGCACAGGATTGTGTCCAGATAGTTCTTGAATATCTCCAGTGTGGGAGACTCCACGGGCTCTCTGGACACTCTATTCCCGTTCGTGGTCACCTGCAAAGTAAAGAATTTCTTCCTCATGTTCAGGTGGAACTTCCTGTGCATCAATTTCTGCCCGTTGGCTCTTGTCCTGTTGCTGGGCACCACCGAGCAGAGCCTGGTCCATCCTCCTGGCATCCTCCCTTCAGTTACAGACACAGGTTGATGAGGTTGCCTCTCAGTTGTCTCTTCTCCAGGCCAAACAGGGCCAGTTCCCTCAGCCTTTCCCCCGAATGAGGTGCTCCACTCCCCTAAACATCTTTGTTGGCCTCCAGTGGACTCTGGGAGCTCTATGTCCCTCTCATACCGAGGAGCCCAGAACTGGACACAGCATTCGAGTTGTGGCCACATCACCAGGCATGGTCTTCTCCTTCAACCTGCTGGCAATGCTCTTCCTAGGTTTAAGAAGTTTTAATCTTAAGAATGCTCTCCCAAATGTTTGAAAAGTGCTCATGCAGGATTTCAAGATATGTTCTTGTCTTTGCTTTTTTAATGAAACCATTCAAATTATGTTTTTCTGAAGAGAAAGAAAGTGGTTTCAGCAGTTAGGAGCAAGGCAGTAAGTGAGGGAAACTAATGCATCACTGACAAAATTCCAGTCAATTTAAAGACAAAATTCTTGTTTTCTTCACTTCGGTCACTGTTTCTCAGCAGTCTTGAAAAATATTTCATTTCTTTTGGAATTATTTTTTTTTTCAATATTAACCAGTACCAGAGTCTCAGGAAATAATGCCCCACAAGGGGAAAAGACTGTGGCAAAGCAGACTGTTGATACTACAATCAAATCCTGGTTGTGAAAACCTCAACATTTTTACCAACCTTTTCCCCTAAACTATCAACCTACCAAACCTATCCACCCTCATTAGTATCTCAGAAGCATATAAAGCATACTTCAGTCCTGATGGGACTTTGTTACATTTTTAAGTTTTTAATCTGAGTTTGACCTCTTACTTTCATTGAAAACAGTAAGTCACAGGTTAAATAAAGTTCTGCTGAGCCAACACTTAGGTGTGAAAAATGCCTTTCTGAGAAGATTTCAAAAATAATTCAACTGTTAACTACAAGGATTAAAAGCATTTTTAAAGACCTTTCTGATATATTGACTTGAAAGTAACTCTTTTCTAATTTCACCAATGTCAAATTTTGACTACAATGTAATACTTTTTCTTGAAAATAAGGCCATTACTCTTAGTATATCTTCATCTGGGAAAGGTTTTATTGCATTCATGGACTGCTATTACGTTATGGGTGTGAATTAGGTCAGACATTATAAAAATTTAAAAATATGTAACAACATATGTAAGATATTTCAGTATTTTCAAATTTATTGTTCACAATCTTATAATTTTCTGCTGATTGATAAAATTGAGTGAATATTTATTAATTATGTTTCAACTGAAGGTCATTTACACAAAAATATTCACTATAAGCATAAGAGGTAAAAGTCTTACATAAAAAAGAGTCTGTCTTTTTCCACACAGGAAAACTGCATTCTGGCACATCTAGCTGCAATTATTGCAATTACACCAATTCCATTCTATGTAATATGCTTAAACTTTTGGAAACTGTCATCAGATTTCGGAAACTATATTCATCTAGTCCTGCATTTGAATATATATAAGTGAAGGTATTTATGATATAAACATCACAGCCTATAGGAAACAGGTTATCATGACACGTAATAGCTGCAAATCCAACAGGAATGGAAGGACTGTGCAAGAACTATAAATTGGCAAGAGACTCAAGGACGTCATCTAAAAGTCTTGTTTCACTCTACTTCTGGTAGTTTCTAACCTGGTAGGTTTGTTTGATTTCATAGAATCCAGCCTGGGTAAAATAGAGTAGAAGAACCAAGGGAACTTCAGCCAACAATGGACTGACTTCATGAGGACATATGGAATGAACATGGGCAGAATACGTGAAGTAGCATAGAAAGGAACTGTAGAAGACAGCAGAAGGCTCGGTATCCTTTATCTTGCAATCCAGTGCAAAAAGTGGAAGATCTGAGAGGTCCTGGGTACAGCAAACCACACAGGTTGAAGGTAATGAGAGTTACTGCTTCACTATCGCTGAGTTGAACATACATTGTAAGATTTAGGAACAGCTGGTGATTCATTATGTTGTTTTTTATGCCTTATTCCATGATTTATTTATTGTTTTGAGCCTTACTTTCTTGAGACAACTGAAAAACCCAACCAACCAAAATAAGTCTAAGTAACAGTACCCACAATTTTAGAGGTCATTTGACTTTGAAAACACAAGAGCAAAAATCTCATGTCTTTTGCTGCTCTTAGCTCAATCTGCATGGGAGAAATTAAACTCTCTTGCATGTAACCTGGCCTTGCATATGAAAAAGATAAATTCTGGCAACACTACCGTGGTGTATCACCTTATCAGTATATGGGTGGAAATTCAATTGCTTTGAAGAATTAAATGGACCATTAAACTAACCATCATGGAGACATGGATGGATTGACACTCTGCAATGGTATTTGAATTAGCCACTTTGCTGTCTCTGGCAAATGTTTCCAATTTTTTTTTTCTGACCTAGCCTTAGGCTGATAAGAAAAGATAACATGAACTTAAGAGCCATGGCAAATTAGTTTATCATCACTACTAACACTACCCTCAAACACTCCAGGAAGCCTTCCAGCAAGGATTAACAGTATAATAAAGTTGCATCTAACATTTCTTGTGTTCATTTATCTAGAATGTTCGCTGGCAATGCTGAGTGTATTTTATTAAAGGTATCTGCACAATTACCTTGAAGGAATAAAGCTTAAGCCTATTAAATTACTAAACATCCAAGTTCCATGGTGAATTTAAGAGGTTTGTTTCTGTTTGGAGGGATATGGGCATGGATTACCAGATGCATAGATTATAAACTCACTATTGCTCATTCATGCAAATTCCGGTTTGAATCATGCCTAACTTCAAAACCTATCAGAAACTCCCTTTATCTGAAAATGTGAACAAGAAGCCTGTGAGAATAGTATCCAGAGGGCTTCCTGTCACAGCTGAACTGATAATATTGTAATGAAAGGGAGTTTCATTATTCCATGTCTTCATGGAACAGTAATATTATACAACAAATTACATCAACTACATTTGGGTTGGCTTTGTGCTGTTTTTTCCTCTTTTTATTAATCCATGTTTTCTGTGATCCTCATGCAGCATTATAGGAACAGTTCTCGGAACACATACACTCACTCAGCATCTGCATTTTACAGAAAGGGGCAGTGTTATCAAATGATGATTTCAAGGCATTTCAAGGAAATGCCAGAGACATGAAACTCTGGTTTAAGCGTCGTGCTTCTTTTCTTTTATATAGTGCAGCTGACTTCATGGTTTATAGCATCATAAGGAAAATTTTCTTTTGCACAAAACATTTTCTTGTTCATGTTAAAAAACTTGGTAAAAGACTATTACTTTATCAAATGTAGACACTCTGGGCTTGCTCCTAGAAGAGCAGAAATGCCTTATAACTGCTGATTTCAGTTCTCAGAATTAAGTCCTATTTCAGGAGAAGCAATATATAATTTATACTTTGCCAACTCAAATCACAACCTCTCTTTTTCCATTCCTCTACTATTAACTGTCATGAAAAGTCCAAAGAAAATGTTTTGTCCATCCCTTAGGGGAAACAAAAACAACTTAAGGACTATTAATAACCAAATAGACATAATTTAAAGAAGTATTAGGAGAGGAAAAGTGAAGCCAATAATAACATCATAAAAAGCTGGTATCACTGTACTATTTATGATCAGAGAGGGAAATATCGTCTGTTTCTTAATCAGTAATTCATATGGAAAATCAATGAAAAGACACTATTGCCTGCAGAGAATGTTGTATCCTCAAGATCCTCTCCAGTGCTCATGTGTTGGATGCAGAGGGGATGGTTTTCCACCCATGCTGCTTTCCTCAGGAAAGTGTGATGGCCCCCAGGCAGCCTCTTTCTATTCCTTGCCTCCACTTCTCTTGCTTTGGCCATCGTGCACTGGCACTTCTCTCGAGGTTAACAGGCCAGTGGGCAGTGGTGCTCATGCCCCTTTGTCTGATGGAGCCACTCTTTCTCTCTAGCAACCCTCACTTCTCAAAGAGGATCCATTTTAAATTGACAGGGCTCAGATCAGATGGACAAACCATGTATTCTGTAGTCTGGTAATTCAGTTTAGATAGCTCTAAAATTAACATATTGTTTAACTATTTGAGTGTCTTTGGGGTGCTTGCCTTAACCGCTGTGTGAACAGAGTATCTTCGTTCTTATGTAAAAAAAGACAATTTTGAATACATGTTATTACTATTTGCAGCTGGCAAACTTTCCATCTTATCTTCTGGGATACTAGATGTTATAAAACAAAATACTATTTTTTCTTCAGTTATTTCTGCTGCCTTCAACATTTGCAAATGATAAGACAGAATAAGTTTAGAATTTTCAGCGCAGTATGGGACACTGCCCTTCAAACACTCTTTCCCTGAAGTTCTGAACAGTACACACCAGATTCTCAAAGCTGATAGATACAAATACCTAAATTCTGGTGGTTTTGCCTCTAGATACCTTTCTAGTTATGAACAGTACAGTCTCCATGGAGTATTGTCTTTGAGTGCTCCATACACTCATATCCATGAACATATCTTCAATTTATGAGTCAGGTCATATTGGTAAATGGAAGCCTCCTTCCTGAGAAATATTCAAAGGACATTTGACCGGATTGCATTTCCATTTTCACTTGGAAATGCTGGCATCTGAAAGTCTGGTCCATTTAAAATAATCTTTGGGAACTTCCTTTCCTTTCATGCAGGTAAATCAGGGATAATTTAAAAGCAAAGTACCTTTATAAAATGCAAGTCAGATGCTTTCATCTTCATGACCTCATAATTAACTTTCCATTGTGAGATCTTCTTGGGTTATGGCTACTGATTAAAAGGTGAAAGGTTGAGGAGAAAGTGAATGGCAGGGAATTACATGCTCCCTTTCCTTTTAAAGGCACTTCCTTTACAGCAGTTATGATAAATACCAACCTTTATTCATGTTACAGGTCTGAATTGGTGCCATATGATGATGAATTCCTATACAAAGACAAGGCAGGACCTGATTAAGAGTTAAAAAAAGTATGAACACAGATGGAGAGAGAGAACTTGAAATTGGAAGATGGCAGGGACAGCTGACAGCATTATGTTTCCAATGAAGAAGGGGAAAAAATGTTTGGGGAAAAAGAAGAGAGAGAAAACTGTTCTTTTAGCCCCCTGACGCCCACATTTCAATCTGGAAAAAAAAAAAAAAAAAGAAACTTGTTTTTATCCAGTTCTGTGTAATGTAACAGAGATGGATGAATCACATGCAGGAAGCTGTTTTGATTTCCAGCACATCAAAATAGATTTTATTCTTTCACTATTCAGAAGGGATATAAACTGCAAGGTCTATATATGTGTGCATACCTCCTCAAAATCCTATCTTCTGTAGAAACTCCTATTAGCCTCTAGAAGAGATTTCTGAGGGTTTGAATCTGAGGGCTTGAATTCAGTGTTTTCTGACACTCATGTGAAGCTGCTAACAGACTCTGATTTGCTCAAACACAGTCTTTACCAAGGATTACTGTGGTAGTTCTCCTATCCCAAAGGCAATCCAGATTTTACCAAACCTCTGAGATTAATTCTTGCAATGCAACATCTTTTCTGGGGTTTTTTGTTTGTTTGTTTGGTCATTGTTTTTGTTATAGTTTCTTTTCCCCTCCCTAAGGATACTGTTATAATGATGATAGAAGCAGAAGATTAAAATTTCTGTCATGCCTGCAAGATTTGCTCCGAAGAGGGCAGTAAGGAGATGGAGCAAATGGTTTTCCCAAGAAAAAAGGAGTTAAACAAAGGAGTAAATTAACAATTGCGCATCTTCTACCTTTGCGAACCTAGGTCCAGAGTCAGGATAATTTCTATAGAATAACTCAGGAATTTCTTAAATTAAGTACAGCCATGCGGTTTTAGTCAGATGAGTAGTCTACTGAATTATTTCAGACATACTAAGTAATTTTGTTTAAAAATAAATATGTATTTGGACATCTTAACTGTTTGTTGACTGGAAAAAAGTGGAGCAGAAGCCATTTTTCAATTATTTTCAATTATTAACCTAATTAACCTGCTGGTTAACCTAATTTGTCTTCCAGTTAATATGTGCTATTTATTTTGCATGGTTAAGAAGAATTCTCATGTGTATATCAATTTTCACCAAAATTATATTAATCTTGACTTTACTGAAATATATTGTGTATAAACGTTTACCAAGGCCTCTAGATAAATGATTTAGCTGCCTGCAATGACTGGTGCATCAAAATTCTCCAGAGACAGCATTTTGGAAGAATTATTTAATTTCAAAGGTTTCCTAGTTGTGTTTGTTTGGTTTTGTTTTTTCCAGTGGTACTTTGTCATTTCTTTCCCTCAATGTTTTATACTGTGGTACTATAATCAATAGACATGAATAAAAGAACGACCATAAAGATGATTAAAGTTATTGATTCAGAGACTGAATATGCAGCTGATGACAATATTAAAAGGCCTGCAACAACGATAGCCAACAGCAGGATTTGCTAGTAGGGATAAGAGACTGGAGACACAACTGTAGCATGTGGACAAAAAAAATCCCCATACTTTAACAGCAGTTCAGAGAACATGGGAGTTACTACAGGTGGGGTTTTTAGTATTTGATATATATGTGATGTGATAGCCTTCATTTATGTGTTGTTCTTTGTACAATGTTTATACCTCAAAAGAGGTGCAACAGAGAATACCTGTGAATGGATTTAAGAATCCATTGTTAAAATGAAATTATTCTATACAAATTTTATCTTGGTGTTCCAGGCCTTGGCTTTGAGGAAGTCCGGTGGCTTTACTGTGATTTATCTACTCTTAATTCCAACACATTTTAATTTATTTGGGAGTAGTCCAATGAATTCACCACCAGTAGCTGATGAATTAGGTTAGAGAATTAGGTACTTTCTGTCAGCAGGACTTGTTTCAACCTTCTTTGCAATGTTGATAGTCTAAATCAACCCAGTGAAAAAAATTAATCTGATTATGGTTTAGCATAGAGTGATTATTCTGCACCCATATCTTGGTTTTGCTGTAGAAGTGGTTCTTAAAATCTGTTTTCTTTCCTAGCTCTGTACACAGTCCATGGCTCCTGTCAGGCTGAAGGGCCAGCATTGAGTTTCCATTGCCAGGGACAGCATCCTCGCCTCGTCTTTTTTTGATTGACACAGAAGAAACCACGTGAAACAATGATTGTAGCTTAAGGAGAAACAGGGAATTGGAATTCTGTTGCTTCTGGTGGCAATTTTTTGTGAGCTAACAAGAGAAAAAGTTTAAAATAGTGTCCCTTTTTATTTCATTGACAATTTCACAATAAGAGACAACAAAATTAATAAAAAAAAAAAAAAAAAGCCAAAAAACCAAACAAACCTAAGTTTCGTAAAATTAAGCTAAGGGAGTGCATAACTCTAAATTATATTATAAGTTTGACAGTGTTGCTTGGAAAAATTAAAGTTAGGTTATATGTTCTCTGACAGAGAGCAATGAAGTGGAATCAAAGCTAGAAAAAAAAGTATGTTTGCATATATTGTAGTGTGTGTGAGAGAGAAATGTGTTAGATTCCAAAGGAACTGACTGTTGTATTATTTTTTAAAGGTCTATTTTAGATTTCCATAGACCATCTGAATTAAACTTACACACATATATACACACCATACTACCATACTATCTGTTGCCTTAGGTATGTTCTCATGAAATTGAGCACCTAAAATTCTCATTTAAAATTTCTCTCTTTTTTTTAAATATATTTAGAAGATGAAAAAGTTCACAAAGCCTCTTTAAAAAAATCCCCACTAGAGTCCTTAGAGAGGAGGTACAGTTTTTCGAAGGTTGCAATGTCTAAATAGACTGGTCCAGGAATGAACATATTTTGGCATCTACCTAATTAAGTTAAAAGTTAATAAATTCCCTTGGTTGCTCCTTTCTTCAGGAAGCATGCAAAAAATGCATTGAAGTAAGGAAGTTCAAGGTTTCAGTATCTGCTGCCCTTGGTCTTTCTCAGGAATTCTTTAGCTGATTACATGCTTCTCCTTTCAACAACATAAGCTTTGTATCTCATGTTTTGTGAAGGATCATTTCCCCAACCACCTCTCTAAGGCCACTCTTGGTCAGTCAGAAAAGTTAGCATCTGGATGTGAGTATTTCTACCACATACATTTAAATGCCCAAGGGAATGAATTTTCCTTTGATTTTTTTTAACAAAAGTAATCTTTATAAACATCCTTATGATCTTACAAATGTTTTTTCTTATGTACAAGAGTTGAAATTCTTTCAGATTTCTGTATTTCCTTTGAAATTTTTGCTTTATTTTCTGAACCAATACACTTTTCCCTTTTTGTTAGTAATGACAGTCAATGAATAACAAATATTTCATGTAACAGAACTATAGTTACCTATAAGATGGGTTCATTCTGGCATATTTGGAATGCTGTACTTCGTAATAAGATACAAGATCTGGATTTATCCTTGTGTCAGCTCCACACTGGCGCAAATCCATTAATTTTGATTAAATTATGCCTTATGCCTAATTTATGTCAGTGTAATTGAGGAGGATTAGGGTTTAATTATAATTATACATAATTATCCATGATTAAAATAAATGCCAACATTAAGTCAAAATAGTAAGGCTAAACAGTTGGGGATCCAAACTGAGATGACGAGATGCAGTACTTAAAAGATGTCAAGCACCTGCAATACGTAACTGAGGGTAGAATGAAACCCCTAAATGCTGCACTTTGGCATTAAAAAAACAAAACTGATGCAATTTTTTTACTTTGCAAAGAACAAGAAACTATTTCTTCATTAATAATTTGTGCACATAGAAGGTACAAAAGGTCAGATTAAGTTTATGAAGTCCTGGAGTGGGTGAGAACATTTATTAAATGTGAAGACCCTAAGTTGAAACTTCTGAACACTTTCCTACAATTTTTCACTATCCTTCCCTTTTATCTCATTTGAAAACTATTTCAAAGATTTTTCCCATTTTGTCTGCCTATGGATTTTCATCTTGACTTGATATCAAACTTAAAAATGCTTAGTTTTTCTTTTGTATTTTATACTCTAAATAGTGTATATAAATAATAGACCTATTCAAATGCTTTTATTATTCTTGAGATTAAAAGACACAACACCTCATTTCTTTTCATCACTATTTTAAAGTATTCTAAGAAGAATAATTAAAACCAAGCCTCGCCTAAAGAATAAAGATTTTTCAGAGATTCATCCAACAGTTTTTCTGTATTATAGTAAGAACAGAAGGATAAAGAGAAGGTTAAAGTACACAGACTGAGGTTGCAGGCCGAGTCAATGAAATGACTGAAGTCCAATGGCTTGGTTTAATTTTCATAAAAGTTCTCAACTTTCTTCTTTTACCATTGGGATAGAATGTGACACACAAAGTGCCCATGGAGATTTTCCTAGAAAATATATCTTTTGAATTTAAGAATTCATATTATACTTATAAGTGTTAAGATCACATTTTTTAGGACATTGAGGGTTTAATTTTCAATATGGAACAGCCACTAAGATTTTCTTTTTCTTTGGTGTTTGGTATCCTTGCATCAATTCCTTCATCTTTAGAGCTGAATTCGCTTAATATGCCGCATAATCGCTGATGATCTGAATCCTCTTTTTTTCTCTTGCACCTCTGCTTCACCATATTTTAAGTGTTTTCATATGTTCTCCTCCATACTATTCTGCATTGATATACATATTTTAAGAAAGGCAAAATATAGACATTTCTCCCAATCTTCTTCTGAATTAGGGGACTTCCCTCCCTTCCTTCTATCACTGTAGTGTCCACAGAGCTAGTATTTACTTAGGATATTAACCCTTAGACTGATCCGTTGTGTCAGGACATATCAGGAGGGTCCCACTAATAACTAGGATGTTTCAGTAAAATATATCTTTGACACATCACCTTCTTTTTCTTAATACAAGAAATTACAGTGCAGGGTGGTTGCTGTTTGGGCTGCTTGTGTAAATTAGCCATAGCTGGGGTACATCTAATGAACATGGTCCTTCTGGGAACTTTTATTCCTTGTCAGCCTCTTCAAAGTGCTTGTAACTCTGGACCAATCCTTCTCCCGAGACAGCTCTTCCCAAGGAGCCTGTACCCATCTGCCATGTTACCTCAAGGCAGTTTCTGGGGCAGTCCTTTGTGTATGCTCTAGATCAGAGGTACTAATTCCTCGTATGTGTTTTTCTAGGGCACAAATGGTGCTGTCTGAGACCTAGAGATTTAGCTGCTTTCATGTATTTAGGACAGGTGAACATGGAATGAACTGTCTGGGCAAAAGCCACAAAAATATCTTGTGATGGAACCAAGCACTCAACCTTGATCTTTCAACTGGTAAAGCCCTCATCTTCAGGTTACCCATCCTGATTCAATCTTTTTTCTTCACTTCTTACCTTGGAACATAGAATATAACTTAAAAGAAACTAACTTTTGCACTTTTTTCAACAAATTTATTTTTTTGTCTTGATCCAAGAATAAAAGAAAAACCTCTTAAAAGCTTGTGGATACATAATGAGTTTCGATTCGCTTATCTACAACTATTCTGCTTTTTTTCCCTGACTTTTGATAATTTCAACCTGGATAATGAAATTTATATTTAAAAAATACTGAAGTACAATATTTTATGCATTTAACATTTAAAAAGCATTTGGAACAGGATCTCCATATAAAGTTTTAGTCTAAAAGAAAATGCTTTTTCAACAGGAATATGTTCCTTTGGAAAATTCCAGGTCAGTCAATCTTAAATATTTTCTTAATTAATATGTGACATTGGCATTCCTCCCATGGCCTTGGAAGCTCTAGCTCCATGAAATATTTTATCTGTGAAGGCCTGGTACCTCTTTTCATGTAAACCCATTTGCATTTGAATGCTCTTTGGAGGGAAAAATGCAGCTGAGTTGCTTTTTATTTGCAATTTTTTATTTGTTTATTTATTTATTTATTTCTGGTCTCACTACTGTTACAAAGCTGTATGAACAGCAACAAGTTCAATTTGTTACCCTGGCCATTTCATTAAAAAAAAAAATAGCTAATTTCTAGCAGTAGTGAAAAGGTTAACCTTCTAGTAAATTGGATGGATAACAAGGGAAGCCGATTAGCAAAAAGAGGAGCTCAGTCACTGACCTTACAATGCTTCTTTATCTTTTACATTCATCTCTCAGGCTCACTCCAACTCTGCAACATAAAGCCAAAGCTATGGTACAAGTATTGTATTCCCTGAGGAGCAGCCTATTACTTGTATATGCTTGGTTGCTTTTTTGCTGTGAGCTTCTGAATCATATAAGAACCAGTTTATTCATACATTTACCCCTTATTTAGCATGCTTATTGAATGGGCAGGAATCTTCTTAAAGGATAGAAGTATTAAGATGTATCTGACACAGAAAACAGATGAAAATCTCAGCATCGTCATTTTCTAAAGAAATGGCCAAATATATTGAATGGCTACAGAAAACGAGTGAAAGATGCACATTTTAATACCTTTGAGAGTTGATAGAGCATCATACTAAAAATATGGAATAAAACATTCTTAAATAATCTGGTTTATACCACTACGACTCAGGAAGAAGACAATATTGTATAAGTGCGATACTCAACTTTTTACAAGAAAATCATATCCTGATGGGATATTCGTCACTATTTTATTACCCTAATTTCTTTTATTGTCCTGAGACATGTAGGTAAAGCCATCTGGATTTCAAATTCGTTACTCTGGGATGGAAAACCAGCTTTTCAGTGAAAAAAGTATTTCACTCATTAGTTTGTTATGCTTTTTTTCCCCCCAGGAAAAAAAAAGTTTGCTTTGGTTGACAGAATAAAGGACCTGTTGCCACGTGCTCCCTGCACTATTCAGCTGTAACCTGCACTTGTTTCCCCTTTCTCCAAAGGTATTATAGAAAAATGTGTATATGATCTGATCCTCTCATGAGCCCTGTTTATTGTGTTATTTGCATTTTACTAACTGGTAGTTAGCTCAGTGGGAAGCCCACAAACCATTACAGTCAGAAGCTGAATGCTGTTTCATGCAGGTTCAACAGTTGTTGAAATCCTGCAGTTATTATTATTCTTTACTTAGGAGAAAACCGAAGTAAAAAAGAGCAGAAAAACAGGAATATAAGCAAATATTTTTGGGAAAAAACTAAGGTCAGCTTCTGTTTTGTGGTCTGCCTTCACGTTCGATGGTCCTTTCTTGCTTTATGTTCTGTTGATTTATCTCATATTAAAGGCCAAAGTTTTTTTTTCTGAATAATAACAAAAAAAGCCTCAACCTTCCAGATTTCTTCATTAACATGATTGTTCTCTTTTCGTCAGCTCTTCTACTTTGCATTCTACAGTTCATAGTTATTATTTATATTTTTACTTACAGAGCATGAAAAGACCAGTGCTTTTTATGTGGAGGGCCCTCTGCCTGAGTGGGGTCTCTGAGCAATTCTCTAATATTAACTAACAGGAATGAAAATCTAGATAAATACAGTGATGCTTAGTCAGCAGGAATTACATTTGACCAACACACCTAAGCCATTAATGAACAGAACTGTCATAATAAAATAATCTCTGTAGTACACCAAATCAAGGCATAAGTATATGCAGCTACTGAAGCTTTAAACTATGAAATTGCATATGAAAATGAATGAAATAAAATTGTTCTTGCCAGAATTGTGATTTTTCATTTCCTCTGAAGTAGCTGACATGCTGGCTTCCTATTGTAGCTGGGCAACACTGGCATGAGGTGAATTCAATTTAACAATATTTGCCAAATATATGTTCAGTCCAGACCTTCCACATGGTGTTCCCAGTGGGCATTTGACACAACCCATGAAGACCTGGGCTAGAAACCAATGCTATCTGCATACAAAGATCAGCACCAAGTTATTTTTTCTAGAAGATATCTCAATCAGCAGGGGACTCCACTAACTTTTTTTTTTCCACAATGTGCCCTCATTGCCTGTGTGTTTGAATAATCAGACGTTTGACTGATCCTTTCATCTCTTACAGGGGGTTTGCAGGGACCCTCTGAACTAGGATGACAGGATTTGGAACCTGAGAGTTGGTGCTCTTTGTTTGTTGTGGCCTATCATCAGTCAAATCCAGTGTGTAGGTTAATAAGGCTTAAACTTTAAGGGAACGGTGAGCACCTGATTGACAAGTCTGTGAATAAAAGTGCAGTGGGAAGTTTTGTGTTTGTGAAGTTAGTATGCAGGGAGACACAACTGAAGTTTAGAATGAATTGCAATCAGTTATATAAAGGCAAGGAATCTCATTTGACGACTTAACATCAGTTTCTGGACTTCAAATAAAATTTGAAAGTATTTCATAGAGTTCCAATAAATTTCTAAGACATGGTTTGAATGTTTGTTTGTCTTTGGTCTTGGGAGGTGTTTTTTTTTTGGTTTTTTTTGGTTTTTTTTGTTTTGTTTTGTTTTGTTTTGTTTGTTTGTTTGTTTTTTGTTTTTTCTTTTTTTATTTTGAGATACAAGTGTATAGCAGAAATCACAAGGCACCAATATATAAAATATATATTAAAATTCCTACTATCTATTAGCAGGAAAAATCTATCTATTAGGATTAAAAAAATAAAATATTGTTCTACAGCTGCTTAGACGTTAAAGACGGCATACAGTGCTTCAAGTTTTCCTAGACATGTGCCTCCAACACTTTTTTATTTTTAACAAGTAATATGCAGCAAGCACATACTGTGCTTGAGACACTCTTTCAGGGTTTTCAAGGGATCCTCTGGGACATGGTACCCAAATCTCAGTAGCCTTCAATAGGATCCATATAATTTTCATTTCCACAAGTGGTTGAAAAATCACATCCTCACTTGTCTTTATGCATAATTCTAAAGCTGACTGAAAATTTTTGAGCTATGCTGACTTCCACCAGAAAATACAGTTCCACAAAACCAAAAACATTTGTCAGGAATCTGTCAATGCTGGGATTTTTTAAATTTATAATTAATATAAAATAAGAAAGGTTTTTATTTGATAATGTTAATAGACTATCAAAAATATAAAATAAACTGGTTAATATACAAATAAACATTAAATGTTCAGACTTCATCTTTAATGTTATATCAATCTAATATAATTTAAGCAAAAATTTAGTAAACTTTTTCAGAATTTCTGTTCTACAGAATGTTTGATTTTTTCTGTTTTGTATCTTTGTCGTGAAAAAACACATGGAAGCGAATGATTCAAGGAATATCTTCTCTTGAAAGTATATTTCTACTGTTACTCAAAATAATATCTATAACATTTACACTGAAAAATCCAATGTTCCCCATATTAGAGAATACAAAATGCTTTTGCAAGTAACTTAAAGGGGCCAGCTGGGGAATTCCTACCAAAATGATTGTTAGAAAATGAATTTTTGTATGTGCCATTTTGACAACACTTTCAACCAGGTGGGTTTCTCAGACTTGTAATGGCATTTATTGTCAAAACCAGAAGGAAAAATCTAATCACTGCATATGGAGTACCAAGCTGCAGAACTAAAAAAAAAGAAGGGGCGTCTGATTTCAAAGCATTTCCCTGTCTTTATTCACTTTATGGTGTGTATGTAACTGCAGGACAAATGGGAAGCTGCTTTTGAATGTTTAAGAATGATGTTCTGAATTCTCCATTCTCGTTGAGCACTACTGAGTTTGAGGAACCCAACAGACAAATTGAGTTGGAAAACTAGGACACAGCAGCTGTTGTGGACAACATCTTCTTGCACATTTTCTTCTGGGAGAGGGAAGGAAAGGAGGAGAACAGCACGCTTTCTGCTCTTGTAGAGTTCATGAAATTGTCTCTGTAAACTCACCATTCCAAAAGGTGTTACTGAGATGGAATCTGAGCAGTGACTTGCTGAATTTTGCAGATCACTTTAATAATGATGTGGGTCAGGCTCCATGTTTATGCTGTAAAGTGCATAAACATCCACTTCTATCCAAGACACATTAAACACACACAAAAAAATATTGATACTAAACTTAGACACCTGCCCATTGGCTTACTTTTATGAGAAGGCATGAAGGTTGTCCAATCCAACATGTTCTGTCATGTAGGAGTTATGCAATTTAAACTTCAGAAGAAGGTGGAGGTCTTACCACTTTTTGAATAAGTTGTTTAAGCAGTTTGCTGTTATCAAAAGGGTTAAAGAAACACTGATTAGATACGTGATAGCATTGGACATCGCTAACACAAAGTCCTCTGTCCTACAGCTTGGGACCAATCCTTTGAACCAGATATTCATTGTGATGTGAAGTCAGGCAATCACTTTTCCCACAGGGACTGCCCCCTGCAAATTTTTTTGGGAGAGGAAGTCAATTTTTTCAGCAAGGTAGAGATCAGCTGTTGCAATGAACCACTGAACATTTTATATATGAATTTCAAAGTTAAATTATTAAGATACTTGTATTTGTCTGAAGCTACAAAGCTATGTTCATGCTACTCTTTATAATCACAAAAATGTTATGCAAAACTTGTGCAGTCACCTTGTTTCTTCAGCTACCTTTTTAAGAGAACAAGGAATTCTTGATTACACACCTCTGAGCAGCAGGGGATTCCACATTTTCTTTCCAAATGAACCCAGGCACACGATTTTCAGCCCAATCCAGGAATTTCATTGAGAGTGACAGCTCGGACATGACCCCGATTTTAGAGTTTAATCTAATGCTGCCTCCAGCTCCATTGTGCATATAGGATAACTGATGATTTTCCATGGGTGCCTTGTTGTCTCCATTGCATATAACATTTTACCTTAGTCTAACCTAAGCAGTCTGAATCACCCTGCTGGCGAATGTCGAGTGTCTGGTGCTTACTACTGGAGAGGGCACAGAATTGTCCAATAGCCCTCATGCAGGCCAAAATCTGCTTCTGGTCACCTGCCACATGAGCATTTATGTTGTACTTGATCCATTTGCAAAGCATGTGATTTGACAACCACAGTTTCTTCCAGTGCTGCTTTTCCCAACTCACTGTGTTTTAGAGCAAACCACATGAGGCAACATCAGTTTTTGTAGAAAATGGTGCAGAAATTTTTCTGCTTTTTCTTGTTTGGAAAATGAGCCCACATCATTACCCTTATTTCTTCACTTAATATTTATAAATGAAGACTCTCAAGGCTGTGGGATACTCAAAATTGATTGTTGCATTTCTTTGAATCCACAGGATTAGTCTGGGGCATTTCTCTCACCCTAAATTGGCACGGGCTGTGTTATCTGCCCAAATGCTGGCACTTGTGCTCGAGAGTCAGCGCCTTTGATTCATGCAGCTTTGGCTTTGATACAAGCATCCCTGTTACCTCTTGCACTAAGGATCTGGCACAACCCCTGTTGGTACTTCCATGAGGACATATAATGTTCCAAGCCTCCCCCACTGCGTAGACAATTCCTTAGCGGGGCAGGCTTTCCAAACACATTGTTTCAAAGAAATGAATCACTCATTCGTGAAAAATGGAAAAAAAAGAGCACAAATACCATCAAAGCAAATTCAGGGGTTTGCCGCCCACATCACTGACATCATGCTGCCAGCTAGAGAGCACTGAATAGGACTCCTTACAGAGTCCATCAATGCCACTCTTTAAATGGCAATTGCCTGAAGGGGCTGCTGGTTTGTGATATGAGGTACTTCTTCCTTAGCAGGAGAAAGGCAGCAAAGGCTGGAATTTCAGTGCAAGTCCCCTCAAATGGCAACAAAACCCACGGTTGCTTGCCCTGCCAGGATGTCTCTTTTACAAAGGACTGTCTTCTGGGTTTGGAGGGCAATTAATTTATACTAGGATGAAATATTTTTTAAAAGGAAAAGACCTGTCTAATCATCAGAAAGAACTTCCATTATTCAACTGGAGATTAGCTGGATAAGAGAAGCAATGTGGACATCTTATCATTTATGGACCAATTAAAACAGAGCCAAGTGAGGTCTCTCCAAGTTAATCCCAGAGCTGGTGTGCTGGGGCGTGTGATACAGGGATGCTCAGAGCTGCCTGGACCCGAGCCAGCTCACATCTGACGCGCTGTTCCCACATCAGACAGTGCTGTGCCCAAGTTAATAAGCCCTGCCGAGAAAATGCAGTGACAGGTCGCTGTGGCACAGCGCTGTGTTACATCTACGGTCTGCCCTTAACGGCACGAGTTCCCACCAGTTGTGGGATCTCTATCACGTGACCACTTCATGGCATAGACAAATTTCCAGTAACTCTGCAAATGCTTTTACACACTCTTCTGTCCCATGACATTGCCTTTCCACTGCTTCCCCTGTGATACTCAGTCTTGCTGGCATCTCAGACAAATGACTCAAGTTTGCCTGTGTTGGTTCTTGTTTCTGGAACATCCCTTCTGCATTTGTCCACACACCAGGTCTGCTGGGGTGCTTGTGAACCTTCAGCCAGCTAAGGTGACCTGGTAAGCAAATCAAGATAATCAGGTTATAATAAAGGAACAGAGAGTGAAGCAGCAAAGAATTCATGGCTTTTACATTTGGTGTCGTGTCACCTTGGCCTCAGTTTCTATTTGCCCCTGAGTACATCTGCACTCTAGCTGCTCTGCATATTCAAAGCAAGCAACACTTACCCTGATGCGTATAATGCACAGAACAAGGGGACACTGACCTGCCTGGGGATTTGGGACACTACAGTAATGCAAATAATTAAAAACCAGAAATTGAGACTGGCACTAATGATCTTTCACTGACCCAGAGCGGATAGATAAAATGATCAATGATGTCTTTCCCTTCTGTAATGTCTGCCAGAGAGTCCAAAATTGTAATCAGCATAGGAAAACAGCTGCATATCACAACCATATGGCACTGAGAATACACATTATTGTACAGTAGCACTGCACTAATTTAAGATCTGTCACCACTTCCATTATGGGCCTCTGTTTCCAGCAATAAGAAACCCTCACACAAGCACTTACCCCAAGCTGTGCATGATCTCTGCCAGTAAAGGTCTTAGATCTCTAGATGCTTTAAATAATAATTAATTAAAACAACTTGCCTATTTTTTCATTATGTAAGTTAAAGTAAGGTTCAGTTTTCCCCCTCCTTATTCAAAATTCATTTTATTTAAGACAATAAAACTCTATGATTTTGGGAATGTTTAGGCCTATTCCATCTACTCTGGGCCACTTTTCAGATTGAAAGCAGTCATTAAGCATCTGGTGATTTTAAAATCTGTTGTATAACTATGTATATATACATAGAGAGAGAATTATATTTAAACTGGAAAAAAATATCACCAAAAACGAAGCCATATCTATTTCTATGTGAACTCAAAGTTTTCATGAAGTTATTCTATATAAGGCTGGTCAGACTACGTGACCTTGTCAGAGGAGAGGAAATACTCTTTATTTTTCATCTGTATCAAAGTCTGTGTACATTTTTGCATGTCTTAGCAATCCCCATTGGAAACTACTGGTATGTTTCCAAACTGGGAGCAGCTTTCTGGTACTCTGAATTTAGGGAAAAAATCTGCAGTTAATCCACAAAAGTTCTACAACCTGTCAAAGACATTATGCACAGTGCAAAAGTGGCATCTCCTGTGGGAAAGGGATTTCCATTTTGGATAATCTCTGCATGGCTGACATAAGCATATCTCAGTCACTGCATAATCACAGGTTCCATGCTGATGTGAGAGTAGCCATCACTCAGAAAGGTCATGCCAAGGATAAATTAGCCCCAATTAATAACAAGTTGATGGAAAATTTTCTTCTGAAAGTTCAGGTGACCAAATCCTCTTTTGATTCCCAGTGGCACAGAGTCTGCTACAGCTGAACTCAGGGGAGCTGCACAGGCAACTTTCTGGAAAGCACTGGGAGGATGAAGGTGTTCCGACCTAAGCCTGAAAGAGGCTGAAGTTGATCTCAGGGGAGAGGACCACCTCTTATCTGCCCCAGAGCAGCCGGAGAAGCGGTCAAAGTAGTGATTAGAAAACAGTAAGAAGAGGGCGAAGCTATCTGCCCATCCCCCTCACTGTTCTCCCAGCCTCCAGCTACTTTCAGCCCAGTGATTTCCTGAACTGGATGTGGTTTTTATGCACTCATTAATTCTCAGTGGATTTCAGTTCCATGAACTTACAGTGTCTCTCCTTTAATCCATGCAAAATTTTAATCTCCAGATTCATTCCCTTGCTATGAAAAACTTCACAGTTTTGTTAGTAGTTAGCAAAAGTGAGTGCTAGCCCATGACTTCAATGTGCCTCAGTAATGCAAACAACAGTGGCATTACTTGGCAATAATTTTTCGTGTCCCTGAGACGATTAGCTCTGATGGTCAGGGTCATTCTCCTCCCAGTCAAAACTTTATTCCCATGAGGCAGCTGCCTGATTCTTACTAACTATTTTTCCCATTAAAAAAAAAAAAATCACATCAAATTTAGATATTTTTCTTATCAGAGAACGTGAGATTTGTCCATATGACCCTTAGCCTATGCAGAGGTACCCACGGGCTATATGATCCCCTAAAGCAGATCAATAGGAATGAATCTGTAGGACAGAAATCCTTGGTGCTGAGACCCTACATCCCAGTCCTGCAGAATTTGGGAGAGGGAGGGAGGAAGGAAGCAATCCTGTGCCATGACTGTCCCTCGGAGCAGCAGTGGACAGGGTGGGCTGCTAGACCACGTCTACCCATTTACTGACAACCAGCATCTGCTCTCCAAGGCTGTTCCAAAACACAGAGCAAGGTGCAGAAAGTGGGGGCAATCCAGGCATGTTTCAACAGCTCATTCATGACCCTAAGTAATGCAGATGCATCCATGCAGGCCAGGGTGCAGCATGACTGAGGGAGTCTAACTGAGCAGGCGAGGCACCCACGCTGCCTTACCTGAGCTAAATCCCTGGGGTCCAGCCCCCTGCCTCTGCACAGCACCACTCTCCACTGTGCAGACACACGATGTGACAGCAGCTCTGCTCTCCTTCTCTTCCTCTATTAAAGAAGGAGATTGCACCATCTCAGCTGGCAACGTCTTGCAGAGCTTTCTCTAAGTCAACAGCATCTACCTGGAGCTGAGTATCTCAGCTTCTATTCAACAAAAGGAAAAAGCTCAAAATTTCTTAGCAAAAATTATGCAATATGTTACAAGAAGAATGATTTTTTCAAGGAAACACTTCACAAGGTTGTTGACCAGATTTTTTCCTTCTGTGTTGTTGAGTGTCCTGATGAAACAGAAGGGTTAAGAAAGCAGGATAATAAAACCAGCAACGAAAGAAATACAGAGAGAGAACTTAAAGCTTCTACTGAAAGACCCAGTCTCACAGCAGCACAACCACAGGCTTCTAATATATGAGGAACTAAATTCCATGCTTCATTTTACCTCTGCTGAACACTACCCCACAGCGCAGTTGTGATGATTTAATCTCTGCTTCTCTTTCACTTTATAAAAGTGAATCAAACAGCATAAGTTATCAAAGATCCAAACCTGACCCCCTGCGACTGCATTACAATGCAGCACCACCTTCTGGCTATGGGAAAACTCTTAGTGGCTACTTTACCTTTACCATTCTTCAGGGGCATCTGTTTCTTAATTCTTTTGTTGCAATTTAAATGAAAATATGGTGATTATTTTTCACGGCTGCAGCTTTTATAGATATAGATGTTTTTAATAACAGCTGCTATTTTTCAAATAGAAGAGACATTTCTAACATGGAGCATTTGGAACTGTGCATCTCAGCCTTTAGTGAAGGAGCAATGTGTATGTTCATTTTTTATGATCTGTAATCACATGCTGGTCCTGGGAAACATGCCACAAGGGCCCACATATGTAAGTAGTGGCAGCTGAAAGTGCATAATTCATGAAGGAAACCTCAGGATCGGAGGAAATGGCATAAATAGCTGATTGACTTGACACATCTTATATTTTTTCCAGCATTTATTTCCTTTAAAAGATATGAGTTGTCTTTTAAAAAAGAAATGTGTAGACTGCCAAGTCATAAGGTTCTCTAGGTCGCTTACTTGTTTCTCTGAAAGCAAAGGCATTCTTCTGTTTTCATTCTGATTTAATTAGAATGGCTTTTTTACAGTATGTGGTCTTTGTTCTTCCAGGTCTCTACTCCTCCGGAGTTTTATTCAGCCCTATTGTGGGTCCACTTTGAAACAGAAAGGGCAGTCGAAACAACTTCATCTCAGAAGAAAATCCTATAAATACTGTAATTGCTGTGGAGTTTAATCTGGTTTCTTAACCCCTGATTCAGTTTGGATAGGTCTTAGGGCACAAAAGAAACAAATCGGCTATTTCAGATAAAGGCTTCATTTGGCACAAATCTGGACAAGGCTTAATGATAAAAGAAATGTTTAAAATAGAGAGACATTAGATGCTGCCCAAATTTCAGCTGGAAAAAAGGGAAAAAAAGCACAATTATAAGGGCAAATTTAGTCCCATCCAATCTCCAAGAACATTTTGTAGAAATATCACAAACAACAGTGTTCTCAGGATATTTCTACTAGAAATAATGTGAGAAAGAACATTCTCACATTACTTCCAGTCAAAATGCCATAAAAACGCACACTTGATAGGAAGCATTCTCATAGCATTTTAACAGCAAAGACCTCAAGAAAACATTTTCTCATGACATTTCCTCTGGAAGAGGGTGGAGCTGGAGAGTTCTGCACTCCTCCACTCCCACCAGCATGGGAATGTCTCAGGGGTGAGCTCTCCAGTGAGAGAGGCAGGGCAAGGATTGCAGAGGACACAGAGGAGTAAGAAATCTGATGGGCTTCCCTCTGCAATGAGAGCACTTGCAAGAGAGGAAAGACTCCTTCATCCAAAAGAAAGTGACAGAAGAAGGTCACTGATGATTATATTACATAGCCAGAGTAATTTGAGGATGAGTTTATGAATACGTCTGTATTTTCAACATAATAACCCCCATTAAAGTATGTATATAAGATGGAAAATACGAGGGGGCAGGAAAAATACTTTGATTTGTTGTTTTTGGGGTGTTTTAAAGGGTTTTATGTGCAGACCTTCCATGCTGGGTTTTCATGAAAATTTTTCTGTGGAATCAAGTTGTCTGCCCTGTCACACTGCCAGTCTGAAAGAAATGAAATCTCAGCTTACTCAGAGAAGAGAGAGAGACACAGTCCCTGCTAAGTCAATGGGATAAGTCATAGGACACCCACACTAACTTTTCTGCTACAATTTGAGCTTCTTACATCGTTCTGGTGATGTAAGAAATCCTCAGTTCCCCCTTTCAAGAATCCTCTACTTCTCAGGGGTTTTACAAAGTCAGACTAAATGGAGCTCTGAGCAACCTGTTCCACTTGCAGATGTCGCTGCTCACTGCAGGGAGGTTGGACTAAATTACCTTTAAAGGCCCCTTCCAACTCAAACCATTCTGTGAAAGTCAGTGATCCTAATTTCAGATGCCTCTGAGACGTATTTCAGTAAGCAGAATGGTCAGCAATAATTTCAGCTTACTTCTCCCACCCAGCTACGGTCCTTCAGCTGGCAGAGGGAAGCAATGAAGCCAAGAAAGGAGAGTTTGGTCTTTTTCAACTCTTCCGTCCATCCTGAGACATTCACCTGTTAGACATACAGGAACAGAAGAAGTTGCTTCCCCTGGAGGCCAGTTCATGAGATAACCCCATGTGAATATATATGAGAAGAACAATGTCATGAACTGAAAATCAGGATCCCCCTTTGTTTATAGACCACATAGAGAAAATAGAAATGAGACACTGCTGTGTGAATTTTCTCTAGCTCTGTCTTACATTGTGTCCAGAGTCAGTGCATCAAAGGTTCTTTTTTAACTCAAGCTTTTTCAGAGGTTCTATAGTTTCCCTAAACTGTTGTGGTTTATTTGGGGGCAGCTATTTATTTATTTATTTATTTATTTATTTATTTATTTTTATTTTGTTGTTTCACTTTACTTAAACCACTGTGTACGTAGTAAGCAGAGGGCAGTGCCTGGATGTGGGGTGTGGAGGAGAAAACTCTGCCCTTAGCAAGTCCACACTGCCCCTGAACAGGAGTAGAACAGACTGAGCTGGCTGAACCCTGACCTCTGTGAGTGTCAGACCTGGTCACTGAGGTAGTAAAGTGTGGGGTAGGGGAACATCACCAGCTTACCCTGCTAGATATTTTCTACATGTTTAAAGTCAATATAAAAAAGAATATCCAACTTAAAATTCTCCTAATACAACAAGGTGGTAGATACACCCCCTTAAGTACCTTAACTCTGACTCTAGCCCTGATGCATTCTTCAGATGAAAGTAAGGACCTCCTGGAGCTGGCAGACAGAGACGATTTGCTCTGGGAAAAAAAAATTATCCTAATGCCTAAGTTTAAAGATTGGTTGAAATAAAAGCAGAAAAAAGAGGCATTTAATGAACTAGAGGAATCACTTTTCTGGATGAAAAGACCTTTGAGATGGAAAATGAAAGATTTATCCATGCTATGTATGTACTGGCACACATGCATATCTCAACTGGTACTTATGCCGAGACGATACTCTATTTTTATGATGAATAAGTGATTAATAACATGACAGTGATCTAAAATGTTGGCACATGACATATACATATCATATTGATTTTCAGATTTGCATTACCTTTGCTTAGGTTTCAGAGAAAGAAAATGCAATGCAAAAGTTTGCAGATGTGTCTAACAAAGCAATATGGTCCCTCTTTAAACTAGAAATAAATGGCATTTAGAGATATTAATGGAATCATGAAATGGTTTGTGTTGGAAGGGGCCTTAAAGATCATTTCATTCCAGTCCCCCTTGTCATGGGCCAGGACACCTTCCATTAGACCAGGTTGCTCCAAGCCCCCACCTCCAACCTGGCATTGAACACTTTCAGAGATGGGGCATTCACCACTACTCTGGGAAAAGAGTGGCTCATAACCCTCACAGTAAAGAATTTCTTCCTATTACTATAAATAACACAGAATTTATCCCATAGCCATGTAATTAGTAACCACATCACTACTGGAAGTTACATTTCTTTGTTTTAATAGTTCAGATGTTTAACTGCTAAAAACTATTAGCTAGCCCGAGTTCTTTTAGAAATAATAATATTTAACTTGTTTGCTGCATAAGCAAAATTGAACTGAGAATAAAAGTTCATCATGCTAATACTGTGTATAGGTTGAGGCAGTCCCCAGCCATTCAAATGCACAGTCCAGGCTGTAAATAATGATTGCCAAATCAAACTGCACTGTTCTAGTTTTATAGCTGCCAAGGGGAGAGGAGGAGGAAATATAGACAACAACACAGATGTAAGGTGTCTTTTTAAATCTAATAGAGACTCAGAGATCTGGAGTTTGTCCTGTAGAGAAGTGGGCCGAGTAGTCTTCTTTCCCAGTAAGTGGCTTCTTTCAGTATGTGTAACTTGAAAAAAAAAAAAGTGTGGGAGTACACATAGCATTCAATGACCTGAAGTGTTCTTTATTTGAAAGTATTTGAAGCCTCAGCAAAATTGTATAAACAAACAAACAGAAGAAAACCCTCTTGCATCAATGGTGTCTCAGATTTAGGTGCTTCTTTCATACTCATATGTTCAAGTAGGAAAAAACTAGCAGAAATCTTTCTCTCTTGTGCAGGGTATAGGAACCAAATCTTTCCTAAAGTTTCAGAACTGCTTTTTGAAACCTGAGTTTGTTTATTTGCTTGTTTGTTTTAAGCAGATCCCCCTGTAATTACATGATAGTTTTTTCTGCTTCATGAAGTGACGGATTTGAAAAAAACAAAAAAAAAACAAAACCAACACCAAAACCAAACTGTTCCTAACAGTTTTCTACCTTTGGTGTAGTAACAGCCAGTGTGTCATTTATAGAGGATTTGGAGCACAATCCTTCAATTTATAATTAGATCTGGTGGTAGGCAATATAAGTATATGTGTTTAGAGACAGGGGTTTACATCTCCTCTGGAGTGTTTCAACACAAAATTCTCTGTCTTTGTAATAAGAGAATAATCCCTATAGCTTTTCCAGCATCCCATTTGACTTTAGTGGGGCTTTGTTACTGTACTATCTGCATAGACTTTTAAGGATGGGGTCCTAAAATCATCTGCAAGGTGTTTGAGAAACCCTCACTTCATTTTAAAAGGCTGACATAATCTCCCATTCGTTTCACCCACATATCATTAAAGGGAAGCCACTTCCAGAACTGCCATTACTAAAATATAAGTCCATTCTTCAGTAATTCTTCAGTAAGCCCTGCCTCAAATTTAAAGCATCAGGTGTAGCCTGATGTTGTCGATACTGAATATCTGAAGTCTACAGAAATTCCTGTTTGCTCGACAGGGTAAGGGTAGTTCATGAAAGAGTCAGCCTTGTTCTGTAATGCTACTTGAAGTGCTGCTCCACTGAATGGCTGGTAATTTGAAATCATTAAAAAGCTGAGATAAAAAAAGAACATTTGTGAGCGAACATAATCATATTAATAAGAAATAGAAAGACATGAGGAAGCTGTTTGGAATTTAAACTGAAATTCTTGAATGCTATTTCTGCAGTGTTTGATGAGCTCTGATGAACTGTATAAAATTAACAAATGGAAAAAAATCCAGCTGGAAATGATGACTGTGAACTTAGTGATGAATCTCTCAAGAATACATGTCTCCATCTTTCCAGGCATAGAAAATCTGTGAACTGTGCAGCCAGTGATCTATCTATTCAGGAATTCTTCACCCCTTGTTTAATTACCTAGATCATTTAGCCGCAGTATTTAATATTTCAAGTGCTGTTTCTCATATCTCTTTTTGTAGTCACTGAAAAAGTCTTTTGTGCAAGATCCTATGTTCCTTTCCTGTTGGACTCATAACCGTAGTGAGAATAATTCTTCACTAAATTTTTGACAACTCTAAATTTTATTCCCCCATTACCTTGCTGGAAGCAGAGGGACTGTTCATGGGAATGTTTTCTCAGCAGTGTGAGGGAAGGCTCTGTATCCTGGCAGTGCCGATAGCTTGTCAGGATGCGGCTGCTCTGACATGATTAATACAAGCTCATGTTGCTGAGCAACCTTAATGAAGCTAAGGATAATCAACCCACCGCTTGCAGAGATCTCTGGACTTGTACTTCCCCATGTGTTTTCTGTCATCCAAATCCTACGCTGTGTGAAGGTACCTGAATTAGCCCTGGAATGTGGCATAAAGGAGCCAACAGAGAAAGTTGGAGAAACTGATTAAAGGATTTAAGATTTCAAAGGCCATGATCCATCTGGATTGGCTGTTGAAGAGGGTTAGGGTGTCCAGAGATGGCAGAAGAAGGATCCCTGACCTTCCTGACCCTTTAGTGAAAAGAAGGGATGAGAAAGCAAATGTTGTGTTCATTTGTTTATTTTTCTTTGTGTGATTTAGACAAGGAGAAGGGAATAGAGCTCTCTGGGTGGTCCTGAAGCTGGTTTCCTCATGAAACTGGGAGAAGGTTCCCCTTTTAATCATAGCTGTGAATGGGTGATGGGAGAAAGAATTAGAGATTAAAAATTTGTTCTTTCAAAACAGTTTTTCTCTACCTTTCTTCATGGCTGCTCCATGGTTCTGCTAAAATGGCTTCACTTAGCTCAGAAATAAGCTTGCTGGAAAAAGGTCCCACTTCCATATTTGATGAGGATCAGAGAAACCTATCACTGAAAGACAAGGAAGAGTTGCAATTGCTGGCCTTTCATCCTTTTGCACAGGTATGCCTGTGGTGCAGTGACACAATATCATCTCAATCCTCTAAAAACTTTTATGCTATATTGACTAAAAAAAGAGAAAATTAAAAGAAAAAAAAAAAAAAAGAAGTGAATAGGAGTAGTTTCCTCTTCCTGGGAATTTTTATTCCATTCATGAAATGACCACAGAATGTCTGTGTCTCACTCACCAGGTAACCAGATGGGCAGTACTGCTCCACTTCCAGAGTCACCCGAGTTCTCCTTTTACAGTGTTTTTCCATTTCATAGCACTCAGGAAAATCAGGTGCTTCTTGCAAAAGGAGGTGGCCTGGCGTCTCTGCCAGGCGAGAGCACTGCTGGGAGAGTGGCAGCCCAGGGCTGAGGACAGCCTGATGGACACGCCATGCACTGCCACAGGCAGAGGGGCTGGGATGGGTGCCTACCTCTCCTAGGTGAAGCCAATAACTGCATATGTTAGTGGGATGGCAAGGACCAGATGGAGCATGCTCATCCCTCTGATTACTCAGTCAGTGCCCTGTAGATATAAATGCTGCAGAGCCTGGCTCAGCCCTGGCAGATTTTCAAGGACAAAGATATTCCCCATTAAACCTGTGGGAAAATAGCCATGTGAATTAATGTTTTGGTTCCCAGGGGAATCACTGTAAATATTCCAGCTCTTTTTGTTCCAAATGTGGATGTGTGATAGATACAGTGGCATGTTTCCTTAGAAAACTGAGTGCTGCCATCCGTAGAAGACAGCCCAATGGCCCCATGTATTTTGTTTCTTCTTGCGCTTGGGCTTCTTATGCTAAACACTGAGAAATGAAAACATTCTGCATAACATCAGCTCTCAGAGGTTTTGGTGTGGGAAACCACGATATGCCATGAATTCTTTTTTCTATATGTGCAAATTATGTATCCTGCAGTCAGTGTTCATGCTGCGACACGGGTCTTTTTGAGGTGAGACATGGTTGTTGAGATACAAACTTTGAAATCTAGTGTCTCAGGTTCTTTCTGGAGTATCCTTCAAAAATAGTTTGGGATTACAGAAATTTCAGAACTCTCATCATGTGCCATGGTGGCAGTAGCCTGAGGCACATTAAGATACATCCTTTTTTTAATCCCATGTGAATCCATCAACTTTAGTAAAATAACAGCAATTTTCAGGAGGAAAAATTTTGACCATCTGTGATAAAAGGTTCTAAATGGTGAGTAAATAATTTCATGAAGAGCCACTGTGCTTGCGGTTGTATATACACATGATGTCTATAAATCACTGTATACTATACAGCAAAAATCTTGAGCATGTAGATCATCATGACACTGTGAAACAGCAGAACTGCTGTTGTCTTGGTAGATGAGTCAATGTTAGGTTTTTAATTCCCTTCTGCTACTGGCTAAAATCTTTTCTAGGAATATAAATATCAGGTGGCTACGTATGGAGATTATGAAATGCAAAAATTTGTGAGTTATTCCGTTTAACATGAAAGAAATATTTTGAAATACACCGGTAGACCATAAAGGACTTTATAACTGTTTTCTTTTTTAATTAAATTAAACAAGCTGTTCATTGGAAAACAAAGGTAAATCTTTCATATTTCCCTCTCTCTGGACAATGGAAACCAAACATCTTGTTTAGGGTTAGGGAGTATTCACACAGCATTGCTGACAAAGGAGTGCAGGGACCACAGGTCCTTGTCACCTCAACAATGAAGAGAGAGGGCAGCCTGCTGCACAGTGCTGCACAGGAATTGAGAACATATTTGTGAATTCTGTTTAATTGCAGCTCAGATGAGTCATGGACACTTGGTCCTCACTTCCTAATTCTGGAAGCAAAAATAAGCACTGTTTGAGGCCACTCTTTAAAAGTAGCCTCAAACATAGTAACCATAGCTAATTGTAAATGACTTTTATTTATTGACAGTTTGCATAGTTCAGAGAGGAATTACTAATATATCACAGGCCTTTTAACTGGAAATAAGCATGCTCAAGGCAGACAGCTGTTTTTGGTGTCAGCTGGGAAAAATGCCCCAACCACTCTTGTTTGATGAACAAACATACTTTCTTGATTGTCTACACTCATACCCATCTGTTGGGATGGCATGATGCCCAGGCAGAAACTGGGCAAAACTTTTGCCTTGGGCATTAACAGTGAGCAACAATAGGTTTAGATGGGCAGTATGAGTAACACTGCATATAAAGTGTCTCAAGCTTCAATTTTGTGCCAAGCATGGCACAGAAGCTTAGAGACAAATGTCTCCTCATATATCATTTGGGATTACTGAGTCTCCAAAAGCAAATATTACCTAAAAAAAATTGTGATCTGGGGTCACCAATGTATCATATATAAGTTGGTGTTCGGCTCAAAGAGATTACATTGTTAGAGGACAGCATTGTGGCTGATGCACTCCGTGTGACAAGGTGGGGATAGCCACTGCTTGCATGGACAAATGCTAACTACACTGCCAGGAAATCCACTTTAGAAGCACGGGACCAGCTGTTGTCTCAAGCAAATGGTCTCCATTTCCTGGAAAACATGCAGTCAGCAAAAGGATAAGAACCTGGTTAGTCAGCAGCTGAAAGGATGTGAAAATAAGGAGAGACTGCAACACGAGATTTAATTCACGAGAAATAACTAGAAGACAAAATAAGAATATTACCTATAGGATCATAGAATCATTTAGTTTGGAAAAGGCCCTTAAGATCACCAAGTTCAACCATCAGCCTAGCACTGCTAAGTCCTTGTCTCACTGTGTGGGACAAAGATTCTCTTTGTAGGTAGCTTTAAAAGAGATGAGTTAAAAGCACCGATCAATAAAAAGAGAATATATAGATGTGATGCCAGCGATTTAGATGAAACTATAAAGCCTTTTTGTCTTCCAACAAACCTATGGGGCAGGGCTATTAAATTTTAAAGCTAGTTTCACCAAAATCTAGAAGTAGATACTTTCAAAATATAGGGACTCACACAGAGTAAGGCAGGGTGAGCTCTTTCCTGTAATTGTGCTCTACATCTACTGACATTTAACGTTTTTTCTGAGCTACACCAGAGTCTATAGAGAAGAGCTTTAGCTGTCTCCTTCTTCCACCACCTCCTCCATGCCTGGCCGTCTGCATGTTGTCCTCAACAGTCTTTTCATCTCCTCTCAAACATCAGGCTCTTTGCAAGCTGTCACTGGCTTTATTCGTACCACCTCTTACTCTCTAGAAGTTTGTCCCAGGTTGTGCTAATAAGACTCACCTTTAATAGTCTATGCACATCCTACCACTCATAAAGGAGACACAATCTCTTCCTTCCTCCACAGAGCAGGAAAAAAAACCCCCGTAGTGTAGCCATAAAAATGATTTAGGACAAATCAGAACACGTAAATAGCAAGCAAATAAAGAAAATATATTGAAGGCTAACATATTCACAGAGCTCTAAATAATTTAGTTTAGTTAGCAAGGTACCTTTCCTTATTCATGTGGTTCTTACATCTGTTCAATACATTTGAAGGGAAAGTAGTCTGTGCTGTATTTCCAAGAGAGATGAAAGTGCTGGAAAATTTCTAAAAATGAGTTCTGAGTCCAAATTCTGTGTCCAAATTTGTTCACTATATTTTTATTTAGCTTATTTACCTTCTCCAATATGTTTACATACTCTTTCACAGCATGCATGTGGAAATATTACTCTTACTCTGAACTTCCAACAGTCTCAGCTTCAGTTTTACTGAATTAATTGAGGACTGGCTATGTGTAAGTGCATTTGGTTGCTAGGTTGGTTGTCAACCTGCTTTGTTTGAAGAAATGTTAAAAAAAAATGCAAAGAAGAACATGCTCACCATGCTGTTTTGCAAACAATTTTTTCAGCTCAGTTATATTTTTTGTGGATTTCTGGGATCCTGATCTCATATGGTGACAGGCACAACATAATGTTTTGAATACTATTTTAAGAAGTTTTTAAGTATTCTCCTTAATTATGTTCATATTCTTACATTACAGTTCAGTTTCTATCATATCTGAGTGCCTCCTGCCTGCATTACACAGTGCATTAGCATTGGCCACATGCAATTCTTTCATCCTGTCCCAAAAACAAGTGTCACATGCATAATCACTAGTTCACTCTGATATATAATATTTTCTTTTCTTATATATTTTTTTCTTTCATATATTAATGTCTGTGGATATCTGTGCAGATATACATGAATATTGCTCTCTGGACTGTGCAGAGATGACTATTTCAAATAAATAAATAAGCTTTGCATTTGAAGGCAACTGTGAAATTAGCACTGACCTGTACTTTCTGAGTTGTAGAAATTTAGTAATTTTGTTTGTTTCACAGATATTTTTTTTAATGTGGTTCCCATGGCAAAATATTCTACTAAAAACAAAACAATGGCCTGAGCAGCCATTAACAAGAATCACAGCTCAGCAGTTTACTGCACCTTGCTAGGAAATGTCTGCTGGGTTCTGTTTGACAGGAGCAGGGCTGCTCTCGGAGAGCTGTAGACAAGGACATGAGCCCAGAATATCTTGGCTTTGAACTTCAATTGATAAAAAAATAGGAGCTGACTATACAGTGCAGTTCCTTCTGCACCGTGGGCTCTTCTGAGCCTGCAGAGACAGCTCTGAATCTTTCCAAGGAAGCTTCTTGTGAACAGGTTCTTTGGGAGCAGATTGTACACAGGCAGAGTGCTTGACTTGGTGGGGATGTTGGGCGCCGAGAAACCAGCTCATCTTTCTTTGATGAAGATCGAATTTACAACAACCTACTTGAGCTTAGAGGTTCTTGCAAAATTTTGCATAGAGCAAAGTTGAATATTGAAGCCAAGCTCACTCTGATTTCAAAAAACTGCAGTTTCTTGGCAGTTGGGAAATTTAGGCTTCTTCTATCAAAGCTGATGCACACATTTCTGCATAGATATTCCTTATACATTTTCTGTCATTCCTGGCTTTTACAATCAATTAACTCATCTTTTACCATTATGTAATGCATATATATGTAGAAAAGAGGTAATTTAATTCTAGAGGAAGTCAATAATGGGTCTTATAGGCAGAGGTATCCTTTAGCTTGCTCAAAGCCTTAGGGTTTACAGCAGTAAAATCTTCTTAAAAGCTTCTTATTGGCTTCCTCTACAAATAAATTAATTACATGGACACAGATTTGTTTATACAGAGATGTAAAAAGAGGGCGCTTTGGTTAAATTGGAGTACATCTTCAGAGCACGTTTGGTTCCAGAATAGTTGGGAAAAATTATGAGTTAGTGGCTGCTCAGTATAGAAGACAGTAGAATAATTTTGTTTGGAGAATGTGTTTGTTAATACAGAAATAAATCTTGTTCCATAGCTGTAGAAATAAAGGAAAAAAGTCCAATCTTTTGAAATTACACTACTGACTATGTAGTCTCTCTGTAGTAGCAGCAGGCCCATTTCAGGGGCTATTAAGAAGAGACGCTCATGAATCTCCATGATTTATTGTATTTTTCACCACATACAAGCCTTTCCTTTTCTAAAAAACCACGAATTTGTGACACATAGATGCCAGCTGCAACTCTAAATGGTGGATTTGGATCTGTGGATATGAAAGCCAGATCGGACAGCCCCAGGCAGCTTCACACCCCAGTCCGGACCTTTCCTTTTCCCCCTCCAAGTAGCTCCAGCTGCAGTAGCCAGTGCTCAGCTTAACTCTTTCAAGGCTCCTAATTCTTCACAGAGTTTGTACCTGAAAGTAAATAGTCCAAATTGCCTTTTTGGAGATTATGAACCTAGAATTCTGCTTATTCAGACTTAGTTGGATTTTAGGATTTTAGGAGCAAGAAGTTGATATTGAGTCTTTCACTGGACATAATCAAGGGATTAATTATTGGTATCACCACTAGTGCAATTTAGTTGCCGAAAAAACAGCTGCGTAATATAAAACTAAAATAACATAAAGCCAGAAAGCGAGGAAATTAAAGTAAAACATAAATGAAAAGTGTAGTTGAGAGCATTCTAAAAAAAAAAAAACAACCCAATAACCCTTCAATATGTACGTGTGTGTATCTGTGTGTGCACGCACAGAGATGATACCATACCTCACACAAGATTGCCATTGTCTATTCATTCATTAGAGGTAATTATTTTTAATTTTTGTCCCCACTGACCTGTAGGCAGATGGTTAGCATGAATGCCATTTTTATCTGGACACCAGATCTGGCCAGACCGCAATCTGTTGGGTTTGATCACTAAACTGGCAGCTGCATTACAGACCTGCTCTTTTCTCTTATTGTCTCCAGGGACTGCAGATTGGATGCACTGAATGTGAACTTCTGCAAAACATGGGGCTTTTTGTCATTTTCACTTTGCTTTCTTTTTATGACCATCCGGTAAATATCAGCACAGTTAAAAGCTGATTGAATCAAACTGTACCAAAAAAGCAATTTTAGCTACAAAATTATTTTTTGCTTATATAAAAAGCAAGAAAGTAAATGAGGCTTTAAAGAACAAATATACATGTGCAAGTCAATATGAAAAGGTAATTCAATGAATTCTAAGTTGGAGTTTAAAAAATCTATATATGAACACTATTCTTATCTAAAAACAGAGGACAGGGTGTTGTGGGACACACTTCTGAAAAGAATGAAAGGACCAAAGGCATTTTATAATTGTATGGTTTGCACATGGGAAACTTGTGTGATCAGTAATACCAAACACTTCTATATGACATAATTGCATGATACACAAAAATATTCAGAGATTTTCGTCCGACCTTGCTCTCACTAAGGCTTGAGAATGTGCATAACTTTAAACTTATGAGCATTATCCATATTAAAAGACATGGTATACATTATACTGATTACATTTTTTCTAAGTGTCTGTGTAAATCTCAGTTTTTTCAGAGTTATTTTTACATTCTTTTGGTGTTTCTTAGTTTTGCAAAATGACTTAAAGCATAGTGGAAATTCTGCCTTAGTAAAGACTGAAATGTCTTCTTCAGCTGTTCTCTACTCAGGTTAAATAAAAGAAAAAAATTGTTTTAAATATACTGATTGCTTTTTTCCATTTAAAATTGTCAGAAAAAATTACATCATTTGTATCTTAATGTAAAAGGCATCTATTCATCACAGAGAGCAATTGTCCTCCCTTTATAAGATGCAGCAATGTCAAATCCAGATTTGCTGTACTGTGGCTGTCTGATGTTTATCACAGGACAGGGATGCATGTAAATATGCCTTGTAACACAAGGAATTTCACTTGTTACCATCACACTGTGCCACGAGTAGAATTCAGAGACAAGGTCTATAATCTTACAGGTTTGGATATATTTAGGCAGAGTTTAACTTTTACCAAAATGTCATTTGTCTTACCTACTTTTAAAATTTATCCCTGTTGCATTCCAGTCTTGAATACATAGGTAGGGAGACACAAATGAAATAAAATTACATGTAGTTAAGTTCTATCAGAAAGAGTAACTTCCCAGGAACATTTTTTAATTTCCACACTGGTGAACAGTCCACTGTGAGCCAAACAGACTGTCCCGGTTCCCCTACTTTGACCTAAGAAAAGAGGGAATCTTGTCTTGATTAACAGACTTCTTATGCATTTTTCATTTCAATATCATAGATTAAATTATATAAGCAGCATAAGGAACAGCACCCTACACAGTCCTTCTCGTGTGTTACAGTCAGATGCACTTTCACTTAGTGCTCCCCCTTGATGCTTTCCTGGCCAGTTGTACAGTCGGAGGGGCAGAGAAGATGCCAAATCCAGATCTTGCACTTCCCAGGTAATCGCTGAACTTACTAGAGAAAAGATAATTTTTCTCCTGTTAAACATCTGCCTCCGATAGGGAATTAGTTTGACATAAGCTGGTGACTAAATAATTAACAAGAAAACAGTGAGTACAGGTACTTACCTAGTAAGGTAACCAACCTAATTTTGTTCTCCTGGCTCTCTCTAAGTCTACTGTTCATGTCATGTTTAGAAAACTTAGTTGCCAGAATTACTTCCTTTACTGCAAGTAGAAAGAAAGAGATAATTTTGGAAGACGATTTATATCCCTTGACTCTCCACTCTGCAAATTCAGTTCTCTCTGGTCCTATTCCAAATGAGGGAATTAAAGATTCAGTGGTGAGATTTCACCATCCTCACTAACAATCCAGTGCAGATTGCTGTGTTGCATTGCAAAAGTGTGTGTGAAAAAAGATACGCAAAAATAGATGACACAATGGAATTTAAGGCTACAAAAAGCATCAGTCATTGGGATGATTAAACAAGAGAGTGTGCTTGACAACGATTAATCTGAATGAAAATTTTCTTTCTGTAGTGGTAGAAAGAGGTTAATGTGAAAGGTTACTCATAGGCCATTTAAAAGAGCACACACTTGTTAAGCTCTGGACAACTGAACTAGTGCTGTGCTTTCAAAGCTATTTTTAAGGTCAGCAGTCAGCTTTAACAACCTGTTTCGAGTGCTGGGAGTACCCAAGGTAGACCTGTTATGAGAGAAGTATATTTTATGTTTTCAAAGATGGACTTGGGTGGCAGGAGCTTGTGCAGGTAGCACCAGAGCAGCAGGGCTGGGCTCTCCCAGCCAGGTGAGGGGTGCACACAGGCGTAGAAGATGTAAACACACTGCCAAACACTTTACACTCACCCATGTGCTGCTTGCATGTTTTGGCATTGAGAGCCAGCAGTCTTTTCCAGTGTTTCAGCAAATCTATCACGCTCACCAACTTTTAAAATTCAGAAGTGTACTCTGCCTCTCTGGCTGCCATATTTTAGGCAAAAAGAAATATCTACCAGAGGACTCTGATGACCACCAGTGACTCCAAAACAAACACAAATCGTGTGGGATTTGCTGTGCAAGTGCAGACGTGGTGGCTGGTGTGTGGACTGTCCACATGCACCCTGTCCACATGTACCCTGTCCATGTCCACATTGGACACGTCCAAATGTGATGTGTCAGAGTCCCTGCACACATGAGACAGGATTGCTCTGTGCCTGCACTTCAGATTACACCCAGCATTCCGAGATGTTCAGTACACAGGGACAAAACATGCAAATGTAATAGAGTTGGCAAGAATACAGCCATAGCAGATCACACAGCTGAAGCTTTCTGAGTATTTCTGGAAACAGAAATTTCTCTTTTCTTCTCCTTTTCCAGGGGAGGAAATGGCACTTCTCAAAATAGAAATTTTCATTGCCATATAAGATCATAAATTCTTTGACTCTTTTTGACCCTCAATATATCTAACAAAATGAAATGCACCTGAAGATACAACCCTTGTTTGGAGGTTTTCAGCTGAGAAGCCTGAGAAGCCATATTTTCACAGAGTTTGAAGTCACTTCAGGCAAGGAGAGAGAAGACAAGACTGTATTCAACCTTAGATATAGCAGCAATGATCGCTACTCTTGCATTGTAGTAATAAGCCTTATTACTTGTCCCAGGACATTTCATGAGATGCAAAAATATTGGTGGGACCTCTCCTCTAAGCCGCATCCCTGCTGGCACTGGGGGGGTTGATACCGTTTGTACCACACACCTCAGCAGGCTGACAGGCAGTGACTCCCAGTGGGACACAGCTGAGGATTTCCTCGGAGCACCCCTGCCAGGAGCACCCACCATCGCCCCTCCTGGCCCCACAGTCTTTCTCACAGCTCCTATTTTACAACAGCTGGTAGAGTTCAACTTGCTGTCACATGAAAGGGAGTAAGAACACAAGAGCAAGGGCAGCAAACTGAAATGTGGGGGTGTTCAGGAAAAAGGGGGGAAAGAAAGAGGAAATTCATTAAATGAAAATCTGGCTGCTGCAAAATCTCTTAGTACATTAACCCAGCATGGGGTCTGAATCTCTGTTGCAGGGCCCTGACTGTGTCCACTGTTGCTTCATTACGATTTTATTGATTTCAGAGGGGAATATAAATCCAGAGCAGCCTGACTGACTTAGCAAAACACAGGGCTGACAAAGTTAATGTGCTAAAAGAAGGGACATTTTGGAATCAAAACTGAGCTAAAGTGAGTCTATAATGTACTGTAGTTTGTCTAAAAGTCATCTCCATTTTAAATTCTGTTATGTTATCATTTTCACCTCTTCCAAAGAATCTAAAGAACATGGGACAATGTAAAACTTCCTTTAAGCAGAGAAAGCGGTGCCTTGAAGCCAAAGTGATTGCATAGTTTCCTGAAAAAAAAGAAAAAGCTTTTAGCTCTAAAATCACTTAACACAAGGGGAGTTTATTCTCACTACCAAAATCAAATACCGGTAGAGACCTATCACAGAGGTCCTCCCAATGAGAAATATTACAAATTGATGTTATAATTAGCATTGTTTTATTAACTAATATTATCAACTGAACCACTCAGAGGGCTCATTGCCAGTTTTGGAGGACGCAGTTAAAAAGAGTGTTTCTGCCAGTTTATTGCCTTTGCACCCCTGGGACTGCTGAGCTCCCACTTCAAACGCAGAGCAGAATTCTTTTGCCACTCACTAAGTTGTGCATCACTTCAATCACTTAGCTGGGTCCTACATACACAAAAAAAATTAACATCCAGATTGTTACAAGAAAGTGAAGGAAGTTTGGCGTTTTGACACCAAACACTGATAGTTTTGTGAATATATGTGTGAGTTTTTCCCGTGGAAAGGAATGCAGAACCAGGGCAGTTCTTGTGGCTACTGAACTGGAGGTAAGTACACTATTTTCCACCAGTCGTTAACCTCTTTACCCTCTGCCTTTGCTCCAGATGTTTCCTTTCCTTCCTCAAACTTCTAAAGTGAAGTAGCAGCATGTGAGAAACCCTGCAACAGGAGAAACTGGAGGAATCCAGTGTACAAAAAGGATTGTGTTATGTTGGGGCCAATGCTCACATCTCAGCAAATACAGGTACCTGAAATTTTATGTATTTATTTAGAAATTAAACACAGGCACAGTGCCAGCCCTATTTGGTTTTGGCAGTGCACCTTTTCCACCAGGACTAAAACTTGTTGCTATGTAAGGCTTAGCAAAATTCTGCAGCCAGCATACAGGGAACAAAACAGCCCCACCAGCACCTCATTCTGTCTTCCAACAGGTTTAAGAATGCTTTAAAAAGCCTTTGAAACTATTTATTTTTCTTAATTGAGGTCCTGGCTGTCATATAAATGCATATTCATTTTTTCACCTGGCCAAGATCTTGGTCTCATCTACTTTCTAAGTTCCACTATTTAATCACAAAGCTGCATGGAAAAACATTTTGGTGATTCTGGTTTGAATTTCCCATCCTTTATACATCCTTGTTCTTACTCCAGTTAACAGAAGTTCCTATTCATCTTCCCTGACCTTTTGTTTTCATATAATTTTGATTTTCAGAACATATAATTTCACCATTCCTCCCCCTCCCCGATTTGTGTCTTTTTAAAACATCTATACTTTTCTATTACTTTTGGTGAGAAATATTTTTTAGGCTTTTGACCACTACTATTGACTTTTTTTAGACTCCCTTGATTTTGCAGTAATACTTTGAGGACAGAGGAGGAGAGAAAGAGAAAAGAGCCACACTTTTGAATTGCTTCCTGAAGGACTCTCTCATTCTCCATTCCCTATGTAGGAAAACCGATTCAAATCTTACGAGATTTCTTCCCTACAGCTGTATTTGAACATAGGCTTGTATTGATGTGTGTAAAATGATGCCCAAAACCCCCTCAAATCAGAAGATAAAAAAACCAGACAAGCCTTCCAAAACTGACAGGTTGCATTATCCAGACCCTGACAAGAGTTGTGCATCAACAAATTCTAAATAAAAGTAATGAAAAGAATCTATATAAATTCCTTCTTGAATACTTTAATTTTAAGAACCATTAAAGAAAAAAAACATGCAGAATATATGCATTCAAAGCCCCATAATTCAATTCTAAAAGTCTGTAAAAATTAAAGAAGCCTAAATATTAAAAGAAATGAAAATTACATAGGAAGCTGTAAAATAATTTAGCAAATAATTTTGTTTCCACAGAAATCCCATGTGAAATTGAAAATAATAATTAGCATAGCTCCGTAACTATTGTTCTGGTCCTCATTAATGCATGACATGATATGACAAAATATAGAGAATTTAATTGATTTTAAGCAGAAAAATGTACTTATACTACATTTAATTCAGCTATTCCTCTATTATCCATGAGTTACCTCCATGTACACTGCATGTAAAAATACATGTGGTGATGGTTGTAAAATGTGTAAAAATAATGTAAACTTTTCAACATTTAAGAGAAGTTTAAAATCTAAAAAATCTGCAGAAATATATCCTCTGAATATATCTTCCTATTCTTTCTTTAAATATTACTCATTTTCTTATCCTTCTTCCCCCTTTCCTCCAGGGAAAAAACCCAGGAGCTGGGTTTTGCAAAGATCACTACAGAAGAGACAACTCTGCTATTAATGAAATAACTAAGTGGTTTTGAAAATACCATCCTAAAAATCAGGTGGAAAACCTTTGATTCATTAATATATAAACATGCCTGACTAAAGAAAAAGTCACTGGAAGTCCAAGGGAATTTGGATATTGGATTTTATTCTTAAGAACTTGAATTATCAGACTGGCTAAGTGGGGAAGTGGAAACATGTTTTTAAATTTGCCTGTTTTTCCTAAATATGTATTTCACTTGTTTAAACCATACAGAGTGGTGCTCGTTAAGTTCTGATCTTTTTCCTATACATAAAAATGTCAGCATTTATTGTTGCTGTGGTTAATGAAACCTTGGTAATACCTCTGGTCAGGGTCAGTTGCAAGGATAAAAATTCTGTTTCCAAAGGCTGTCTGTGCCCAACAAGATCTATTTCCTGGCTAATTACATGAAAAACTGCACACAATGGCGCTCTCCTGTGTAACTCACACAACATTGCAATCCATCATCGTGGACACTGGCTCTGTATTTGACACTTTCCAGCACGAACCGTGGTATCTGAGACCTAAAAGAGGCAGTGACTGAACGTGGAATTAAAACAAACAAAACGGAGACCCTCCCAATTTTGCATCAAGCTGTGAATGCACAGCAGGCTACAATCAAATGCTAAAAAGTCAGTGTAATGAAATATATATGATCCCAAGGAGAAGGATATTCCATATTTTTTCATAAGTTTTCTCCTTCTTTTCCACAGGGATTCATCTGAGCAACTCAAGCCCTAGAGCGAAGCCTATAAACCACTGGTGTTTAGTGACCATCTGCACCAGCAGTTCCATTATCTGTGGCTGGAGCTTGATTTTCCTTTTCCTTGCATGTTCACTTACCCTAATGCCCCAGAGTGTGCAGTGGAGCCAGTAGCATATAAAGCAAAGACAGCTTTTAAGGCACCAAAAGTGAAAGCATCTGGAGTATCATTATATTCTGAATCTTTTGTAGTAGCTTTTTGTCTAATCCTATTGTAACAGGAATCCACTGATGATGGCTAGGCCCCTCCTCCATGAAGCTTAAGTGCAGAGCTCAGAAGAGCTCTGCTTTCCTCAGAGGAAGGTGCAAAAGTCTGCTCTATATGGCTCCTCTATGAACACAGACCAGTCCTAAGCGCACCAATTTCATATCAATTTCATACAGGACCAGTAACCCAGAAGGCAACAGAGGACACTCATTCAGATTTGGAGGCTGGGAACCAGCAGAAGGTTGTCTAAGAGTTCCAGACCTCAAAAACTCTTTTTAGTGGTGACAATAGTATGTTAAAATTTGGGTCAAGTAGTATTGCTCTTCCTAAGCCATGGTCAGTGCTTACTGTAATTACTCTTAGGAAATGTTTTTTTCTCCCTCAGTGACATGCCAAAGGCAAATACCAGGGAAAATCAACTCATTAACTGACTATATAGGAGGAAAAGTGAGACTGGCAGGGCACACAAACCAGGCTCTGGAAAGGGCTTGGCATGCAGCAGCTGCCATTGTTCCCAGCAAACTGGTCTTAGCAGGACCTGACTGGATGCAAGATTTTTAAGAATCTGGCTGCCTATCTAGGTACCTAAAATGGGATCCAAAGCCTGCAAATCTGTGACTTTGCATCTAGTCAGGTTAACTATTTAGACATTTCTTCTTTTTTCACCCCCCAGAAAACCCCACAAAACAAAACCATGTGAAGAGAGGAAAAGTGTGGCCTTTTAAAATGTTCCCCTACTCAATGCTCCCCTTGAGAGATCCATAAGAATGCAAATCTCCTTCCTGTCTGTGCCTAGAAAGTACCTCCTACAAACATGAGACTCCCAAATTGCTTCTCAGGACTTCTGAGACTATAAAGACACTTGTGTGCTTATGGAGACTACACATGGAAGAACACACGAGAAAACAGGTATCAATTATTATGCCATTGATCATACTGTGTATTCAAAGTGCTTTCTGCATCCATGGTCTCCTGATCCATGAGAATCACACCTTGAAAATACACATTATTACTATCTCTGTATAGTAGATGTATGATGATATTTCCATTTAATGATGGGAATTATAAGTGTTGCTTGAAATACAATAAAAATGTGGCTTTAGTATTGTTCAAAATTTAAGGTATAAATAAGAGTTACAAATACTAATATATCCATGATTAGGTTTTCCTCCAGGTTTCTCTTCAAAATGTGGCCTAGTAATGCTCTCAGAGAACAGGGAACCTAAGCTTAATTAATTCCTTCATCACTAAGGTTTAGAGCATGCTTTTTTGCATCACTCTCTTGCTTTAACCATTGATACCAAAGGACATTGCTATCTGGACCTTAAATTTATATAATTTAACAGNACGAGCAAACTACTTCTTGCTACTAACGGATAAGAATTAGAGGGAAAAAAAAAATTTCCACTTTGGGAGGGTTGTGGCATAATTGACCACTGATTTCCTTGTACCTTTGTCTGAAGCACTGGCCACTGTCAGAGAAGAGATGCTGGGCTAAGCTCGATCATTTAGTTTGATCATTACTTTGGCAATAAAATATAGCAAATAGAGTAAAAGAGATTTTTTTTTAATAGATACTTCTACAGCAAAGAAAAATAGTAGCTACATGATGCCTAAGTCANACCAGCAGTTCCATTATCTGTGGCTGGAGATTGATTTTCCTTTTCCTTGCATGTTCACTTACCCTAATGCCCCAGAGTGTGCAGTGGAGCCAGTAGCATATAATGCAAAGACAGCTTTTAAGGCACCAAAAGTGAAAGCATCTGGAGTATCATTATATTCTGAATCTTTTGTAGTAGCTTTTTGTCTAATCCTATTGTAACAGGAATCCACTGATGATGGCTAGGCCCCTCCTCCATGAAGCTTAAGTGCAGAGCTCAGAAGAGCTCTGCTTTCCTCAGAGGAAGGCGCAAAAGTCTGCTCTATATGGCTCCTCTATGAACACAGACCAGTCCTAAGCGCACCAATTTCATATCAATTTCATACAGGACCAGTAACCCAGAAGGCAACAGAGGACACTCATTCAGATTTGGAGGCTGGGAACCAGCAGAAGGTTGTCTAAGAGTTCCAGACCTCAAAAACTCTTTTTAGTGGTGACAATAGTATGTTAAAATTTGGGTCAAGTAGTATTGCTCTTCCTAAGCCATGGTCAGTGCTTACTGTAATTACTCTTAGGAAATGTTTCTTTTCTCCCTCAGTGACATGCCAAAGGCAAATACCAGGGAAAATCAACTCATTAACTGACTATATAGGAGGAAAAGTGAGACTGGCAGGGCACACAAACCAGGCTCTGGAAAGGGCTTGGCATGCAGCAGCTGCCATTGTTCCCAGCAAACTGGTCTTAGCAGGACCTGACTGGATGCAAGATTTTTAAGAATCTGGCTGCCTATCTAGGTACCTAAAATGGGATCCAAAGCCTGCAAATCTGTGACTTTGCATCTAGTCAGGTTAACTATTTAGACATTTCTTCTTTTTTCACCCCCCAGAAAACCCCACAAAACAAAACCATGTGAAGAGAGGAAAAGTGTGGCCTTTTAAAATGTTCCCCTACTCAATGCTCCCCTTGAGAGATCCATAAGAATGCAAATCTCCTTCCTGTCTGTGCCTAGAAAGTACCTCCTACAAACATGAGACTCCCAAATTGCTTCTCAGGACTTCTGAGACTATAAAGACACTTGTGTGCTTATGGAGACTACACATGGAAGAACACACGAGAAAACAGGTATCAATTATTATGCCATTGATCATACTGTGTATTCAAAGTGCTTTCTGCATCCATGGTCTCCTGCTCCATGAGAATCACACCTTGAAAATACACATTATTACTATCTCTGTATAGTAGATGTATGATGATATTTCCATTTAATGATGGGAATTATAAGTGTTGCTTGAAATACAATAAAAATGTGGCTTTAGTATTGTTCAAAATTTAAGGTATAAATAAGAGTTACAAATACTAATATATCCATGATTAGGTTTTCCTCCAGGTTTCTCTTCAAAATGTGGCCTAGTAATGCTCTCAGAGAACAGGGAACCTAAGCTTAATTAATTCCTTCATCACTAAGGTTTAGAGCATGCTTTTTTGCATCACTCTCTTGCTTTAACCATTGATACCAAAGGACATTGCTATCTGGACCTTAAATTTATATAATTTAACAGAAGTGGAGTGATTGTGGTGTACGAAACACCCAAAATGTTAGTGACAACCTGTGTTTCTGGTCCAGTAATGGCTAAAGCCTCCTAAATCTGGGACAAAGGTCTAAATCAAATCTATACCGACCACTACTGCCTCTGCCAGCAGTGTATTTTCTCAATGTTCTTACTACATCTTAAAAACAAAAAGGGAGTGCCCTTAAATTGAAAGGCTACATTTTTTTGTTTGATAAAAAGGAAATATTTTGGTTCCATATATAAAGTATCCATGGAACTCATTGCCACATGTCACCATTGGGTACATAACAGGATTTTTAAGGAGTTTAAAGTTCTGAATGGTGACTAGGACCTCACAGATGCATCAGACAAGATATATTATATATATATAAATATAAATATATATATATATAT